>CM045052.1:467293-534793 GCA_024542945.1 allo-octoploid hybrid of Carassius auratus x Cyprinus carpio | reverse complement strand
AATATATATATATTATTATTTTTTAATGGCAAAAAATACTAAAATTAAAATGAAAACAGAAAATATAAAAACTAATTCAAAATATAAATAAAAACTGTAATTGTATCTCAGTGATACTAAAATAACAATTAAACATCAATTGAAATAAAATATATAAAAAAGTAGGCAAGGCAACATTTGTTATTTTCATTTAGTTTAGATATATGTACTAAAATAACTAAAGCTGAAATAAAAATGAACAAAAACTATATAGAAAATCAAAAACTAAATTACTAAATTGCTAATTACTTAATTTGACTAAATTTGAAATTCTAAATATTCATAAAAACTATAATAATATCTCAATGATACTAAAATAATACTGATACAAAAATAAACATCAACTCAAATAAAATAAAATGTAAAAAAAAAAGTTTTTTTTTTTCTTTTAGTTGCCAAGGCAGTATTTCTCATTTTCATTTAGTTTAACTTGATATATCAAAATAACCAAAGCTAAAACTGAATTATAAATGAATAAAAACTATATAGAGATTGTTTTGTTAAACTTAATAATAGAAATAAAAATAAATCCAGCACCAGTGGAGTAATGTTGTTCCCTGACCTCCATTACTACTCTCATAGTGCTGTTTTATCATATCATATATCTCATTATTGGACGGAATATGACTGTATTCGGTTTAAGATGTTAATGAGCGTCAGGCAAACACATCATGTCATACTCTTTAATTAATTCTAAACTGAAGTCCTGACTCATGAGCTGAAGGATCTGTTCATTAATGGATCTGGGTCAGCAACTGCTGTTGTTATAGAGCCATACGCTGGCTTAAAGATCACTGATTAATGACTGCACAAGAACTGACACCATTCTATTCATTTCTGTCTTATGCTATTCTATTCTGCTCTATTCCATTCTATCATATTTTATTCTATTCTATTTTATGTTATTCTATTCTGCCCTATTCCATTCTGTCATATTTTATTCTTTTCTATCTTATGCTTTTCTATGATATTCTATCATGTTCTATTCTATTCTATTCTATTCTATTCTATTCTATTCTATTCTGGCTTATGCTATTCTATTCTATCCTATGCTATTCTGTCCTATTCTGTTCCATCCTATTATATTTTATACTATTCAATTATATATTTTGCTATTCTGTTCTATCCTACGCTATTCTTTTCTATTCTATCCTATTTCATCATATCATTTTCTGTTCTGTTATATTCTATTCTGTTCTGTCATATCCTGTTTTATTCTATTCCATCCTATAAAATAATTTCTATTCTATCCTATCATATCCCATTCTATTTTATTCTGTTATATCCTATTTTATCCTATCTTTTTCTATTCTATCCTATTCTATTCTATTCTATCCAATTCCATTCTGTTCTGTTCTATTTGATCCTATTCTGTCCTGTTCTGTTCTATCCTATTGTATTGTATTCTATTCTATTCTGTTCTGTTCTATTCTATTCAATCCTATTCTGTTCTATTCTATTCTATCCCATCCTATCCTGTTCTGTTCTATCCTATTGTATTCCATTCTATCCAATTCCATTCTATTATCTTCTATTCTATCCTATTCTATCCTATCATCTCCTATCCTGTTCTGTTCTATCCTCATGTGTTCTATTCTATCCTATTCCATTCTGTTCTATTCTATTCGATCCTATTCTGTCCTATTATGTTCTATTCTATTCTATCCCATCCTATCCTGTCCTGTTCTATCCTATTGTATTCCATTCTATGCAATTCCATTCTGTTCTATTCTATTCGATCCTATCCTATCGTGTTCTGTTCTATCCTATTGTATTCCATTCTATGCAATTCCATTCTGTTCTATTCTATTCGATCCTATTCTATTCTATCCTATCCTATCCTATCCTATCCTATCCTGTTCTGTTCTATCCTATTGTATTCTATTCTATCCTATTCCATTCTGATCTATTCTATTCAATCCTATTCTGTTCTATTCTATTCTATCCCATCCTATCCTGTTCTGTTCTATCCTATTGTATTCCATTCTATACAATTGCATTCTGTTCTATTCTATTCTATCCTATTCTGTTCTACTTTATCCTATCCTATCCCATTCTGTTCTATCCTATCATATTTTATTCTATCCTATTCCATTCTGCTCTGTTCTATTCGATCCTATTCTATCTTATCCTGTTCTGTTTTGTTCTATTCTATTCTGTTCTATTCTATTGTGCATGCAGGAGATCCAGTCTCTGCTCATTAACTGGAAGGGTCCGGATCTGACCACATATGGCGAGCTGGTTCTGGAAGGAACGTTTCACGTCCACCGCGCCAAAAACGAGAGAACCCTCTTCCTGTTCGATAAGATGCTGCTCATCACCAAGAAACGAGGAGAACATTACGTCTACAAGACTCACATCTCGGTACATGATGTTACTCATGCTTAGACAGCTTCTGTTAATTACACCAGGCATTCTTCAATGTTTTCATCAGCCTAAACCCTTCGACACAAAATATTTACTTAAGAGTCCCCCTGAGTTAATATTTCAGTGATGTAATAACACATTCACTGTTTTCTGACATCTGGTAATGGTCACATGACATGCAGGTAAAGAAATGAAATAGTTAAATATTTTAAGTGGGTTTTTTTTATGTTTTTTTTTTTCCATTTCACATTTTTGTTTTATTTATTTTTAGTAATTGTTGTATTTTGATTGGTTTTATTTTAAATGTATAAATGTTTCTGGCTGTGTAGACTACCGCTTACCTTATGTGTTCATTGCACTAAACGTAGCTCTGAAGCCCTCGTTTTATGATTTGGAAAATGAACCCAGAGAGAGCAGTAGGTATGAAACGAGTTCACAAACTTCAATCACACAGTATCAATATTTCAGTTACAAACAGTCAAATAATGAGGGAAGTGGATATAAACGCTGACTTAATCCGTAATGAACATAATTAAGTAAATCACCTTTTAAAAGGAACTTGACAGATTGTATCAATTACAATATATGACCAGTAGGTGGCGACAAGTGACGTTAAAAGAATTCTGATTCACACAGGAAGTGTTTTAATAAGCGAGTCATTGAATCATTCATTCAAACAGTTTTTTAATTAGTTGAATATTGAGTTTTTTAAATGGATAACAGCATTTAGCATTTTGTGAGAAATTAGTATATTTCATTTTTTTAAAAAACCAAAGTCTGATTTAGTCATTCTACCATCTAATAAGTTAAACAATGGATGATTTTCATTCAAAAGGAAACATGTTGTTTTGCTTGTGTTCAGTGTTCCACACTGATGCTGATAGAAAGTGCCAAAGATTCGCTGCGCTTCAGCGTGACGCATTACAAGCACCCCAAGCAGCCGCACACGGTTCAGGTGGGTTCGAGATCACGGCACACAGATGACCCGTTCAAGCTGTTTACTGTGTTTGCTTTAATCATAGTTCATTGTGTTTCTCAGGCCAGAACGGTGGAAGAGAAGAAACTGTGGGCTCATCACATAAAGAGACTCATTCTGGAGAACCATCACGCTGTTATCCCGCAGAAAGTACGTACAGTTACCGATCCACAGATGTCTGTCTGAATCAGTGATGCTGTAATAAACGTGATCTGTTATTTAGACCAGGGATTCCTAAAGGTTCTTGTCAGTCGAAACTCTTTAACTCAGATATTTCCTTAAAGTTCCCCTGAGAATTAATTAAGTTAATATTTCAATGATTTAATAACACATTTATTTATTTATTTATTTATTTATTTATTTCATTTTACATTTGTATTTTATTCATTTTCAGTGATTTCTTTTGACTGTAAAATAAAAATAAATATTTTGAAATTAAAACATTTTATTTTCTTCATATTTAGTAAGTGTTTTATTTTGATTGGTTTTATTTTTAAATTATTTTCATTTTACATTATTGTTTTATTTAATTTTAGTTAAGTTTATGTTGATTAAAATTATTTATTTTCATTTTACATTTGTATTTGATTAATTTTTAGGGTTTTATTTTTGTTGTTTTATTCATTTTAAGTATGTTTTATTTTTATTTTTTTATTTAAAAATTATTTTTGTCATTTTAATTTTTTTTTATTTTATTCATAGTTAGCATTTTATTTTGATTGTGAAATAAAAAATAAGTGGTTTGAAAATATAAAAATTTTAATTATTTTATTCATTAGTGTTTAATTTTTTTTTTTTTTTATTTTAATTATTTTTATTTTTTTTACATTTTTATTATTTTAATCATTTTAAGTGTTTCTTTTTTCTTGTATTTATTTTAAAATGATTTTCATTTGACATTTTTATTCATTATTCATTTTTATTTATTTTATTTTATTGATTTTTAGTAAGTGTTTTAATTTTGTACCACAGAAAGTACATAAAGTAACCGGTCCAGTCTGAATCTGAATCAGCGACACTGTAATAAACATTTTCTCTGATAATTACTTCCAGGCCAAAGATGCAATTCTGGAAATGGACTCGACACGTAAGTTGATTCTCAAACAAGGTGCTTCAGTGAATGACTCGTTTTTGTAGCAAAATGACATTTGAAACACTAAAACTCTTATTAAACTGTTTCTAAACCTGCTGTTTTGTTTCTTCTCTGTTCAGGTCCAGTAAAGTACCGCTACAGTCCGGACAGGCTGAAGAAAGTGGCGTCCTGTCAGACGGATGATTTCTCTGCTTTGTTAAAGGAGCGGAGACGCTCTGGTGTGTGAATCTGGTTCTTCACTCTCATAAATGAAAGCTCAAACTTCATTTCCACTATATAATTGTTTAGGTTCTGATCTGTCTTTTTTTCTTTTTTTTGACAGAACCTCCAAAACGATCTGTAAGAAGCACTAAAGGTAACAGCTCTATTTTTTTGATTACTGGGTCATTCATTAAGACATAAAACTCTGAGACTGAATCACATTTAAACCTGGAAATATGCAAAAAAGTGTTAGTGTTTTTGAAAAATGTGAAATGCAAAATTCAGCTAAAAAACATCATGTAGTGCGCTATTTCTTAACAATTTCTCAAATGTAAGTAAATGAGTCACTGATCATGTGATTCTGTTCAGACATTAAAGCAAAATGGTTGCACACAACAAAAATCACTTCACTTTAACAGAATATAGAATGAATTTTATGATCTTTCTGTATTAGCAAATATATGCATTTTTAAATAATAGTTTTATTATATTTAGCACATCACAACACAGTAATCAAACATTGCCCAACACATAGTAAAGGAAAAAATTATAATAATGAAATTAAATTTAGAGTTTAGAGTAGAGTTTTCTGATCTTCTTGCTATATTTGCATTTTTCTAAAATAATTTAAGATTTTTTAAATATTCTTTTTTAATACTATTTTCATTGTTTAACACATTAAAACAATTTAAAATAAATAGTAAATAAATAATAATATAATAAATAAATAACATAATAAAATTATAGTGTAATACATAGTATACATAGTTTTGCATTTATTTTGTAAAATGCATGCACACACACACACACACACACACACACATATATATATATATGTGTGTGTGTGTGTGTGTGTGTGCATTTTGTAAAATAAATGCAAAACAAAATACATTCAAAAAAGGATTTTGTCTTTAGTCTCTTCATGTAGTTTTGATTGACTGACTGATTAAAGAAGCGCTGTTAAACAAAAGATCAGAGATGTGCTTGGCAAACAAAGAAAGTTTCTAATCATATCTCTGTCATCTTGAGCTCACGGCAGGTGCGTGCTGTTTGTTTTCTGCTCATGTGGGAGACACGTGTCCCGTATGTGCTGCTGTCCCTCGGTCCGCTTTAGCATCAAAGCCACATCGACTCGACTCGTCCCTCCTGTGTCAGATCAAAGGCCACAGCCCCGATCCTCCACCCGCACACATAATGATGTTAATTATGGAGCCCATCAGCCGCAGGCTTTGTCATGCGCCAGTTCCTTTCAGTCCACAAACCTGTTTTTGGCTCGCCGTCAGCACAAGTGCATTATGCATTCTGATTGGGAGAAAATGAAGAGAAAAGCAAAGCCGTTCCATCTATTCTCTCTTCCTCTCTCACACACACTCTGTCATGCCGTTTTATCACCTTTCAAATTAAGTTGTCATTTCCAACCACAGCTTTTCCTGTTCCTGTCTTGGAAACGAGCAGGGAGTGTCCAAGCTCTCTCAAGTAGCTCCATGCATCCGTATTGTGTGCATTTCATTGCCAGTTGATTTAATTATCTTTGCACAGACCAGGCAGAGCACACACATTTATAATACTGTGTTATGTCCAGCCAGAATATAAAAATGCATCGTATGTGATGAATGTAATCCAAGTTTCTTAATAATTTTGGGGTGCTGTTGTCATAGCACGTCAGACTTTCTCACAAAATATGATGCTTTTTGTTGCATTTTTGCTTTTGACAACCATTTTTGTAATGAAGACGTCTTGTATTAACTATTTAATCAATTTTCAGCCCGTTTTCACATTATACCTAATCCTTTTTTTTTTTCCTTTTTTAAATTGCAAGTTTAATCTATTTTGAATACTTCTTTCTGTCATTTAAACAAAAAACTTTGATATTTGACTGCTTTTGTTAAGTGCATTAAAGGTGATACATTTATATAATTCGAAAAATCTGCATTCTTATACTTTGAAAAAAGAAAAAAGATAATTTTGAGCTCTGCGTCATCAAATTACCTAACATTAGGCCTTCAAAATCAAACAATGTGCCTCATTTGAAATGCATATGTAGATAACCTGTTCCTAAATTGTTATATTAATAACGTTTAATTTATCTTTGTCTTTGCATCATCTTATTCTTCCATGGACGTCACTCAGGCAAACTTAAGGTAAGATTTGCACGTTTACTCTCCATTGCAAGCTTTTCACATTAAAGTACAAGAAATGGCTTCAATTTACATTTATGCATTTAAAAGACTCTTTTATTCAACAAAAGCAATTATTCAAATGCATTTACAGTACACCGAATCACATTCATAAGAAAAATTCTTGTGCATTTATTTCATAAATGCTTTTCTGACTTAAATGCATGCAAAATCTTTATTGCCTTTAGACAAAGGCTCAACAATGCAAAGCAACTCGGCAACAATTATAAACAAAAATATAGCGTAGAGCCAACCCAACTCTTAGAAAATCTTAGAAAATTCATCTAAAAGTTCTATTTAAAATGCTTGAAAAGGTTCGAGTTTTGTTATAGAAATTTGCTTTTTCATAAACGGCCATTGACATCCCATAACTTTTCTGTGGCATCCAGCATGCAGACAGCGAAGGTACTTTATTAGTGGATAAAGACCGTCTTTCCATACTGTCCGCTACCAACGTCACGACCGTGAGCTCAAACCCAGAACTCAAGACTGCGTTACCTGGAATGATACATAACGGACAAGATCATGAATCCAGCACAGGCTCGCTGGATGACGTCAAGGAACGTAGACTTGAAGAGAAAGCAAAGAGCGCAGAGGACATAACAGGAGGAGATAATGGAGAAGAGGAAGATCTGATGGGAGTTGAGCAGGTAGCTGACTTTGCCTGTTCAGTGTTGGCTGCCATCTCCTGCTGGCATTATAGGGCCAAGGCTTTGCTTTTCAATCAGTTCACCACGGTGAGGGTCACCTATTGCTTTCTGTTTCACGTCCATAGCCTGGCGGCCAACCCAATGCAATTTGTCAATAACATTCCCATCTGCTGCACGCTGAGACCGTCTGCTTTTGCACCCACAGATCTGATGATTGCATGAATCATTGCATGGACATAACTGCATGCGTGGCCACTAATCATACATAAACACATTTCTGAATGGGCACTTGACCTACAAATTGAATGCCATCTTCAAAACCTGATTTTCATAACATTTATCACTGATTCTATGAGAGTTCGGAAAAAACAGGTTGTAGGACTAATGACATTTTTCTACCTAAATGCATGTTTGTGCATCACTCAATATGTCAGTTCTGTCCGATACAGAAATTAATGTGTCATATTATTATTATTATATTGGCAAATCTTCCATTGAACTTCAAAGAATATATAACCTCAGGTACCTAAGATTATGAAAAACTCACCATAAACTCACGTCAGGTGAACCACTGGTGGTTTAAGGGGTGGTATGTGATCACGTAATGTCATCGTTTTGATATTTGTGCTAAAAACATTCCAGTGATAAGTGGAAATGTTATTTTCTAACCTAATGGCTGATGTTGTTTGTCCCATGTCTTAAGAATCAGTGTTATATTTCAGGGTACATGTGTCAATGTGCAAAGGTACATATGATGGGGAATTTACAGCATGTTGTGGATATTAAGATCCAATGCATAATAATACGGGACGTCGGGTGTCTCAAAGTGTTTTTGCACTTGGAGCCACAATGAGATTTTTTGATTGAAGTTCGACTTCAAAGGGGAATTTAACTGTCAAATTTTGGGGGTGGAGGTCGGATGGCTTGCTTTCCGTAATTAAATTAAACAAAGGTTCCTGTTTCATTGTGTTTTGTTTGATGGCACACAAAAACAATCTCAGAAGGTCAGTTGTCTGTGGAAAAGCATTGAAATGCATGGGGACTTTTAAATGAATTGCAGATGTTTATGAAAGGTTGAAATATCACTAAAGTGACGTTTGACAGATGGCAACTGTGAACGCTGTCATTTAGTAGAGCATTTACATCTGTTAAATTCCTGTAATTTTCTTTGTGTCTTTAGGAGAGAGAAGGTTGTTGGGAAAATTGGCCAATGAACAAAAGCAGCCAAACACCAGCTAAAGAAAAGCCTGATGATACGAGTGAAAGTTTGTCTCTCTTTGGACAGGTACTATAATATATTGTGTATGACTTATGTTGGGTTCAAAAAAGACAAGGCAGATAAACTCTTGTCAAATGGCTGAACCTTCACCTTTGTGCATGTTGTTGCACACATCCACATAAAAGTGAATTCTGAGAGTAAGGTTGCTTCTGGAAATACTGTGGGAATTGTTTTCTCAGCATTCACTATTGATAATTGGTTAATCGTGTAAAAAAAAGTGAAAGGGGGAGGGTTGGAAATATAAATTGCAGCTGTGTCTTAAAGCTAAATAAATTGCACTTGTTGTTTCATAAGGGGAATGTTGGAGATTGAATTAAGTTATCTTTATATTTTTTTCCCTATCCTCTTTAAAGCTTCCTGTAGCAATAACTCACTTCACTCTGTAAACTTTCTAGAGCTCAACTGGGGAACGCAGTTCACAGAAGATCTTCTCTCCCTTTAGAGAGTCAGAGGAGACAGGGGTGGACCAATCAGATATTTATCCCGAAATGTGTGGGACAATAATGGCAGGATGCCACACTGTTCCAGAGATGGTACACCTCAATAATAGAGGACAAGAAATCAGAGATAATATGGAGGACTGTGTTGTATTCCCATCCCCTACTGGATTTGAAGTGCAGGAAAAGGAAGGTACTCCAGCCAGCAGGAACCTCTCAGACGATGTGCAGAACATGGAGGTAGATGTCGAAACACCTTGTGGCCACTTGTCTTCATCCGTACTGGACAAGACAAGCAATATCACTGAGCGATGTGCCAGCAGCCTCGCTCAAAGAAGTAGTCTAGGTGTCGAAGGGTCCTTTGACTTGGGCTACCCATCTTCTTGGTCGGAAAGTAGAAGAAGCAGTTTGCTTAGCAGTGGTGCTGAGCCCCATGAGAAAGACAAAGACCAAGAGTTTAGATGGTCCACTCCAGAATTGATAACAGAGATCATTCCTGACAGCCCGTTCATACCAGACCAAAGATCTCAAAAGAAACAAGACACCCTTTCCAAAAAGGACCGACTGCTCATACATAAGATTCAGCGATACTACACACATGCTGAGAACCAGGATGCGAGCTTTGCCATAAAACGCAGAGAGAGCCTTTCATACATCCCTGCAGGCCTAGTCCGTAATCTCAGCCAGCAACTCAATGACCTTGCAGATGAAGATTTGGCATTGCACAAGAGGGCATCTTCTGTCACAAGGCCAACTTTATGGTCTGTCTTTAATCTTCCAGGCTTGGGGGATGACAACAAAGCAAAGAATAGCTCTGATTTTGTGGTCCCTGCAAATAGCAAAGAGTCCAAGCTTAGAGAGCTAAGTGTGAATGAGGAATTCCAGCCTGCATCTGACATGATTAAAGTGTGGCAAGACATGGAAGTGGAGATAACTGGGACTTCTGAACAACATCAGGACTCAGAGAATTCCCAAATGACTACACCTGGTGAAGAAAAGAAAGCAGAAACCTGTAAGGTGAGCTCAGATAGTGGACTTGGGGAACCTCTAATGATATGGGAAGAATCCGATGAAAGCTCTACCTCATCCCCAATCAACAACATCTTAGAAAAGGACAAGATGCAAGATTTCCAGAGGCATCCAAATAATGAACACAAGTTACAAGAGCGGCACAAGGTCAACCACCCTCCTCTACCAAAGATCATCTCCTTAAGGTCCTCCAATGAAGATGAACTCATCCTTCAAGATATGGAGAAGATGAAAAATAAGGTGTTCCATTTGGCCAGGCAGTACAGTCAGCGTATCAAAAACAACAGACCGTTAGTAAGGCAGAGGCTCAAGATCTCAGAGAACTATTTTGTGCCCAAGAACCTGTCTTCGGTGATGGAGGAGAGACCTCCAGTAAAAGAGAAAGGTGGGTGTAGTGTCTGAGCAGACACTTGCCAAGTTGAAGTGGTGCTTTTTCTAATATTTTTTTCATTTTGGAGACGCTTTCTTATCCAAACTGACAATCCACCAACTTGCAGTGTCTTGCCCGATGGCGTAGCTCAGAAGTTCCCAATCCTGGTCCTGGAGAACCCCCAACACAGCATGTTTTTAATATCTCTCTTATCTGACACAAGCATGCATTTGAAGTATTAGAGCAGGGTTCTTCAAATCTTGCCCTGGAGGGCCAGTGCACTGCAGAGTTTAGCTCCAACCCTGATCAAACTCTCCCTACCTGTGATTTTCTAATGATCCTGAAGACATTGATTAACATGCTTAGGTGTATTTGACTATTGTTAGAGCTAAACTCTGCAGGAAAGTGGATCTCATGGGCCAGATTTGAGGATCCCTGTCTTAGAGTCTTTATTAATGAGCTGATGAGTTGAATCAGAAGTGTTTGATCAGGGAGACACAACTAGGGCCCTATTTTAATAATCTAAGCCAGGGGTGCCCAAACTCAGTCCTGAAGGGCCGGTGTTCTGCAGAGTTTAGTTCCAACTTGCCTCAAAACACCTGCCGGGAAGATTCTAGTATGCCTAGTAAGACCTTGATTAGCTGCTTCAGGTGTGTTTAATTAAGGTTGGAGCTAAACTCTGCAGGACACCGGCCCTCCAGGACCAAGTTTGGGCACCCCTGATCTAAGCGCATGGTCTAAAGCACATGGCACAGGTGCACTTAGGCCATGTCCAAATCCACTTTTGTTAGTTTAACGATGGGAAAATCTGTCTGCATGCCCGGCACATGGTCTAAAAGGGTTATCCCTATTCTCTTAATGAGTAATGGGTGTGTTTTGGGCATAACATGCAATAAACCAATCAGAGTCTCATCTCTCATTCCCTTTGAGAGCCACTTGCACTCGTGCCATGGTGGATTTGCTATCAACATGGGGGAATTTGCAAGTGCAAAGACAGAATGTGTCTCCACAGATGAAACGGAGCTGCTCGTGCGCAAGCAAATAGGTAGCCTATTTCTGATACATGCAATGACTATCCATTATGACATGTAGGCATTTTTATATTTATGTAGCCTACACAATAATAATCTTTTACATTGCGGTCCTTTAATTTTTAATATTGGCATGTCCGTGTGCTGCTGTGCGACCCTGTGTGTGTAATAAGCAGATTGTACGCTCGCTGTGGACCCGCATATACTAATGCGCTCTTTAAAATGTGATTGTTGGGAGTTCTCCTAGACCAGGATTGGAAACCACTGGTGTATTGACTTAACCAATGACTTATTTGCTTAAAAGCTTGATACTTGAGATGGATATTGCACATTCTTATCCATCAAATGCTCCATCTGAGCCAGAGGTTGTGGATAGAGGTGGGTCAGATTGAAATCAAGTGGGAATACAGTTAATTTCCAAAGCACAAGTACTCATGTTCTCATTGGTTAATGGATTGCTATATCAGAGGTTTGCATGATTGAGCGTCACTTACACAAATGCATGGTGTCCAAACCTGTTCCTGGAGGGCTGCTGTCCTACAGAGTTTAGCTCCAACCCTAATTAAATAAAAGAATGAATGAAGTGATGTGACATGAAGGCCAAGTACAGTACTCAGACTTTGTCCTCTGCATTTAACACATCCAAGTTAGTGCACACACGTTAGGAGCAGTGAGTAGTAAACACACTCACACTGTGAACACACACCCAGAGCAGTGAGCAGCAATTTTTGCTGCGGTACCCAAGGGAGCAATTGGGGGTTAGGTTCCTTGTAGTTGGAGTTTAGAGAGAGCTATTCATTCACTCCCCCCACCTGCCAGTATTAAGAATCGAGCCTGCAACCTTCGGGTTACAAGTCAGACTCTCTAATCATTAGGCCACAACTGCCCCCACACCTGAACCTGAATCAAGGTCTTCAGGCTCTCTTGAAAATTCCTGGCAAATGTGTTGAAGCTGGCTGGAGTGAAACTCTACTGACCCTCCAGGAGCAGGATTGCTCTACACCCTTGCATCCCACTATCCCCTTTAGAAATCAAGGGATTTGCTTGGTTCTCTGGTAAACTCTAATGTGAAAACACCCTTATTTGGCTTTTAACTACTGCTCTTTTGTGCATAGGCATGCCTGACAGGCCACTGTTGCTGAACTTGAACGAGCAGGACGTTATCCCAAACTCTACGACTACTAGTCCACCTTCCAGCCTCTGTTCTCCTGGAAGTCCTCAATTCCTCAATTGCAGATTATACGCCCAGAGACCACAAAGTCCCGTAGAAACTGAGACCTTCCACTGGCCGGATGTCAAAGAGTTGCGTTCCAAATATAACAACCAAAGGCAAGATGTTGCATCTGCCTCCTCTCATCCATTCCCAGTAACTCGCAGTACTTCTTTTACAGAAAGAGCTCTGGAGAAAGGATCGGAGAGATCCAGAGCATCACGTTCTTTGTCATGTTCATATCCTTTCTGCAATATCTCAGTGCAGAGAACTACATCCACAGATTCTACGTGTGCCAGCAAGACCCTTGAAGGCGAAGGTTTGCCTTCACTGTGTAGAGTTAATGCTTTTGATTTCGGCTTGGGATCCACTAATGCACATGAGCAACTGGACAGAGGTTGCAACGCTGGTCAATATGAGAACAACCTCGTTGTAGTTGAGAGGATCTGCCAGGTCAAGCATGAAGAGGGTGATTTAGCAACGGGGAGAGAGAACAATATTGAGAATCAACTATCTGAACTTGCAATGGCAAACAGTAAGGAGCAGAACTTTAGTGCATGGATGGAAAAGGCAGAGAACGGTCAACATAGTTTGGTTAAAAACCTGCGGGAGAGATTTCAGAACCTGAGTTCTTATACATGAGACTTATAACTCAAAATATGTACTCTGCTAGTATTCTGATCTCCAAAATATGTCATTTGGCCACTGTTTGAGTGGTGTAATACATCTTGCACAGGTTAAGCATGAATCTTAACCTCCAGTTATGAATTATCAGCAAACCAACTGAAAAAGGATGCATGTGGACCTCAGAGAATATATTTATGAGACTAACATTTGTAAATATATGTATATTCGAATTTACTTGCATTATTTTGTGCATATTTCATTGAGATGTAAACACTTGTTAAAGGAGCTGGCCGTGCTACTGTAATTTTTGTAATGTTGTAATTTGTAATTTTTTCAGACATTTTGAAATAAAAAGCAATAAGGAAGAACCTACAAATAGGTCAGTGCATACTAAGTTACCAGTGCACCTGTTTTTGTTAGAAACTTAGTACACAAATTTGTCATGTTTTCAGAAAAGCACTGCAATATTAAATGCAATATGTTAGTTATTTTAAAAGGCATTGCCTGATGTCTCTTCACTGTTTGTGTTCGAGCACTGACCAGAGGAAAGAGAGTAATCTCATAAAGACGTCATTCCACACTAATGAGGAGAAAACTGGATATCATAATCAGATTAAGCCAGATGATTGATAAACAGTGACAAAAACTGATGTCATTTTCAGCTGGAATGTTTTCAGCTGGGTTTGTACAGTTAAAAATGGTCAAATAGTGCTCAGTTTGACTGAATGTTTGGTGTAAAAATAAAATGTGCTGCTCTTTTTCTTTTCTTTTTTTTTTGACAACGTATTGTGCTGTCTGTTGCCAATTTCTAGTTGATTTAATGTCAGATGTGGTTCCACTCATCTGAGAATTTGTTTGCAAAATTCTCATCATTATGAGGTCATTAAAGTTAATGGATCCGTCATTTGAGCAACATATTAATGCACAGTCACAAAATGTGTGTTTGGGTGTCGTTTAATGGGAGACTTTATAAGATAGCTTGTCTTTGGTTGTATTTTTCTGCTCATGGGTGGGGTTTATCGCCGGGCATGATGTCACTGTTATCTTTTATATTTAATCTTTTTTTATTTATTTGAATTGGTGTAAATATGATGCACAATACCTCTGTAGAAATGTTCAGTTCATATCCGGTTTTTCTGTCAAACTACATTAAAAGAAGCTTTTCACACTATAGTCATTATTCCCGTTGTCCTGCTCACAATGTTTCTGGGATTGTTTCTTCTTTTAAGAAAATGATTGCGCATGACTTGGGGGCGTATTACAGTTTAATTAGTTTCCACACTTTTTAATCCGTCTTCAGGACGTGGCTATGATTAATGACTTTCATGGAAGGAGCCAAGCCTTAATCTCATCCTGGATTAGAGATCATCTTTGAATGGATATACAAAGGCAAGTACCTTACTGAAAGCAAGAAGCGGATGTTTTTATATTCTTACAAGGCGTGTATTACATCGACAATCCTCCTGGACCAACAATATACACTGCACTAGAGTGTCTCTTCTGCTCACCAAGGCTGCACTGATTTGATTAAATTATAGTAAAAGTTGTGCAATATTGCTATTTCTATGTGAATATACTTATACTATGAATGTAATGTATTCCTGAATGTTTTAGCCATTACTCCAGTCTTCAGTGTCACATTTTCCTTAGATATGACATTTTAGAATAGATTAGATAGAAACTACATTATACATTAATTATAACTTTGTATATTTTCATAAATACTCGTAAAGTTGTATAATTCATTATTATGCGTCCATAATTCAATATTGATAGGAGTATATTTTTGCATATCTATGATTTTTTCATTAATGCTGTAGTTTAAGAGTACAAAGAATCTTTTGCATGTTGTTTTTGATGATGCTGATGATGATGATGAAGATGGACTCCTCCCCTCCTGCTGAGCAGGTCTCAGGTTCTCAGTCTCTCGCTGAAGGTCTGACTCTGGACAGTTATGGAGAAGCAGAGAGACTCAGACAGCTAGAGACACAGACAGCTGACCAGCAGCGGTTCATCTGAGAGCTGAGGGAGCTGTGCTCGAGTCAGGATGGGCTGCGCGATCTCCGGATCCGGATTGACATCGAGAACAGCGGAGAACAGAAACACTGAGGACGAAGCTCCAGCGAGACTCACTCCGGATCACATCCAGCTCATCAAAGAGTCCTGGAAAGTCATCCAGGAGGACATCGCCAAAGTGGGAATAATCATGTTTGTCCGGTGAGGATTTTCTTCTTCATAGGCTGCAGCGCCTTTCGTGATGCATGATTTAAAACAGCTTTACAGAAAATGCACGTTTCAGTTCGCAAACATCAAAGTGAAAACAAATCAGTATTATGTTGCACGTTGAATGATAATAAGTGATAGTCATAACTGATACCTGTTGTTGATGTTTCACATAGTGACTAATATTTAACAACAAATCGATATATTACGTCATGTCTCGTCCAAACCTTCCTACTGTAGTACAGACCGGGGCTAGTTGTCACGTTTTTTACTTGAGCCATATATTTAATTTTTTACTTAATATTGTATAGTCTCCTGACTGTGTAAAACACACACACACACACACACACACACACACATATATATATATATAGTCATTTAATTATATTATGTATAGTAATTTTGTGTTTGTTGTGTGTTTTTAATGTAGCCTACATAGTTTTTATTTTATTTTTTCTATGTTTTAGTTATTTTAGTACTTCAAGTAAATAAGTGAATTTTTTTAAATATTTTATTTCAGTTAATGTTTATTTCAAGTTGCAAAAACTGTAAAAATATATGCATATTTATTTTTTGTTTTATTTAACATATTGATACTAAAGCGGGGCAAGCTGTCACAATGTATTGACAACTTATTTATTGGAATATGATATACTTTCTAGTCATCTTCCATAACATGTAGTAATATATTTAATGGCTGGATTTATGTTTATATCATCAATGTTGCAAAAAATATATATTTTCCGAACCCAAGAGCTGTCTTTATTTTTAAGAATAAAAAATATTGCATATTGCATCTTAAAATCACACAGCTAGTCAATCACAATGATAAACTGTTTAAGATGACAAACAGAAAATCAAGTTTTCAAGTACATTATGTAATGCAAAACACTTTCAAATGTTCAGATCTGTCATATAGAGACACTTTTACCCTTCAATCATATCACTGTGAAATTAAATCCGCACCACAGTGTTTTCCTGTTGAACATCCTGCTTAAATCAGACATGTGTCACATTACAGAAGCAAAACGGCTTTCAAATGCCATTTCACATTGACTTTAATGTTGGCTGGCAGTATTGTGATACTGTATAGTGTTTATTAACGGTTAGCAGACAGCAATTCAGCTCAATGTTGATAAATGACGTCTGAAAGATTGACTTCAGCATATAATCCATCTGAAACAGAAATCTGTGCCACTATAAAGCAATATAATGAGTTTTTGCTCTTGGTTATATTCAGTGAATCTCTGGCATCATGAAAAAGTACAAGGTGTAAAGCAGGATAATGAGAAAAGTGCACATGGAAAGCTGAATCAGACTGAATCAGGTTAAAATAATGATTCAGAAGCAGCTTTCACACCTCCAGAGAGCTGATGCTCTGCTTCTATCAGGTGTAGCACAGGTCTTTTGTGTGAAGATACACAATTGTAGACTTTCTAGAGCTGTACATCTTTAGAAAGAGTTTTAATTCTGATAAATGCATTTCATGCAGACAGATTTGAGTGCATCACATGTCCAGAGATGGCAAAAGGTAGAAGGTTAAAAACTGCATCTCTTTGAGTCTCATTGAGCTTGTCTAATATTTTATTAATTGTTTTACTGATTTGCATTTAAGTGGCTCTCATTATTGTGTTGTTATTGTACAGATTGAAATGTTTTCAGACTGACAGCTGCATTGTGTCAGCTCACTTTAGCATTTTGTCAGTAAATTGAGTCTTTTTGGGGCTTATTATGGACCGAAGTCTTTTTTTCCAGGCTCATATTAATGGATAAACAAAAGCACTCAAAATAAAAAGCCACTACAGAAGTATATAAATCTTTCTGAACACATTATGACACATTCATTTGTCAGAAAACAACATTTGCTGCTAATGTAACAGACTGATTTGTGAAACAGCTGTTACTTTGAAGATAAATCTGCAAATGAAGACATAATCTCATTTAAACTTTTGAAAAGTTTCAAAACTATACATATATATATATAAATCAAGCATTGTGTTAATTAATTGCCCTCCTCCATCCCCAGCTCCTCCTCTCATCCAGTTCACCTTTGACAATAATAGTCCTGACAGAAATGTGTATATATATATATATATATATAATTTCTGTCAGGATGTATATATATCCTGATATATATATATATATATATATAATAAAATTAATTTTATCTGTATATTTTCTGTTTTCATTTTAATTAAGGATAATGTTTTAGTAATTTAGTTGTGTGTTTGTCATATTTATTCATTTTTGCTTTCTTATAAATGTCTAGTTTTCATCCATCCATTTTTAATTTAGTTTGCATTATTTTAGTGCTTAAAGTTAAACTAAACAAAAATGAGAATTAAGTCTGAAATGATAAAGATTATCAAATTTTGTATTTTATTTAAGTTAATGTTTTTCTTTTTCAAGTAACACATTTTTTATGGTTTTAGTTAACAATAATAATCCTAAAATATATCTATCTATCTATCTTGTGTAACATGCTGATCCTATAGTGGGGCAAGTTGTCATCAACAGTGTATTTACTGAAATATGATATACTTTCCAAAAAGCAATCATCCATAATGTATCTGTATTGTAATTTATTACACCCTAAAAAATAAATATAGACACTATGTAACAGCATGTATATAGCTATACATGAGCATCTTTAGAAAGTTTAAATAAAGCCACATGCATGTCACACACAGTGTTGGGAAGGTTACTTTGGAAATGTTATAGGTTACAGATTACAAGTTACCCTATTTAAACGTAATAGTAGTGTAACTTTTTCAATTACTTTATTAAAGTAATGTAACTGATTACTTTTGATTACTTTTCTAAATTTCTAATTAATGTTTATTTTCTACTGTTAATCATTTTCAAACGTTTACACCATGCAGGGTTAACCTTACAGTAGAGCTCAACACTGCTAGACTTTCACAATCCTTCATCACTTGAATTAAGATCAAATTTGAACACATCCACCACAAAATCAGACTTTAGTACTGCCTTTTACTTTGAGATCGATCTGAAGATCAATGCAGATTTAAAATCATAAGAAATTGTTTACTGATACTGTTTTTGAAACCAAATCTTTGCACATCTTCAGGAAACAATGCATCTAACAATGGTTTGGAAAAAAAAAATAGTTAAAAAATAATAATAAATACAAGCATATACATCAACTCAAATACTGTTATCTAATAAGCACATGTCCTATTCTGTGTACTGAACTCCTGAAACATTGGTGTCTCTTTGTATATGATATGACGATAGTTTTCTCAAAGTAAGTCAAATGCTCATGAAGTGACTCAGAGCAGTTCTAGAGATTATGTTTATGTGTTCATGTACTCATATATTGAGGCTGAAAACACAGCAGGCTTCAGGTGTCCTATGTGTAGTAAATGAAAACGCATGTCTGCGCCATTAATTTCCACGAGGGGTGGACTGGGAAAAAATATTCAGATCGGGAAATCTCAAAACTCAGAAAACAAAATTCTGAAACAATGTCAGCCATATTTTTTATATGGACCGGACATAAAAATGTTTCAATCTTTAGGTTGGGGACATGTACAATAATTAAAAGTTCTCTCCTGAACTGCACCTTCACTTACATTTTTCTTTCCAGTCTCTTTATTTTGCCCTGATATCTCTCTCATGACTTTAATACTCAAGATTTAACAAAACTATACTTTCTTAATTGCCTACATGTCAAAATTAGTACATCACTACAATATCTTCATAGATAAATCCTAATACTGAACATGAGTCATGTTAATATTCACACACACTAGTCCATATCGTGTTTTGATTCAAGTGTACTGACCTACTTTTGATTTATTTGTCCAAAATGTGGTATATTCCGTCAGCGTTAGGCTACAGGAAGTCTGTTTTTATGACTGGATTCTACGAACCAGACTGTCCCTGTGTTCCATTCGGAAGGGCTCATCCCTATGCCCTAATCCCTATGTAGGGGACCAAACAACTGTTTCTTGAAGTGCCCTTCTGTGTCATAATCACGTGCCCACACGAAGGCGCCGTCATCATACAAAGAATCTGTGCAAAGGATCATGGGAGCCTGAAGTGTCCATCAGTTGTACCCTTCGAAATCCTTCATTCTGAAGGGCCCTTTGAAGTGGCCAGTTGATAGTACTTCAGTTTGGAACGACCCTTCAGTATGGCGTCCATGATTGTTTTCACTCCGAAGTGCCCTTCTGAGGGCGATATATCTCGTTTGGAACGCACCGTGTGTTTTCTGCATCGCGGTAATCATAGGGCTGTATGTCTCAGAACAGTCAGTGCTATTTGGGAAAGAAATCAATTAAATCTGTATGTGGATGTGAGTAAATATTCAAATGTAATCATTACCATTTTAATAAGTAACTGTAATTTAATTACTCATTTTTTCGTAGTAACTGTAACTGATTACAGTTACATTTATTTTGTAATTAAATTATGTAACGCTGTTACATGTAACTAGTTACTCCCCAACACTGGACATACAATACAATGACTGTTTCAAAATGTGTCTGTGCATCTGTGACATTTTGTTTCTAATGCAATGACATTCTGATGTTTTTATGTTTGATTTACAGTAAGTGTCCAAATACTGTAAATTAGACTAATGTTCTGGAAAGCCATGAAGGCAACAAATACAAGTTCATATTCCTGATAAAAGCTCATGAAATTCCTCATTAAGTGGCTCCTGTAACCATGGAGAATAGCAACCAGTGTGCAGTGAGAAGATGTCTAAGGATCTGTGTGTGTGTGTGTGTGTGTGTGTGTGTGTGTGTGTTTCTCCAAGGAGCTTCTATTCCAGGTTTCAGGTCCTGCTGTGGTGAACGCAGCTGTCTGAAACCCAGAGAAACTCATTATCGTTCCACAGGAGATGAGAGGAAACGAGCACTGATGTCATTCTCGGCTCTTCCTCCTCATTGTAGATTGTGGCTTGTTGTGTCATTGTTTTTGGACACTTAATCAAACTAAATTCACCAAAAATTACTTTAACAGTGAAGGAACAGTTCACCCAAAAATGAAAATGTGCTGAAATGTGTTCACCCTCAGATCATCAGAGATCAGGATGAGTTTGTTTCTTCATCAGGTTTGTAGAAATGTAGCACTGCATCAGTGTCTCAGCAATGGATGCTCTGCAGTGAATGGGTGCCGTCAGAATGAGAGTCCAAACAGCTGATAAAAACATCACAATAATCCACAATAATCCACAGCACTCCAGTCCATCAGTGAACATCTGGAGAAGACAAAAGATGAAACACATCCAGCATTAAGACGTTTTTAACTCAAATATGAGTCTAATGTCCATAATAACACTTCCTCCAGTGAAAAAGTGCATCTGCTGTTGTCTCTCACATCAAAATCCAGACACAGATTTGTTTAGAGCTGTTTAAACGCTGCTTGATCTGTGCAGATTTCTCTCCTGATTCACACCAGAACAGGAAACGTTCTCAGAATGTTTTGGCAACGTTCTTTCAATGTTACAAACAAACGCTCTTCCAGTAACTTTTATAGAATGTTTGTGTCTATAATAGTTGTAGGTCTATAATATTGTTCTCAAAACATTAGCACAAAAACATGATTTATACATAATTCGTGGAACTTTTTTATCTGAAACATAGTTGGACGTTCATCTAACATTTTTTAAATGTTACTGATTGTTTCAGAGAACATTCAAAAGTAACGTTCCCATAATGTTTGCAAAATGATCAAATGGAATGTTCTGTTAATGTTTGGATAACCAAAAAAAATGTTTCTAAAATATTTAAACGTTCAGGGAACATTCATAACATATTTATAAACTAAATGGGAACGTTAGTAAAACATTCTTGGAACATATTTTTGTTTGCCGGGGTTAACGTAAATTAAAACGTAATTGCATTAAAAAAAAAAGATTTTTCTTTTATGCCAAAAATCATTAGGATATTAAATAAAGATCATGTTCCATGAAGATATTTTGTAAACTTCCTACTGTAAATATATCAAAACTTAATTTTTGATTAGTAATATGCATTGCTAAGAACTTCATTTAAACAACTTTAAAGATGATTTTCTCAATATTTAGATTTTTTTGCACCCTCAGATTCCAGATTTTCAGATAGTTGTATCAGAAAATGAAAACAGAAAATATAAAAATAAAATCTAGTTCAAAATGTTGACCAGAATATTATAGTATATCAGTAAATAGATACTAAAATAGCACTTCTCTCAGGAAACAACTGTGTTTTCTCTGAGTTGTGATTGTAGCAGCTGAATGTCTGTTGTCTTGGTAACAGGTTGTTTGAGACGCATCCCGAGTGTAAAGACGTCTTCTTCTTGTTTCGGGACGTGGAGGATCTGGAGAGGTTACGCACCAGCAGAGAGCTTCGTGCCCACGGCCTGCGGTCAGTATCCAGCCGCACACACACTCACTAGTGCTCGAGGGCTCAATCAGAGTCACAAACACTCATCCTGACTGCTGCGTGTGTGTGTGTGTGTGTGTGTCTTTACTGCCCTCAGATGATCACAATCTATTTAAATCATGCAGTTTTATTAGTTGCAAGCTCTTTCTTGTGGCATTGAACCCAATTAATCTTTCCTCAAATCTGCTGGGAAATAAACACACATCAAATTCATTTCAATTTACTTTTTAATTTAATTATTATTAATACTATTATTAATTATTTGTTTGTTTGTTTATTTATATAGCAATATGATTAAATTAATAAATTAATTATATATATATATATATATATATATATATATTAGTTCTGTTAAAGGGCATTTATTTAATTGTTTGTTTATTTATTGATACAGCAGTATTTTTATGTATGCATTATGTATTTAAATAGTTTTACTTTTTTTGTTTTAGTTTTTTGTAACAAAACGTTTATATTTATAAAAGGTGTGTATTATTTTTGGGTGATATTTCAGTAGAAAATCAGAAGAAAATAAGGATAAAATAATGTTCTAACCAAGCGGCAACCTCCCTCTCTCTCTCGTTTAAGCTCAACTTAAAATAATAAAATTACTAAACATAATTTTTATTAAATAAATAAACAGGAGTTGTTGTAGTAAGTGCTTGGGTTTGTGGTTGTGCTTCATGAAATCAATCCAGGCTTTTATGAACATCCGTATAAATGCATTAGAAGGGCGATTCATGTCTGCTGTTGATTAGAGAGCAGAAATAACGAGCCATTATGGACCGGATCATGATCATCAAGAGCTTTAGTTTCATTTGCACAGCAGGATGAGAGAAAAACAAACGAGAGCCGGCGTTCTGCTTTATTAGTGAGAGACGTGACACTTTCCATTAGCGCTGACTGACACACTCCATGTGACGGGACTGAACACACTGATCCACGTTTATTCAAGAGTCTGAATACTGGAAAGGATGTGGTTTTACCGCGGTACCACCATAGTGCTTTTTTTTGTAAGCGATGCACTTAGATGTACAATGAAAATAGAGCATGCACTTTAATATAACAGAACAATACAGAGACATTCGACCATCACATCATCTGACTGAAGGACACATTAACTTACACTGCCAGTAGTACAATAAGTGTAAATGAATCTATTCTTATGTAGACTGACACATTCATTTCAATGTAAGAATGTTATATACTTTGATGCGTTCATCTGAAACTAGTCTTACAGTAACAGAGTCATTCTGTGTCAAATCTACCAAATTTCAGAAATCTCCCCGGCTCCAATTTTTTATTTTTCTCATTTTTTCTGAAGAAAGATAAACATGTATAGTGATGAAAGCCTGAATATTAAATATGATGGGTGTATGTTTACGGGGTAATCCATTATTTTGTAGAGGGGGGTCAAAATGGTCATTTTCACCTGAGATTCAGAGCCAAATTACAGGGGGGTAAAAATGACTTTAGAAAGATGGCAGCCTCATAATATTACTTTCACACAGAGATTGTAAGGTCTGTTAGTAAAATCTGTTGACTTTAGCAATCTGTGTTGCATTATGTGCCAATGGTGACCATTCAAAAATGGAGAAACGACACGTTTCAAGTTATTTCTCCAAAGTTTGCATGGCTGTAACTCAAGAAGTGTTAAAGATATCTTAATGTCCTTTTAGATGTTGGGTCTTAACAAACTTTCCTTTTGGCATCTTTTTCCTTTAAGGCCCTATGTGGTTCGGTTCCAGAGATATTGGAATTTCAATATGGCTCCAGGAGTAAATCGTTAAATTGTACACATTTTCAGTGATAAAAAACAAAACTTGGGTCACTTTGCATAAATATGATACTTCTTTTCTTTTAATAAGGAATGTCTGAAGAACAAATAATGCTGAAACTAGAGAAGTATCTCCCTTCCTTCTGTCAAAGCAACTGCATTGAACACTGTCGGAGTGTCATAAATGTTCTTTTTCTTAAGTTTGCATGCCTAAAAATCAAAAAGTATTAAAGATATCACAATATGATTTTAGATTCTAGTTCTTAATTAACTTTTCTTTTGCAGTCTTCATTTTCAAGGCCCTACATCATTCAGTCGCAGAGATACAGGGACCTCAATGATGCTCCATATTCAGATTGTTGAATATTACCCATTTTCAGTGGTCAAAAACCAAATGCTGGTCACTTTATATACAGACGATACTTATTGTATTTAAAGAACAATGTCTGAAAAATAAATGATGTTGAAATTTGAATTGTACCTTGTTTCAAATGCACTGCTTTTCAATGCAAATTCTTCAAATGCAATGCTTTTTCACTGATTGAAATGGTCAAGTTGAGGCACATTAACTTGCTCTCAATAGTCTTTTCATAAGATTCCCCATATCTCTGAGACTGAACGATGTAGGGCCTTGAAAATGAAGACTGCAAAAGAAAAGTTAATTAAGAACTAGATTCCAAAATCATATTGTGATATCTTTAATACTTCTTGAGTTTTAGGCACGCAAACTTAAGAAAAAAAATATTTATGACACTCAGACAGTTACGTTCAATGCAGTTGTTTTGACAGAAGGAAGGGAGATACTTCTCTAGTTTCAGCATTATTTGTTCTTCAGACATTCCTTATTAAAAGAAAAGAAGTATCATATTTATGCAAAGTAACCCACATCACTGAAAATGTGTATAATTTAACGATTTACTCCTGGAGCCATATTGAAATTCCAATATCTCTGGAACCGAACCACAAAGGACGTTAAAAATGAAGATGCCAAAAGGAAAGTTTGTTAAGACCCAACATCTAAAAGGATATTAAGATATCTTTAACACTTCTTGAGTTACAGCCATGCAAACTTTGGAGAATTAACTTGAAACGTGTCGTTTCTCCATTTTTGAATGGTCACCATCGGCACATAATGCAACACAGATTGCTAAAGTCAACAGATTTTACTAACAGACCTTACAATCTCTGTGTGAAAGTAATATTATGAGGCTGCCATCTTTCTGAAGTCATTTTTACCCCCCTGTAATTTGGCTCTGAATCTCAGGTGAAAATGACCATTTTGACCCCCCCTCTACAAAATAATGGATTACTCCGTAAACATACACCCATCACATTTAATATTCAGGCTTTCATCACTATACATGTTTATCTTTCTTCAGAAAAAAATTGAGCCGGGGAGGTTTCTGAAATTGAATATATGGAAACCACAACAATTTTTGCTATTTTGATCACTGAACTAGGAAATGTCCTCATTTTCATTTCAAAAATAACTTAAAACCAATGCACATTAAAGTGGTAGTTCCTCTTCCTCGAGTCATCCGAGATGTTCGTGTCTCTCTGTCTTCATTTGCAAAGAAATGAAGGTTTTTGAGGAAAACATTCCAGGATTTTCACGTCACGCGTAAAGTCCAGATGTGCAAGACGTGCATTTGTGGTTAAAAATTATAATAATGTTTATTTATTTTTAAGAAAATGATGTTAGATGAAACTTGTTCCTTTTTGGGATCGTGAAAGACATGACACGGGGGAGAGTAAATGATCAGGAGATGTTCATTCTGCAAGTGAACTCATCCCTCAAGATCAAATACGCACGAGTTAATGTGCTGAACTGAGAGTGAGTCTGTAATAAAACATGTTTCCAGTGTTGGAAACACTTCAGAGACACTTCAGTCTGTGAAACGATGTTTACTATTATTATCTGATCCACTCAACGCTTCAGTGTGAGAATCCCCGGAACACCAATTACGGGAAACTCCAGAGCGGATCCGCGGCGCTGCTGTCGGACTCCCGCGGCTTTAAAGGCCAAGTGGCTGTCGAGGATGATGATGATGATTAATGCTCGCTCTTCACAGCATGAAAACACACTGATGTGCCGCAGCGCTCATGCACGCTCTCGAGGGTTTGATTGTCAGTCACTCTAAACTGGATCGAATCAGGGGACCGCGAGTGACCCTGGTGTTTGCTAACACTATCAAAGCGTGTTTTGTCTGATGAAGTCTGTGTTTAGGACTGATTGAGCTCTTTTGTGCTGTTTGGACAGCGTGATGTCGTTCATCGAGAAGAGCGTGGCCAGACTCGATCAGCTGGAGCAGTTAGAGACTCTGGCGCAGGAACTCGGAAAGAGCCACTTCCGCTACAACGCACCGCCCAAGTACTACGGGGTAAAGATCATTCCAACACATCATTTGTGTGCATGGAATTAATAATAATAATAATTACTAAATAAAATAATGGAATAAAACAAAAATTTAATTTAAATTTTGTCAATAAAACACTTGCCATTTCGCAAGTATCTGGTAAAATTATTCTGATCGTTGATTTTCTGTGGAATAAAAAATGTATACGTTTTTTTTTTTTTTAATGGAACAATAGTGAACCGTCATTTATATCGTTTATTTATTTATAATGATCACTGTGAACTTATGTGAAGATTTTTGTTTTTTCTTATGGAATATCCATGATCTGACAGAATTTTACAAAAAGATGTTTTTCTGTACAGTTCGTACACTTTTGTTTATTTTATGGTTAAAAAAAAAAAGTATGGTGAAATAATTCTGATCATGGATCTTTTGTGAAATATTTTTGTTTATTTTATTGTATTTATTTATTTTATATAGAACAATAGTCCATTGTAGTGTTTGTTTGTTTATGAGCTCATGTTTGGCTGTGAAGACTTTTATTTTTTTTCATATGTATATTTTATGTAACATTCTTCTGCAATATTGTTGTATAGAAAAAAAGATCTTTTGTATGTATGTATTTATGTATGTTTGTTTGTCTTAATCTTTACAGAAATTCAAAGTAATCACTAGCTTTAGGTTTTTGAATTAAATAAATTAAATAAATTTTTGAATTAGATTATTTTTTTTTTAAAGCTTTAGTAAGTTAGTTGTTTTTGTCATAAATACAAAAAATAAAAAAAAATTATAAAATAGAATGTTTGTTTTTTATATACATTTTATTTCAAGTATTATTTTTCTGTAGTAAGTAAATGTAAAAAGGCCTCTAACACTAGCTTGCTCTATTCTTTCTCTATTGTCCGTTTTCTTTTTATTATATGATTTAAAAACCCTTTCTACGTGTACTGCGTTAAGCTAACTGTTATTGCACTTGCGTATCATTGTTGTCAGTCACTTTGGATAAAAGCGTCTTCTTAATGTCTAAATGTAAGCGTGGTTGTGTTTCAGTACGTGGGAGCTGAGTTCATCTGCGCTGTTCGGCCGATTCTGAAGGACAGGTGGACGTCTGAACTGGAGCAGGCCTGGCAGGTAATCAAACACAAACTCCAGTGAGTTACCTGCACTTCTCTCCAGAGGTGTGAGGGTTTCTCAGCAGCGGCTCGATGAGGATGATGAGGATGATGTCTGGACTCTTTAGTTCTCCAGCTTTGTTCCTCACAGCAGCTCGATCTTCAGTTGGTCTGTCGACCGGTTTCAACAAAAGCTCTTAAGAAACTTTTTCAATTCATAGGTTCTCAGATATCGTCTTAAAATGTTAAAAACTTATTTTCTTTAGAATAACAAGACATTCTTTGCTCTTGTCTGATTGTTATTTTAGTATATTTTGTTTTGTTATATTATATTTTGTAATAATAATAATTTGTAAATATTTGAATAATTAAATTTGTTTTCTGTGTGCATTTTTTGTTTTTGTCCATTTTATTAGCTTTTTAAAGTTTTTTTTATTTTTTATTTATAGATTATTTAGCACTTCGTTAAATTAAATGAAAATGAGAATAATGAGAAGCTGATGTGTTTTATTTTGAGTTTGTTTTAGTTACATAAACTTTAAACCTTAATACGCTTCCATCTATAACTTCTTTCAAAAAAAAAAGCAGAAACTTCAATCATTTTCTGAATGTAAAGTCCTTGAGATTTTTTTTTTTTTTATTCTTCATTTATTGACTTGTATGTAGGTAGTTTAGTTGTAATGCTTAATATTAGAAATGACACAAGAAAATAAATATTTTCCCTTTGGGGATTTAAAACCAGATGGAAGTAATTCTAATGTTATGATTTCTTAGTTTTTAATGAGCACAAAAAAATTCCTAAAAAGGACATTCTCAAGTAATATTTTGTTTTTTTCTATTATAATACAAGCCACAAAGGATTTTATTAATTCTTATCATTCACTGAATCTATATTATTAGACTACACTCTTTTTAAATTCGTGAAATGCTTTAGGCTTTTGTAATAAAAAGACAAATAAAGTTAGTATTGAACACTTTCTGAGTGCTTCTAGCGATATGAACAATTACTGTATTTGTAGCTTGATGTTTAAAGGAATATTCCAGGTTAAATACAAGTCATGCTGTCATTATCACTACAATGTGTGTGTGTGTATGTACAAAAGCAGTCTTAAGTCTCTGGGGTATATTTGTAGCAATAGACAACAATACATTGTATGGGTCAAAATTATAGATTTTTCTTTCATGCCAAAAATCATTAGGATATTAAGTAAAGATCATGTTCCATGAAGATATTTAGTAAATTTCCTACCGTAAATATATCAAAACTTTTTTTTGATTAGTGATATGCATTGCTAAGAACTTAATTTGAACAACTTTAAAGATGATTTTCTCAATATTTAGATTTTTTTGCTCCCTCAGATTCCAGATTTTCAAATAGTTGTATCTCAGACAAATATTGTCCTCCTAACAAACCATACATCAATGGAGAGATTATTTATTCAGCTTTCAGATGATGTATAAATCTCAATTTTGAAAAATTTAACCTTGCTCTAGGGTCACACACACATATATATATACACATATTCTTTAAGTTTCTGAAAAAGTATCTCAGTCCATTACACAAATGTGTTTAACAGAATATTTATTTTATTTAGTAATTTTTCTTTAGTCCCGAACTATTTCGCATTTTGCTGTTGTTTTAGTTTCTTTGATTATTACAGTTTTTGTTAATATTATTTTATACATCTCTTACTTTTAGTACCTTGTTGAACATTCCTTTATGCTCATGAAGTATTTCATGTAATTAAAAGGTTGCATGACTGAAGTTATTGAATATTCACAGACGTACTGTCCGTGTGTGATGTTCCTCTGCAGACGCTGTTCCAGTACGTGACGGCGATCATGAAGGACGCTTATCTGGAAGAAGAGCGGAGCAAACGCAGCCAGACGCTGCCCTCCAGCAGAGAGCGGCCGGACAAGAGGAACACGGCCATCTAACGTCTCAGACCTGACGTGTACATACTGTATTTATTTCAGCGCTTCATTTTGTACAGTACACAAGCTTCACGTCTCCTCTGAAGACGGTTCCTGCACAAGGATTTTTCTCGTGATCAAATCAGTGAATAAACATCATCTTTTATTTGCAAATCTACAAGAATGGGTTCATATATAAACTCCACTGTTAGTCCTCAAAACCCCCCACAGAGCATCCTTCAAACTTAAAATCATCTGATTCGATAAAATAAGAAACTAAATGTTCAAAATAAAAACAAACAGCGGAGATGGAGAAAGTTACCGACCGTAATGTTCACTCACCATATATATATATATAAAAAATCAAAACTGGGTTTGAACTATAAACTGATGGGTTCCAGACCAACACGGTCTTCAGCTACAGAAGTCTCAATGCTCTTTAAACCGTGGCTCTTGTAGTAAACGGAGCTCTGCTGGCGAGCCGCAGGGGCTGATGGGAAGGTGGTATGGCACTGGTGAGTGTCGGATCAGATGAACACACTCTCACTGCGTGGCTTTAGTTTTCTTGCTTTTACTCTTTTTGTCTTTCTTTTTCAAGCCGTCCATGTGCGCTCGCAACAAGTTTGAATACGCCTGCAAAACAAACACATCTCACTTCAGCACAGGACTGAATCTGAAGATCTGAAAACCAAAGGGTCGGGGCTTCGAGTCTGATTTAATAAAGTAATATAACTCACCATTTGAAACTTAATGACTTCTTTGGTGCTGACCTGAAAGACACATTAAAACAGATGATAAATTATATCCAGCTACTGCTGAAAAGCAAATATCACTTTAATACATCTATGTGATAAATGTCATCAAACAAATTCTAATAATTTAACATTTTTATAAAAAAAAATTAAAAATGAAAGAATTCTAAATTAAAAAACAATAATCTTAAATAGAGAATAAAAATGTGAAAATGAATACAGAAAATAATTAATAAATGGGGGATAAACAATATGAGTAGGAATATAAGGATGAGCATAAAAATAAACATTTGTTGAAATATGGAAATAATATATGGGGGAAAATAAATATAAAAATAAATGAAAGAACCAAAGATAGTCACAAATAAATACAGAAAATAAATAAATAAATAAATATATATATATATATATAAATAAATAAATACATAGTTGAATGAATGGGAACAAGTACTCTTGAAAAAATGTAATAAAAAAATAAAAATTAAAAAGCAATTTATATATTCCTTTATTTATTTATTTACCAACCTATTGCATTTATTTATTTATAATTTCTGCAGGTTTGGTCCTGTTTGGAAATGTCTGAAATTGAGATATTACACTCTTCTGCTTCTAAAGTATGTTATAGTGACAGTAACAGAGTAACCTGACTCAGAGTCAGTCAGGCTCGAGGTTGAGTAACACACACACACACACACACACACACACACACACTATCTCTCACACACACACTCACACTCTCTCTCTCACACACACACACACACACACACATTCTCTCTCTCTCTCACACACACACACACACACACACACACACACACACACACACACAGGTGTGTTTGAATGCTGTTTTCTCACCACTGTGCTGATTTTGCTCTTGCCGTCCGAGGCTCTGAAGAGACATTTGTTGTCAGCTGCTTCAAACGTCTCTGGATGGCCTTTTCTGGGGACCGGCTTCGTTCTGCCGTCATCTGCAGATCAGGACATCATTTACTACATCAATAAAACTGAAGAGCTCAACATGACAATGCATGTGTATCATTAAAACTATATACAATACAAATGTTAGTTGCAATAAAGCTGAAACAAACAGAAATATTAGATGAAAAACTAAAACTAGAAATGTAACTGAAATAAGTTTAATAACCAAGGGGGTAATTAAAACTAAGAAGAAATAAATACAAATAATATATATATATACAGTACAGGTCAAAAGTTTGGAAACATTACTATTTTTAATGTTTTTGAAAGAAGTTTCTTCTGCTCATCAAGCCTGCATTTATTTGATCAAAAATACAGAAAAAAAAACAGTAATATTGTGATATATTATTACAATTTAAAATAATTGTTTTTAAATTTATTATACTTTAAATTATCATTTATTTCTGTGATGCAAAGCTGAATTTTTAGGATCATTATCACATGATCCTTTAGAAATCATTCTAATATGATGATTCATTATCAAAGTTGGAAACAGTTCTGCTGCTTAATATTTTTTCAGAACATGTGATACTTTTTTAGGATACTTTGATGAATAAAAAGTAAAAAAAAAAAAAAAAAGAAGCTATGTTTTTAAAATATAAATATTTTGTAATAACAATATACACTACTGGTCAGTAATTTGGGGTCAGTAATTTTTTTCTTTCTTTTTTTTAAATAAAATCAATACTTTTATTCAGCAAGGATGTGTTAAATTGATAAAAAGTGATAGTAAAGAAAAGATATTATTAGAATTTTTTTTTTTATTTTGAATAAATGCAGTTCTTTTTAACCTTTTATTCATCAAATATATTAGACAGCAGAACTGTTTCCAACACTCATAATAAATCAGAATATTAGAATGATTTCTAAATGATCATGTGATAGACTGGATGTTACATGTGACACTGAAGGCTGGAGTAATGATGCTGAAAATTCAGCTTTGCATCACAGGAATACATTTTTTTTTTTAAGTATATTCAAATAGAAAACTATTATTTTAAATTGTAATAATATATCACAATATTACATTTTTTTCTGTATTTTTGATCAAATAAATGCAGGCTTGATGAGCAGAAGAAACTTCTTTCAAAAACATTAAAAATAGTAATGTTTCCAAACTTTTGACCTGTACTGTGTGTGTATATATATTTTTTTTATTCTTAGTTTTAATTACCCCCTTGGTTATTAAACTTATTTCAGTTACATTTCTAGTTTTCGTTTTTCATCTAATATTTCTGTTAGATGAAATATATATATATGTAAGAATATATATATATATTCTTACATTTAAATATTACATTTTGGGGGAAAATTAAATATAAAAATATATTAAAAATATAATAATTATATTGCATGCTGATGAACATACATTTCTTTAAAGTGATGACGACACTGCCGGTGGTCCTGCACTTCTGGAACAACCGAGTGAGTTCAGTCAGAAACTACAGAGAGAGAGACAGAGAGAGAGAGAGAGAGAGAGAGAGAGCACATTAATCAATAATACTGACATCAGTCAATCATTCCTGATCATCTGCATCTTAACACTGTTCTAAAACACTGAAATATTGTACACGGTCACTACACTGCTGCTCAGAAGTCTGGGATTATAGAGATTAGAGTGTTTTAAAGAAGTCTCTTCTCAAAGCTGCATTTATTTGACCAAAAATACAGAAAAAAAACAGCAAAATTGTGAAATATTACAATTTAAAATACTGGTTTTCTATTTTAGTATACTTTAAAATATAATTTATTTCTGTGACGCAAAGCTGAATTTTCAGCATCATTACTTGATACGATATTTCTTCATGATACATTTTTTCAGGATTCTTTGAGAAATAAAGTTAAAAAGAGCAGCATTTATTCAGAATAGAAATATTTTCTAATAATTTAAGCCTTTATTGTCACGTTCTATCAATTTTACACATCTTTGCTGAATAAAAAAACATTTAAAAACAGAAAATAAATTACAAACCCCAAACTTCTGAACGATAGTTTACATTGTTAGAAAAGATTTCTGTTTTTAAATGAATGCTGTTCGTTTTAACTCTTTATTATTTTAATTTTATCCTGAAAAATAAAATAAAAAATTAAGCTGCAAAACTGTTCCTAGCACTGATAATAAATCAGTATATTATTATGATTTCTGACTGCAGTAATGATGCTGGAAATACAGCTTTGATCACAGAAATAAATTACAGTTAAACACACATTCACACAGAAAACAGCTGTTTGAAATAGTAAAAATATTTCAGAATATTAGAGTTATTTCTTCTGTATTTCTGATCAAATCAATGCAGTCTTGATGAGCAGACACACAATAAAAGCCTCGCTGATCTCATCTTTGACCAGCAAGAAGAACAGAGATGCCTGTGATGAGTTCATCGAGATTAGTCACATTATTTAGAGTACATAATAACACGAGTGCTTTAATAAGAGCTGAGAATCGCTGAATGAGAGCAGCAGAAATCTGTGTGGAGAGAGTTTGTGATTTAGCTTGCTAACGTGTTCGGACTCGAAGCCGCCCGATTAAACACTGAAACACTGAGTCTCTCGGACAGTACAGGGATATCTTCGACTGGTGAACGCTTAATATGAAATATGAAGTGCTCTTACCGCGTCGTTTTCTAGTAACACCATTTCTTCTGTGATGAATGAGCTGCTAACCGTGCGATTAGAACACGTCGCTCAGCTGCGCTGAAGCTCCGCCCCTTCCTGCGCGGCGTAACAGCGTCACGTGACGTCACTGCCGCTGACGCTGCTTCTTCTGCTTCTTCTTCTAATTTTTAAATAGCAGTTGACAACTATTTGTTGCATCACCGCCGGACTGGAGTGTAAAACAATGGTTATATTTTCTCTATAAAATTAAATTATTTTTAAAAGCCCCGTATTCTTTAAAAAAAAAAAATCTTCCCGGCACTTCTTTGTATAATATTTCTATATTCAAAGATAATTTCATTGGCCTCTACTTGAGCAATAAGCCTCTGCTGATATTTCTGAATCAATGCATGCTCTACTGTTTCTGGGCTGTGCCTGAGACAATGCTCACAGTTACCATCAACATGCTTTTTCATTAGAAATAAGCTTCTATCAAGTCTGGTGTGTCCAATCCTCAGCCAGGTTTCCTAATTTCTACAGTTATGGACTCTTTCCATTCCTTAGGAATCATTCCCTCCATCCATATCTTGTTAAATAGCATCAACAGCTTATCTTTCCCTATACCGCTCAAATTATCCATCATATCATAACAGATTGAACACAGATATTCTTAACTTTCTCAGGGTGATATTGACTTCTACTCCAGTGAAAAATGCATTCACATTCACACTCTCCTCTACATTAGAATATCTTAAAACTGTCTCTTCCCTTCCTTTCTTTTCCTCCATCAGAACTATGCACTCTAGCTAATGTTTTAGCAGTCACTTCTGCTTTATCTTTACTCGTAACCACACTATCCTCTCATCTATGAGCATGGATAACCATAGTTTCTGTCTAATCCTTTCATCTTCTTGATCATAGTAGTTGTTATACTTTATAAATGCTCTATTTAGTCTTTTTTCACAGTAATCTGTTTTATATGAACCAGTTACACCGAGTCGTGGTTTTACCTGTGTTTACTATAGTAAACTGTAACTAGCAAAATCTTCAGAAACTCATCAAAAGTCACTGAAATTACATGGTAACAATACAATTAAATTATATTAATAAAATACAATTATATCTATTATTAAAATTGCTACTACTACTAAAATGTGTATTTTACAATATTATGAATTGGATTTTATATTAATAAAAATATAACATAAAAAGGCGTATTATACAATAATGTCAAATATTATATAAAATGTAATTTTTAACTTTTTTTTACTTAACATATGAAAGTAAAAAAGTGAAAATATATTTTATATATAAATACTTTTTCATTTTTTACTCATATAATACATTTTTTTAATAATCTTAAAAATATATTACATTTACAATATTATAAATCACATTTCATTTAAATATATATATATATGTTAAAAGTGAAATTTATATTTTATATATTTTTTCATTTTAATATTTCAATTTTATAATTATTTGAGAAAAATATTGACAAAAAGATTGAAATTATATATATTAAAGTAAAAAAGTGAAAAATTATATTTTATATATAAATACTTTTTCCACTTTTTTACTTTAGATATATACATGTAAAAAATGTATTTAATATATTTTACATTATTATATAATACACATTTTTACAATATTACATTTATAAAAATATAAAAAAAATTATTATATTATAAAACACACAATGTTCACTTTCAAAAGTGAAAACTATATTTTATATATATTTTAAATTTAATTACATTTTAAAAATTTTTATAAAAATACTGAAAAAGAGATTATGAAATTATATAATGTAAAAAAGTTAAACTTTATATTTTATATATTTTAATTTAATTTTAACTTTTTTAAATGTTATAATTATTTGAGGAGAAAAATATTAAAAAAATTATGAAATTCTATACATTAAAGTAAAAAAGTGAAAAATTATATTTTATATATAAATACTTTTTCACTTTTTTCTTTACATATATACATGTGAAAAAATGTATTTAATATATTTTTATATATTATAAAAATATATTATATAATTTTTTTATCTAATTTTTTAATATATTATTATATAATACACATTTTTATATTACATTTATAATAATATTAAAATATATTTATCATATTATAAAACACACATACAACGTAAAAAGTGAAAACTATATTTTATATCTATTTTAGTACATTTTAATTAAAATACAGACAAAAAGATTATAAGTAAAATAGTGAAAATGTATATATTTTCATTGTAATTTGATTTAAACTTTTTTTTAATTTATCATTATTCGAGGAGAAAAACACTGACAGAAAAGATTGTGAAATATATATCTATATAGCATTTGTTTATACATTCTAGAGCAGAATGTACAGAATATTTGAACTTGTCATATACAGTATGTTCCTTAAAAACTGCCCTAATAACTTTAATACATATTCAAGCTAAAACTCTTAACTCTAAGTATCTCTTCAGTGTATTATTCATCTAACTCTACTGTATAAGAGACTTCTTCTTTCTTCTTATCTAGAGACTGTGATACGTATTACTGTAGTTTATCATGCATGTGATATATTAATATTTCAGGTCTGATGCGTGCGAGAGAGAGAGAGAGAGAGACAGAGAGAGAGTGAGGTGTCTATGGTGCAGATGTGGAGGAAGCGCAGTCGTGGATGCGCTGGAGATCATCGAGCGGATGAGAGAATGGAGAGCTCCAGTCTCGCTCAAACACGGCTCTCAGCTGCTGATGGAACGAGTCTCCTGAAGCATTCTGGGAAAGCACTAAACCCACGCCGGCCGTGGTGCTGAAGTAGTCAGCTGACCAGTTAGACGTGCCTGGACACAGAGGTTTAGTGTCAGTTCAGTTCAGCATCTGTGTGTTTAGCTTTGAGTCTCCGGGCCGTAACTCACCGACATACGCCACTTTATCCGTCACCAGGTACTTGTTGTGGTTGATTCTGGAATACGGGATGTGTGACTGGTTTCCCGCCGGAATAACAAACACTCTCTGTGCAGTAAAAAGCAATTAAAAACAGATCTTTACTGATGACGTCCTCTTGGGGGGATACTAGAACTCAATAAAAACTTAACGGAATACACAAATAGTGAAAAAAATTAAATAAGTAGAATTAAATACAAATTTAACATAGCATACATCTAGAAAAATACCATAATTTGAAGTAAATTAAAACTTGACATGATATAAATCTAGAAAAATTAAGTAAAGGTAGAATTAAATACAAATTTAACATAATATGCATACAAAATGAAAACTTAACATTATATATATATATATAAATTAAATAAGGAGAATTAAATACAAATTTAACATAACACATCTAGAAGAATGCAATAATTTGAAGTAAATTAAAACTTGACATAATATACATCTTGAAAAAATAAGTAGAATTAAAGAAAAATGTAATGCCATGTACATCTAGAAAAATTAAGCAAAGGTAGGATTAAATACAAATTTAACATAATATGCATATAGAAAAATTTAATAATTAGAAGTAAATGAAAACTTAACATTATATATATATCAATTAAATAAGGAGAATTAAATTAAAACTTAATGCAATGTGTAGAAAAATTAAGTAAGTAGAATTAAATAAAAACAAAATAAGCAGACTTTAAAATGTAATGTAATATACATCTAGAAAAAATAAATAAGTAGAATTAGATAAAAACGCCACATAATTACATCTAGAAAAATTAGATAAAGCAGAATTAAAAATAAGTATGTCTAGAATATTTAAATAAGTAGAGTTAAATAAAGACTATGTAATACACATATAGAAAAATTAGATAATTAAATAAAAACTTTACATAATGTACATCTAGGAAGACAGAATAAAAGTAGAATTAAATAAAAACTTAATGTAATATACATGTAGATGAATTAAATAAAGGTAGACAGAATTAAATACAAATGTTCATAATATACATATAGAAAAAATAAATTATTAGAAGTAAATGAAAACTTAACATTATATATATAGATAGATAGAAAAATTAAGTAAGCAGAATTGAATAAAAACTAAATGTAATGTATGTGAAGAAAAACTAAATAAGCAGAATTTAAAATGTAATTTAATATACATCTAGAAAATTTGATAGGTAGAATTCAATAAAAACTTTATATAATGTACATCTAGAAAAACTGAATAAAAGTAGAATTAAATAAAAAACTTCACATAATAAACATCTAGAAAAGTCACATAAGTAAAATGAAATAAAAAATGTATGTAGTATTCATCTAGAAAAGTTAAACAGAATAAAAAAAAAACTTAACGTAATATACATCTAAAAAATATTAAATAAGTATGAAATAACTTCTAAAAAAACTAGAAAAATTAAATGCAATTAAGGTCGAAAAACAAAGTAATAAACATCTAGATGAAGTAAACAGAGCGCTTAATGAACAGATGCTCACATTATACTTAATATACTCTATGATTAATATTGCCTAACGCTGCATTGAATATTGATCTATTATTAATAATAAAAACATGGTTTAATATGATTTTGAAGTAGTAAACTCGAATCTTCAATAAAAAGAATGAGCTATTTTTTTTAAACATGGTAGTTGTTGCAGTTCATAAATGTTTTATTTACTATCTTTTGTTTGGTATGAAGCAGTTGGATTGCTGTGCTGTATTTCTGTTTTCTCACCACTGCGATGTTAATGTTGTCTGACGGAGAGTGAAGCGCGTCTAAGGACCTGATGAAGGGCCAGACGGCCGGATCTGTTTCCTGTCCACAGCTGACCAGCAGACAGACGGAGACGTTCCTGTCCACGGCCGAGCGCTTCAGAGCGTCTTCAATCACGGGCCAGTATCTGCAGAAGCACAGGGACTACATCAGAAACACTCCTGAGGCGCACCGGGGTCACGCTCGAACTCGTATCCCGCTCACCCGTGATGATGGAAGGACTTGGAAGCGGGATAAAACTCCATGACCGCCACATGGATGAAGTCCTGAGCTCCTCTGATGGCCGACAGGATCGCGTCCAGATCTCGTGTGCGAGAGTCCGGACAGAAGACCGGCGGAGAGGCCTGAGGAAGAGCAGAGCGCACCGGTGCTGCGTTTATTTGATCAAAAATACACTAAAAATAGTAAAATATTATTATTACTTCAAACAGCTGTTTTCTGTATGAATATCTGTTAAACTGTAATTTATTTCTGTGATCAAAGCTGAATTTGATTGATTCTTCAGTGTCACATGATCTTCAGAAATCATTCTAATATGATGATTTGCTGCTCGAGAAACATTTCTGATTATTATCAATGTTGAACACATTAATATTTTTTGTGGAAACTGTGATGCGTTTTATTTTTCAGGATTCACAGATGAATAGAAAGTTCATAAGAACAGCATTTATTTGAAATAGAAATCTTCTGTAACATTATAAATGTCTTTACTGTCACTTTTGATCAATTTAATGTGTCCTTGTTGAATAAACTATTAATGTCTTTAAAAAACAAACTCGACAATTGTTAAACATTTTTAAGCTACGGCTTCTTCTTTTTTTCAGTTTTAGTTATTTAAGTACTTAAAGTTAAACTAAATTAAAATGAAATATGTTGCCATGGTAACTAGCGGAAATAAAATACTTTTTTTCGTTTTGTTGTTGTTTTTTTTAGTTAATGTATATTATATTTCAAGTAAGCAAAATGTTTTTTAAAGGTTTTAATTTTAGTTAACTATCATCACCCTGTTACATTTTTATTAACATCCTGAATTAATGCTGGCAAAAGTGTTATTTTAGTATCACTGAGACACTATATGGTAATATTTAAAAAAAAGTTTTATTTGAATATTTTTCTTTTATTTAAGTTAAAGTTTTAGTCATTTTGTTGTGTGCTTTTTGTGTCTATATATTTTTTTTTATTTAAGTTTTAGTTATTTTATTACATCAATTTAAATTAAAACGATTTATATTGTCTCAGAAACTAGCTGAAATAAAATATAGTATATAAAATATAATATATAAATTAGCTTTTATTTTTTTATTTCCAGTTTTCATTTTCATTTTAGTCATTTATATTATTATATTTATTTTCATTTAGCTTTGTTTTTTTTTTTTTTACTTCAGTTTTGTTCTTTTACTGTTTAACTGTTATTATAGTATCGTTAAGACACTATTACAGTTTTTTATTCATGTTTTCAAACAGTTTTATTTTTATATTTTTCATTTTAATTTAAGTTAAAGTTTTAGTCATTTTGTTGTGTGCTTTTTGTAATTTTTAGTATGTTTTTGTGCCTATATATTTTTTTATTTAAGTTTTAGTTATTTTATTACATCAAGTTAAATTAAAATGATTTATGTTGTTTTAGAAACTAGCTGAAATAAAACAAGTTTAGTTTTTTATATTTATTTTATTTCAGTTAATGTTTATTTTATTAATCAATGATTTTTAGCTTTAGTCAGTAACCCTGTTTTGTATACTACTGTAGTATTTATTAATATACAGAATTAGCTTTTATTTTTATATTTCCAGTTTTCATTTCAATTTTAGTCATTTTTATTATTATATTTATTTCTATTTAGCTTTTTTTACTTCAGTTTTGTTCTTTTACTGTTTAACTGTTATTTTAATATCATTAAGACACTATTACGGTTTTTTATTCATGTTTTCAAACAGTTTTATTTTTATATTTTTCATTTTAATTTAAGTTAAAGTTTTAGTAATTTTTAGTATGTTTTTGTGTATATATTTATTTTTTTATTTAAGTTTTAGTTATTTTATTACATCAAGTTAAATTAAAACGATTTATGTTGTCTCAGAAACTTGCTGAAATAAAATAAGTTTAGTTTTTATATTTATTTTATATCAGTTAATGTTTATTTTTTCATGTTTAATTTTTAGTTTTAGTCAGTAACTCTGTTTTGTATACTATTGTAGTATTTATTAATATACAGAATTAGCTTTTATTTTTATATCTCCAGTTTTCATTTTAATTTTAGTCATTTTTATTATTATATTTATTTCCATTTAGCTTTATTTTTTTACTTCAGTTTTGTTCTTTTACTGTTTAACTGTTATTTTAATATCATTAAGACACTATTACGGTTTTTTATTCATGTTTTCAAACAGTTTTATTTTTAGATTTTTCATTTTAATTTAAGTTGAAGTTTTAGTCATTTTGTTGTGTGCTTTTGGTCATTTTAGTTTTAGTTATTTTATTACATCAAGTTAAATTAAAACGATTTATGTTGTCTCAGAAACTAGCAGAAATAAAATAAGTTTAGTTTTTCATATTTATTTTATTTCAGTAAACGTTTATTTTATTAAGCAATGATTTTTTTTAATGTTTAAATTTTAGTTTTAGTCAGTAACCCTGTTTTGTATACTATTGAAGTATTTATTAATATACAGAATTGGCTTTTATTTTTACTGTATATCTGTATTACTGTATATATTTACTGTAATTTTTTTATTATATTTATTTCCATTTATCTTTGTTTTTTTACTTCAGTTTTACTTCTAGTACTTAATATCATGTTAAATAGTTTGGCCATGCTACATTTTTGATACGTTTTTTGTATCATATTTATAATTGATCTTAGCTTTATTTGAATTAGTTTTAGTGAACAATAACACTTATGGCATGAACACAGACGTGTGTTTAAGTCTTCAAACTCTCAGTAATCTATGATCAGATGTGCTGGAGTGAATCACCGCGATGTAAGCTCTGCTCTCGGCTCCGCTCAGGTTGAGCAGCAGCGGACGCTCCTCGTTGATCCGGGTGTCGTAGTCGGAGGGCCACGGATCCGGGATGGAGGCGTTGGAGCGACCCGTGACCCAGTAGGACTGGAAGATCTTCTGCAGGTCAGCAGCCAGAGCGCTGGAGTTATAGATGACCACACCGAGCTCTTTGACCTGCGTTAGAGCTCTCCAGTCCATGTTGGCGCTGCCGATGTAGACGTGCTTCCCGTCCACGATCCAGAACTTGGAGTGAAGGATTCCTTTAGTCAAACGGCCGAAGTTCACGCGGCGTATCTGGACTCCTGCATCCAAACACACGCATCAGTCACTGACATACAGCTGAGCTCAAATAAAACACAAACACCTGAGGAACAGCTCAGACGGAAGCAATGTAACAGTGAAAGTACTAACTGGAAATACATAAAAAACTAAAACTGAGAGTGAAATTAAAATAAATTGAATCTAAGCAGTAACAATAAAGAAAAAAACAGTAATAAAATTACTAAAAAATTTGACTAACTCAAAATTTAATGTAAAAAAGGCAACTAACACAAGCACCAAATTAATATAAATAAAAACTAAAACTGAAACAAAAATAAATCTAAATTTAATTTAACAAATAATAAAAATGACAAAAACACAACAAAATTACTTAAAAAAAAAATTAAACTAACAATTGAAATGAAAACTAAAAATATTAACCCTAACCCTAAAAAAGAAAACAAAATTGCAACTAACTAAAGCACTAGAATTACTAGCTGGAAATGAACTAAAACTGAACTAAAAATATATTAAACCTAGTAATAGTAATAAAAATAATATACAATGAGATAAGATGAAACTAACTGAGATGAGTTTCTGGAAATACATAAAAAACTAAAACAGAGTGAAATGAAATGAAAATAAATTAAATTTAAGCCGTGAAATAACAGTAATAAAAATGCCAAAATTACTAAAAAATTAAACTAGTTCAAAATTAAATCTAAAAATAGAAAAATAAAAAATAAAATGACAACTCACAAGAGCACCAAATGAAAATAAACAAAAACTAAAACTGAAAGTGAAATAATTTAAATATAAAAAATAAAAAAATGACAAATATACAACAAAATTACAAAAAAATTAAACAATTAAAATGAAAGCTAAAAATATATATAAACTATATATATATATATATATATATATATATATATATATATATATATATATATATATATATATATATATATATATATATATATATTTATATATATATATACAAAAATAAAAATAAGTTAAATCTAAAAAAGTAAAATAAATATATAAATAAATGGCAAAAAAAATATATTTTTAAATATAAATATTAAAATAAAGGTTAAAATAAAGGAAAATAAATTAAACCTAAATTGTAATATAAAAAAAGAAAACTAATAAAAATGACAAAAGCACATAAAATTACTAAAAATTTAACTAATTATCACAATGAAATCTAAAAATAAAAGCTAATTCAAAAATATTAATAAAATCTTATAAAAATCTGTATAAAAATAATGCTCAAATGACACTAGTTAGGACTTGCGGAAAATGTCTGGATTATTTTCAGCAGATAATTAAGAGTAGAAATAATTTAAAACTAGTCTGAAGTTGGTCAAATCAAATCAAATCAAATCAGATCAGATCAGATCAGATGAAACACAAGTCTGCTGTGCTCCTGACCGTGTTCTTTGAGGGCTTTCAGGTCGGTGGAGTTGGGAGCTAAGGTTGGGATGCTGGTGACGACGCGCACAGACACGTTTCTGGACGGTAAAGCCTTGAACTCTTCTAAAATCTCTCTGCCCTGAGAAACAAGACATCAAGCTTCAGAAACAGCAATCCGTTCAGCTGCATGGTGTCCGTGTTGAAGCTACCTGTCTGTCGCTGGAGGAGTTAACGCTGATGTCTTCTCCGGTCAGACACCAGTAGAACGACGCCACGTCGATCTGTTTAGAGGCCGAGGACAGAAGATCCTTCCAGGCTTCATACAGACTGACTCCGGCGCTCACGTTTCTCCCGTAATCCAGGCCCAGAGGAAAACTCTCCACCAGAACAATACTGGGACAAATCACACAAGCACACCGGCTCTCAGATTAATGACGCGCTTTATCAAATCATTCTCCACAGAAAACACATGCTGTGTGGATTGCAAAAGCAAATCCGCACAAAGTTTGACTTTCATCACTTGGAAATGTGAGAAAATTATGGCATTGTTCATAAAGGGACACGTAATAATATCATCTGTGTGCTGCTAGTGACGAGATACAAACACACATGCACCACAACAGTGAACTAAAAATAAAAGATAACTGAAACTAAAACCATAAAAAAAAAAAAAATAAATTACTTGAAATAAATGCATAAAAACAAAGTTATTTTATTATGCTAGTTGCCAAGGCAACAAAGTTTAAGTACTAAAAAACTAAATCTAAATAAAAACTAATACTTAAAAAATTAAATAAAATAAATTATATATATATATATATATATATATATATATATATATATATATATATATATATATATATATATATATATATATATACTCAAAATTACTAAAAATTTAAAACTCAAATAAAAACAGTAAATATAAAAAAGTGAATTAAAAATATTAACAAAACCTATAATAATATATCACTGATACAAAAATAACATGACAAAAACACAACAAAATTAATAAAACTGAATAAAAATGAAATAAAAACAAAAACAAAAAATAACTAAAAATATTAAAAACTATAATAATATATCACTGATACAAAAATAACACGACAAAAACACAACAAAAATAATAAAACTTTGACTAAAATTATTTTTTTTTTTTTAAAAAAATAACTAAAAATATTAAAAACTATAATAATATATCACTGATACAAAAATAACATGAAAAAAAAACAAAATTAATAAAACTTTTACTAAAAATTCTAAAAAAAAAAAACACTAACTCAAAATATTAACAAAAACTATAATAATATATCATTGATACAAAAATAACACCGTATCAAAGCCTGTTGAATCCTCGACACTAACAAACACTGAATTTGTCAAATAAATAAATAATAAGATCCCAAAAAAAATTCAATTCCATTGTGTGGCACTAAAAAATATTTCAATCTGTTATAAAATTGAACTGAGCTGGGTTAACTTTAATTATACATATTATGAATTTAGAAAGAAAGTGAAGTATTTAAATACAATAATTCAAAAGTAGGACATTTTATAACTAAATTCATAATTTTAGAATACTTCTGTAAATGTCAGAGCAGTTGCATTTGCTTTGGTTTGAACTGAACTCAGTTTATGCTTCAGCACAAATAAATCCATCTGATTCAGATCACTGTGTGAATATCAGTTTCGCCAGGATCCTGCGGGTTTATATTAATAACAGCCTTCAGATGCACGTCTGAGAAATGTGACGACTTGGACTTTTTAAAAAGAGAGAAAAGTTTCTTGGAGAAATTCCACGGGGAATTCAGAAGTCGGTGTTATTTTTAAAGAAAATGAAATTGAATGCAAACTAAAGATCGGCTCTATGTCCATGTATTCAGCAAAATCCAAAGCCAAACAGAAGCTGGTCTTAAACTCGAAGTGCTGAAGGTGGCAGGAAGTGAAAGCATGAAAACAGGAAGTGGGCTCACCTGCTCTGCTCGATGGGGCCGGTTTGATTACAGCACGTCTGTGTTTGAGGAGGATTCAGAGCCTCGTGGATTCGATCCTCATTCTTTAACATCTCTATCACAGCCACGGCCAATAAAATCCCCAAAACCAGCAGACATCCAGCGGCCAGCAGAGCCGAGACGGGACACTTGGAGTCCTGCGAGTGCAGAAACATCACTAGATAGACAACACCCGACGAGACGCCCTGAGAGAGTCAGACTCACCCTGCGGTTGGACACATAGTTGTCATGTAGACTCTTATACGGAGACGTCAGCTCATGACCGTCCAGTAACCGTGAAGAGCTGAAAACAAGCATTTATCACTGAATCGTGTAATTAATCAACAGAAAGAAAGCACCGAGTGTGTGTGAAAGAGCAGTGGACTCACGCTGGCATGTTGAAGCAGGTGCTGAGGATTTCTCTTCTGACACACAAAGGGAAATATTCTTAAATAGTCCTGTTAGTTCCTCATTCGCTTTTCATTTCTGCTTTTTTAATGTCACTTCAACAATTGTCTGATATTCATAGGGGCTTTCAGACATCTGTAGATCACGTCTTATGTCATATTTCATTAAAGACAAAAACTGTTTTCATGACAAATATACAGCTAATGATTAAACTGCTAAATAATTAAATAGAAAAAAAAAAACACGGTAAAAATAAATGTAAAAAAAAACCAAGTAAATATATATAACAATGTTAATAAAAATATAAACAATAAATAGAAATAGAAATAAAGATGGAAATAATTAAAAATAAATAATAAAATATAATAAATTGAAAACAATAATAAAGAAAAAAGAAATAATATAAGTAAATAATATAAACTAAAATAAAAATAAATTAAAAATAATTATGGAAATAATTAAAACAAATGAGAAAAACTAATAAAAATAAAAGTAAATAAATAAATAAAATTAATAATATTTATTAGAAAACAAGAAATAAATAAAACAATAAAAAACAATAAAAATAACTGATAAATAATTAAATAGAAAATAAAAAATAAAAATAAAAACAGTAAAAATAAATGTTAAAGAAAAACAAGTAAATATATATAACAATATTAATAAAAAAATAAACAATAAATATAAATAAAAATAAAAATGGAAATAATTAAAAATAAATAATAAAATAATAAAAATAAATACATAAAATATAATAAATTGAAAATAATAATAAAGAAAAAAGAAAAATAAATAGAAGTAAATAATATAAATTAAAATAAAAATAAATAAAAAATTATTATGGAAATAATTAAAACAAATGAGCAAATAAACAAAGAAATATAAAAGTAAATAAATAAAATGAATAAATACAAAGAATTATTAGAAAACAATAAATAAATAAAACAACAAAAATAATTCTTAAAAAGTAAATATAAATAAATTCTATAAAAGTAAAGTCAATAAAAATAAGTCAATAATATTAAAAAAGTAAAAAAATTTAAATATAAATATAAATAAAGATTTTTTTTTATTTATCTGTGCTAAACTAATAACTACTGTGAATTAAGATAATCAGATCCATTTACAGCATAAGTTTCTAGCTACTAGTATCTCAACTCAAATTTAAAACAATTAGGCATCAAATATGAAGTTTTATGAAAGCAAATGGTAAAAATGTATAAAGAGGACTACAACCTTTTTAAATTACAGTAAAAACAATTACAGACTTGGATCTTCTGTGAACTGAATGCAGAGATTTTAAGACAATGTTTAACAATAAACTACACTGAAAAAATGAGTATAGGATTCACTTTAAATCAATTTTAACTCAGAAATTATTTATAAAGGATAAAAGAGAAACTGCAATATGTTAAATTAAACACATAATTCTGAAACAGAAAGACTTAATATTTTCTAAAACGTAATTTTTACGGTGTATACATAACTTCCTAAATTTCAAATTCAGGTTTATAAAGTATTTTTGTGCACATTAGCATTAAAAGATTTAAATGAGGCATCTTACAGAAAGAGCAACTGAAATCTGTCTCATCTCAGCGCACAGATACTGTATATTACTGTATAATATTAATATTACATACCTCAATCAGTGCAGGGATGTTTGTCCAGGCATTAATGAGCATGAAAGAGATGAAACTCCCGACTCCTCTCTGAGTAACAGTAGAACTTCAGTTTCATTTCAGCAGAAATACGACTGATCAGAGCTTCAGTGCATTATGCTTACATAAGCATTTATTATTAGAGCCTCATGTACACATGATGTTTACTTGAGCTGTATATGGACATCCAGGAGTGTTTAATTTGAGTAAAATAACGAGTCAGGCAGAACTAAGACTCGTTCACCTGTTTATAATGACTTGTGATCAAAGAGAGACTGAACAGACTGCAAAAAATTATGTTCTTCCTCAGTATTTTTGTATTTTTTCAGTGCAAGCATCGAAACATCCTGAAAACAAGACGCAAAACGGCATAACAGTCTCATTTTCTAAAATAAATAAATAAATTAAATAAAGTGAGTTTAAAGCTTTAAACAAGAATTAAATCTGCTAAGAGAGTCGGAAAAATGATCTTGTTTTCCCTCTGAATTAAGTTAATTTTTCTGACCCAATTATCAGATTAGTTTTTAAGCTTAAATACTCTTAATTTTGACACATTTTTCAGAAAACAAGACAAGACTTGCTTGTGTCTTCATTTAAAAATGTTTAGATATTTGTTCTGGGAAAGCAATAACCAATTTTTGCAGTGTGCATTTTCACGTCAGTGATATTTTATTAAAATAACTGATGTGAAAAAAGATTTCCTATTTAGTATTTTTGTCTTAATTTACGTTACAAATATTTGTAAAATAATGAAAAAATAATTTTAGTAATATAATTTCAGTATCGAGATACTGTTATAGTTTTTATTAATATTTTGGATTAGTTTTTATTTATATATATGTGTTTTAATTTTATATTTAGTTTAAGTTGTATTTTTGTACTCTTTATTCCATTTTTTTCTATATACAGTAGTTTTCTTTATTAATTTTATTTCAGCTTTACTTTTGCTTTTAGTTACTTTAATACATCAAATTAAACTAAAGGAAAATAAGAAATGTTGCTTTGGCAAATAGCTAAAATGAAATAACTAAGTTTCTTTTTATATTTTATATCAGTTGTATTTTGTATTTTATTTCAGTTATATTTTTTATATTTACTATATATTATATATTTTTGTTTCAGTTTGTTCATTTTATTTAAAATATCAAAAGTTTTTTTATTTTTTTTATTTTGGTTGTCGTTCTAGTTATTTTATTTCGGTTATATTTTTTATATATTATATATTTTTGTCTCAGTTTTATTTCTGTTCATTTTCATTTTATTTAAAGTAACAAAAGTTTTTTTTTTGGTTGCAATGAGTTTATGATATTAAACTCTAAGGAAAGGAAAAATATATATATATATATATATATATATATATATATATATATAAAAATAAAAAATTATATATATATAAAACCTAATATATATATAAAATAATAAATATATAAAACCTAAATGTGCATCTCAGCAAGGACTTTCACATTGTTTGTAGTATAAAGACAAAACAACAAAACTCATGCATCTTAATTCTTTAATGATCTTTAACATACAAGCACCCCGTCCAACAGAGACAAAGTGATTTAAATAATTATGTAAATTAATTACTTAACCGTACATATCCATAACAACCATCAATACAACAAAGATAAAGAAAATCAATAACAGTGTATTTACAATCACCGTCCAGGCTCGTTGAGAGGAATATTAATGTGCAAAAGTGTGTCAAACACGTGACAGAGGTTTGATTCGACTGAAATCATATCAAAGTGACTAGTGATGGTTTCTGGGACAGGCTCGTCACATCAGTGGACTCTCCCGGTCTGTGCTCCGGAACACGCGCCGATGCGACGCGGCTCTGGAACCGTGGACCCCGGCGGAAGCGAGCGTGTGACTGAGATCAGGGTTTCCCCGAGGATCGATGACCGTGTTGATGACTGAAGGAGACACGAGTGAGGCTTAATATCACACAGACTGCACTCTCAGAAGAAAAGGTACAGAAGCTGTCACTGGAGCGGTACACTTTTGTACCTTTTAGGTTCTAATATGGAGTGTTCAGGTATAAAGGCACCCCCCCCACAGTGGCAACTTTTGTACCTTTTTTTCTGAGTGTGTGAGAACTGGTAAAAAAAAAAAACACTAAACCAAGGAGGACCGTTTGGATCTACTGACCTTCCAGCTGTTTCTGGACTCTCCGCAGCTCTCTGAGAATTAATGCAATTTCCTAAAAGACGAGCAAAACCTTTTAATTGATTTAAAACCATTGAGTATTAAAAATCTTTAGAGATGGACCAGGGCTAACTAAAAATAGAACCATAAAAAAAGTTTTCATTACTTGAAAAAAAAAAAAAATAAAAAATAAAAATTAAGTGAAATAAAATAAAATTAACAAAAATGTAAAACTTTTTTTTTATTTCAGTCCATTTTATATCTCATGTGTGCTTAGTTTAACTTGATTATATTTAACTAAAACTACAAAACCATAATTCTTTATGGTTATATATCTATATATACACAATATTAAAATACAATATTAACAAAAATACATATAAACAACACACACATATAACAGTATGTGTGTATTTTTTTCATATATATATATATATATATATATATATATATATATATATATATATATATATATATATATATATATATATATATATATATATATATATATATATATATATGAAAACAAAACATGAAAAAATAAAAAATGTTTCAAAATATTAATAAAAACTGTAATAGCATCTCAGCGACACTAAAATAACACTGACTATGTACTAAAATAACTAAAACTGAATGAAAAATTGATATAAATTATACATACATTTATAAGTAACTAAAACTAACAAAAATGTCAAAAACAACAAAATTAGCTAAAATTGAATTACAACTGGTTCAGTGAAACAGAGTCTATTAGACTTACACAGGGCTCCCACACCTTGGTTAACCTCAAATTCAAGGACCTTTCAAGACCTTTTTAATACCACCTATATGACATTTAAGACCAAACCTCTGATGGAAATCTCACATCATTTGACATACGTATAATGTAATATTTAATTCGTTAAATGTAAATTATAAAAATATTTTATTTTCACAATGTTTAACTGTGTGTGTGTGTGTGAGGGAAACGTTGAGGTACCATTGTAGTATATTTGTGCGCGCGAACATAATAAATTCAAGCACTTTCAAGGACGTGTATCTATGTACGCTTATTTTCAAAAACTTTCCAAGGCCTTGAAATGTTTTGTTTCAGATTCACAAACTTTCAAGGATTTCAAGGACCTGTGGGAGCCCTGTATGTATCTAAACACATTTTATATTATATATATATATATATATATATATATATATATATATATATATATATATATATATATATAAAACATAAAAAAGACCAAAACAACTAAATTAGTAAAATTTACTAAAATTAAAATGAGAACAGAAAATATAAAAATGTAATAATTCAAAATGATAATAAAAAAAATATAATAGTATGAGACACTAAAATAACACTGATATGAACCACGATCATTTACTGCTTCTCTAATATAGCCCCTGAATTAAAAAAAACAATAAAATAAATTAATAAAATATTATATATAAAAATAAATAATAAAAATCAAACTGTTTTATAATATATAACTTCATTCAACATTACAAATAGTTCAATGAAGTTCAGATTTTATAGAATAGATAAATAAATAAATATAACATTTTAAGGAGGAATAAGAGAGACACACCTTGTTTGATGTTTTCATTGGTGGAGAATCATCAGCTTTATTGATTTTCGCTTCAATTTCTCCCAAAACATCCATTTTATTATGAAACAAAGCCCTGAAAGAATACATATACCTGTACATTACATCCCAGTAATAATAATAATAATAATAATAATAATAATAATAATCTTTATTCATTTATTGCGCCTTCTCAAACCGCTTATACTGAAAAATACAAGAAAAGCACAGAAAAATACAAGAAAAATAATACAGCATATGAACATATTTATCAAAATAAGTACATGTGAAAAGCAAACGAGTCTTACTTGATCTTCTCCGTTAGCTGCTCTGTGTTTTCACGGATGGAGAGAGACAGCTGGGACACTGGATTCAGCATCATATCGTTCAGTGTAAGCTGACAGAAGAAGGAGGAGAGTTACAGGTCAAATACAGAGTTAAAACTCCTGCCGTTAACTTGAAGAGAAGCGCTGCTACCTCGTCTGCTCTCAGGCTCTGTCGATTACTAACGATCTGCTCAGACTCGTCAGCCGGCACCGCAGCAGGAGACTCCTTCTGGAAGTTCAGACCGGCTTCGGGAATCTGGTCCAGCAACTGAAAGAGCAAGAAAATAACAGCGTACTTAATATTCAGCAGCACAACTGTTTCAGAAATATTTATTGAGCAGCAAATCATCATATTAGAATGATTTCTGAAGATCATGTGACACTGAAGACTGGAGTAATGATGCTGAAAATACAGCTGCACATCACAGAAATAAATTACAGTTTAACAGATATTCACACAGAAAACAGCGGTTTTAAATGGCAATAATATTTCACTGTTTTTAATGTATTTTTGATTAATTAAATGCCGCCCTGTTGAACACAGAATCATTCTGCAGGGTACCTCTTCATGGGTAGATATGGCTGGTCCTGTCTTGTCTGTTGAAGCACTCTGAGCTTCTGTGTCTCCCGCAACATCATGAATCTCTTGGGCCAGAATAGCCAAATCTTTGGCCAAGTCTTGACTCAATCTAACAAAGAATATGCATTTTAAAAAAAAGCATTCTGACATCAAAAACATTATAAAAACTGTTGCAGTCAAATTTTTGGGACAATGCATTACACGTAGCAAGTAATAATGTTTTGAAATTGAGTAAAGTAACGCAATCCTGCTTGAATTAAAACCCTAAGAACCACAAGAATCATAAGAAGAAGTTACTTATGTAATTATGTAACTTATTTACTGAGAAACAGAACTGGAAGCTTCTCCTTTCTGCATGATTATTATACCTAGTGCTATAGCTCGGGAAGAGAGAGTCTGAGTCAGCTGAACGAGGTTTTAAGTCAATCAAAATGTGGTTCATTCGCCAATTATTATTTAAATAAAACTGGAATAAAATGGAATGCTGATTTTATAAGTGTGTCATTCTGGTATAGGCCTGAAATGATTAGTCGACAAATATATTTGTTGCTGAACAGTCTCATGTGGCCTAATGTAAGAGCCTGCAGTAACACTGTTTGTCCAGTGTGGCGCTGTAGCGCAAGACTAATTCAGCCCTCCCAGATACAATTCAACAGAAGAAGACACAGAGCTCATGAGAATGTATGAGTTTTACAAAACTAACTGTGTAAAGACCCCAATATACTCAATGGCGAAGTTCATTTTCGCTCTTTTTTTACCTTTTTTCGGTAGAAAAAAGAAGTTTGAAATACCCGAGTAGCAGTTTACTGTTAGCGAACCTCCCGACGCTGCTCTGAGTGATGTTTAGATGAATGTGTAAATATGTGCTGGGCGCTTTCCTCTCAATAAAAAAATAAACGCAGCAAAAATGACAGCGGTGAGAAAACAGCAGTTAAGAAAGCATCTGATAATAGCGATGTGGCTAAGTTTGCACCAGCTCTGCAATTCTAAGTCACTTCTATATACAAAGCACTTTATACAATAGATCGTTACAATCAGCTTTATAGGATTAAACAAAAAACAGTATCAGTGTCACTTTCAATTAGAATTAATTGACTTTCTGTTAGGGCTGCACGATAAATCGAAATGAAATCATAATCACGATTAGGCAAAAGCTGCGATTGTCATGCGTATCTTTCAGTGAAGCACTGTTCTGTGGTCAGCAGTAAATCTCCATCCGAAGGCCACAGGGCGCTCTCATTTTATGTGCAAAATATAATTATTTATATTGCAATTTCTTTTTTAAAATTGTAATTGTAATACAAATGTAATGATAATATAACAGTGACATTTTCAAAAGTGATTACCTTGCTTTATGTATTAGTTAGAATATGTATAAGTCAATATTTTAACTAAATGCAAAAGCTCAATGATCAAAGCCTACCGATTAAGCATCGGAATAAATGGAGATCACTCGATTAACTGTCAAATAATTGTCAATTAATCGTTGAAACAATTGTCGATTAGTCAATTAGGCCTAATCATAAAAACAATCGTTGAAAATCATTGTAATAATCGCAGATTAGTCAATTAATCGTTAAAACAACCATTGATAAGTCATTGAAACAATCATCGATTAGCCGATTAACCGTTGGAACAGTCGCAGATTAATCAATTAACCGTTTAAATAATCGTCGATTAGACGTTCTAATAATCATTCGATTAACTGATTATCTAAATAATCGGTTGTTGCAGCACAATTCTGGTGTTTCCCCACCTGGCGATCTCAGCGCTATGAGACGTCCAGTTCTGGAAGGCGTCGCTCTCGTGTCCTTCCCCCTCAGAGTCTCTCGAGCGGGGCATGGCTCGCACCGGACCTGCCGGATGGATTCTGGGGTTCTGCTGGGATCCTGAATGATGGGAGCGTTTGTGTTTAGGGGTGCTATGATTAGACTCATATTCGTCCTCCGAGGTGGAGGCGTAGTCTGAACCTTTCTGACGCCTCCTGGAGCCTTGGCCCAGGAAATTAGGAATGAGGAGTGTTTGGTACACCATGCCATCAGAGGATGGGAGAGAAACCAAAATAAAAAAAAGCAAGAGGAGAAAGAGACCGAGATGTGAGAAGACACCCGAAAAACCAAAAACCACTTCCCATTCATCAACGGGGTTCAACTGCCCAAAATAACGGTTACTATAAATTACCTTGATTTTCACAATATGCCTGTTAAGTTTTTAGTATGGTAATCTGGTTATCTGCAACTTTAAACATTAGTAAAATTGGAGACTAATTACATGGTCTTGTTAGTTGAAGACGGTCATTGGCCCAGTTGTTGCTTAAACAAATGCACACAAATCAAGTCAATGACCGCTGGAAGAGTCATTCAGGGACAGTGAAAGAACTTGATTTTAGATCGGAAACGTCTTGTACTTTTGTTGTTTTGGAACCTCATCACTCTGATAAATGGATGCAAAGCCAAAATAGCCATCTTGGAAACATTTGCCTAACATTTGACCAACCTTCTGCAAATCTTACAATGAAACAAGCGAACAGAAAACCTTTCTGCAGCATGATACTTACTGGCAGTGCTACTGGCGTATTTGGCACTGCTTGAGCGTCCGCGGATGATCGGCTGTCTGGTCACAGCATTGGAAACCTTCCGCAGAAGAGCCTTGGGATCCAGCACTGAAGCTTTCCGCACAGAGTTGCCTGAGTCTGTGCTGCGGTTTGAAAAGCCCGTCCGGCTCGTGGAAGACTCTGTATCACTGGGTGTGTTAAAGGAGCTCGTCCTTTTCCTGGGTAGAGCCAAAATGTCCAATCGAGAAAGCTTCTTGCTCTCCTGAGCACCTCGACTGTTCGCCGAGGGGTTGACGTCGGAGTTTTGAGACGTCCGATCGGTTTCGGTGCCTTCATTGTCGGAGGCTTCACCCAAACGGGCACGGCGAAGCATCGAAGCCCTTGTCGGTTTCGGAGCGGAGAGGCTATTGGAGCGAGCTAGAGCATTGTGAACTTTGGATTTGCTCGTACCTTCCTTCTGAAGAGGAATAGTGTACTTTTTGTAAGGTAGTGAATTTGATTCTTGGTCGGAGACGGCGTCTGGCCAGTGCCGTGTGGTGGGACTTTGAACATCAGCCCCAAAGTCGAGAGAACTAAGGTTACGACGGAGCAGAAAATGCTTGGGATCTGTCTTGCCATTGCTGTCCTTTATCCCGGACTGGCTCTTCTCAGACGATGGATCATCAGAGGTCTTAGGTTCTCTGGAACCTCTTAAGAGTCCTCTGAGGACCACTGGCTTCCTAGGCACGGAAACGGAAACATTTTTCCCGCTGATTGTACTAGAAGTGTCTGATTCTCCTGAGAAGGAGTCCTCCAGATGGGAGCGACCATTTTTGCCTTGCTGCTGTTGCTCCAGAAGCTTGGCTTCCAGAGATGCTAGAACATCCTCAGTGTCTTTGAGGTAGGACTGAGTGTCTTTATTGCTTACACCTTTAAAAGCATCTTTGCTAGAGGTTTGACTAGATATCTGGGGCAATCTGGACAAGTGGATGTTGTCGCTGGCCCTTTCTTTGGTATAACTTTCCTGTCTAACAATGGACACTGAATTGTCTCCACCAAGAGAGTCATCTGGTTGATCAATGTTGGGTGGTGAACAGTTGCTCTTGCTAAACTTGCCCTCCTGTCGTGTTAACGTTGCTGTGGAGAACTTGGTAGGTGAATCCTGGTCTTTTGCCTCTTCTTGACCGGTCTTCGTAGACCGGTTCCATGTCTTCTGGGTCATATCAGGAGTCTTCCTGCATTGCTCAACCACAGAGCCATCATCAGACTTGCTGGCATCACTCAGGCTGTCAGGATCCAGATCATCTTGGACGCTCAGTTTCTGAGGATCCCACTTTTGCTTCTGATCTTGCGAACTCTTCTCCACACCAGACAGGTAAGAGTCCGGCTGGATGTGTATCTTGGGCGGTGGTGTCTCGATCTTTTCCTTTGAAGGAACCGGAGGCAGAACTCGTCTTGATCTGCTGCTCTGGCCTGATTCTGAGTAGTCAGACCTTCGGTTAAGCATAACCTGGTGGATGATCCTTTCCCCACCTTTTAAACAAATAGGATAAATGAAATGCGCTAGAAAAGACAAAAGCCAAGAAAACTATTGAAGCAAGCAAAGTATCCATACCTCCGGTGGAAAGATCAGCGTGTGTTGGGATATCAAACAGTCCTGAAGCAGGACCAGAGTCTGAATAGGTGTCAGCCAAACTGGCCCAACGAGAAACCCACTTAGTGCCTCCGGGCGTTAATGTCGTCATCGACTGCATCTGTAGAAAAGAGTAAACTGACTGATTAAATGCAAACGCTTACTACATCATAGCACTTTAAAATGGAAACCCAGTCATGTTGAGATATTTTCACTTTATCTGTAAAGTAAGTTTATCTTTTAAGTCAAATTTGCCTTGAATAATCTTTCTAATGCTCAGAACTGCTAAGAACAAATATTGCAAATATTTGTGAAAATATAAATTGAAATCCTTCTAGAAACACCCATCTAATAATTAAAAAATGCATTTAAAAAAATTAAATTTCTTTTATTTAAAAAAATATTACATTTTAATTTTTTTCTTTATTTTTTACCTTTCATTATATTTTATTAAATTATTTTATGTAAAACAGGGTGTATGAAATATGCTATATAAATAAACTTGCCTTGCGTATCACATTTTAAACTTTGAATTAAATCCTTCTAGATCTAACCAGAAATGTTAAAAATAAACATTGTAAATATCTGAATTAATATTGTTAAAATATTTATTAATACTCTCATAATGTTCAATTTGTTCAAAAAATAATTAGCAAATTAGTGTAATCTACAGCTATATGAAATTATAAGCACAAAGTGAAATTTCATATTTGATTACATTTTTTATAATATTTAAATTATTTGTATTCCTCATTTTTAATAAATCTTTTTAGTAAACTTCCTAGGCTTGATTGATGGCTCTCTGTCTGTTCAATAAAAGCATATGAATATGAAAGACCAATAAAAAAATAATTAAAATGACAGTAATTACAAAAACAATAATAATAATTATTATTATTAATGTTAAATAACATTTTTATTTGTCCTTGACATTATTTACTGTCTGAATGTTCCAGAAACCTTATGAAACATTAAATATATTATCAAATATTGATTACATAGATACTCAAGTTGTAAATGCAAAGAAAATCTCATTATATACCAAATGAAAATATCTCAACCATAAAAAGAGATCAGGGTCTTCAATGATTCAATTCACCCATCCATAATCATCCAAAAGACATAAAGCCATCAAAACAGCTTTGAGAAGATCCCAAAGAAAGATCCAAATCACACTGAAAAATGCTTAGATTGTGGTGATTGAGTAAAGGACAGATAGATCTACTGATGCCCATGATCCAGAGTGAGTTTACCTGTACAGGACTCTTGGTTGTGTCACTAAGGTCAGTTGAGTATAGACCCAATTTTGGGCCTAAGCTATTCTCACTGAGTAGAAGACTATCGTGACCCTCAGTGTCACCAACTATAGGCTTAACTGTTGCTGCTGCTGAGGTTTGGCTGCTGTCGCCAACACCAAACACCTGTTAATGATAAAGCACGCATGAATATGTTTGTTCCCAAATGACTGGAACTCTTTGACTCTTGACTGGATGAATTATTCAAAACTAGTGGTCGAAGGATATGGATTTTTTGAAAGGTGATGCCGATATTTAGCCAATATTTAAAAGTGGCTAATATAAAGCCGATTTATATGATAATCACAACATTTAATTCAAGGATAGTAAAAAAAAAACACATGCACAACAATTGCTGAAAAAAATGGCATATGCGATGTATATAAAAAAATGCCAAATGTTGGCTGAAATATTGATTAACCACTATTCAAAACACACTTGAAATGTGATAAAACACTAGTGTAAGGGTTTACAGTGCATATCAGCCACACAGAAATAAAAAAGAATGGCCAATGGATGCCAATATTAAAAAACGCTAAATATTGGCCGATATATCGGTCAACCACTATTCAAAACCCGCTTGAAATCCAATAAAACACTAGCGTTAGGGTTTAAAGTGAAGACAGCCACACAGAAAGAAAAAAAAAAAAAAACCAATGGCCGATGGCAATTATTAAAAAAAATGCCAAACATCAGCCGATATATTAGTCGACCACTACTCTAAACGTACTTGTAATGGGATAAAATACTAGTGTTAGGGTTTACAGTGCATATCAGCCAAACAGAAAATAAAGAACGGCCAATGGATGCCAATAAAAAAAAAAAAAGCCAAATAACAGCCGATATATCGGTAAACCATTATTCAAAACACACTTGAAATGTGATAAAACACTAGAGTTAGGTTTTACAGTGCATATCAGCCAAATAACAGCCGATATATCGGTCAACCACTATTCAAAGTGAACTTGAATCAAGATAAAATACAAGGGAAGCGACTGAAATAATCTGAATAACAGAACTGAAACAAGGCTTTCTAATAACACAATGTGTTTGTGGTCTCTTTAGCTGCTTGAGTCTGATGTCAAGTACCTGGTCGATCAAGCTCCGTGCCTCCACAACCTCTTTGTCTGGACTCTCAGCTTCAATGGTATAGGTACCTGCATCACTTAAACTGTCATCCTCTTCCTGCTGCTTAGGAACCAAGGTTTTGGCCTCTGTACTGTCGTCTTCTATATGTGCAGAGGGAGATTTAACTGACTGATTCACTGTATGAGACGAAGTCGGAAAACTCTGATGTGTCACGGAGGATCCAGCATTAGAAGATGGGGTCTTTACCCAAGTCGAGTTAACGTCCCATGTGGGAGCAGGACTGGGTTTCGACACCCTAAGCAACTCCGCAGCAAAGTCCTGTGATAATTTGGACCTCCGGCCGACGCTGCCGAAAGTTTTAGACGCAGAGCGGGAGCTGAAGTCAGAGGTGCTCATACGGATTTCAGTCTTCTCTCTTCTGAGGGATCCGGCCCGCTGAGGACCATCTGAACCTTTGAGGGGAATCGTGAACTGCTGTGTGGGTGGATTATTTCCTGATGACGTTGACCGTTCTCCATTTTTCCGTTTGTCTAATTTACTTTTTAGAGCAGATTGGAAGTCGGGAGAACACATGTTATTGGTGAATGACTGCGAGCGCTTTTTCCGTTGAGTGTCGTCAAAGATCTCGATCACAAAAGATTGCTTGGGATCCGGTTTGGCTTGGCTCTTTGAATCTGGTGTGTAGTTATTTGGGTAATCTTCTCCATCCGAATGCTGATCGATCTTTTGTGATACAGAGTGGGTCATAGACTGAACCAGCTGCGCTTCTTCCGGTTCTTCAAAATCAGGGTCTTCAAGATGGTGTGCATCTAGAAATAACACAAGTTACAGGTCGACATTTAGCCTCCGGATATATCTGAAAACTGGTTTCATCTAGAAACACAAGCTCACACGGGTTAAACCATGAGACCAGAAATAATTATTATTATTCAGCAAAACATCCCACCAGGGTTACTATTATAGTTAACTAAAACTAAAACCATAAAAAAAATCATTAATTTAAATAAACATTTACTGAAAAAAATAAAATAAAATAAAAACTAATTTTATTTTAGCTGGTTGCCAATGCAACATTTCAAATTTTCGTTTAGTTTAACCTGAAGTACTAAAATGTAACTAAAATGAAAAACTATTAAATAAATAAATAAATAAAACAAATTATATTTTCCATGTTCATTTTAAAGTTTTTTGTCATTTTTTTAAAGAAAAAACAACAAATTACTAAAGCTTCATAATGAAAACATAATTTTAAATGATAGATTCTTAAATGTAAAAATTAAGTATATTAATAAAACTAAAATGAAAATGGAAAATAGAAAAAAAAAAATTAAGTGGTGTTACTGAACCGATAACAGTGTTATTTTTTTGGGGGTGGTGGGGGGGGGGGCGGGGTAATTCTTATTAAAGAAAATCAAAACAAATATACTTTTAAAATTTTTTAAACTTTTAAACATTTAAAATGAGTAAAAATGTAAAAAAACAAATTTTAAAATATTAATAAAAACTATAATAGTATATTACACTTAAAATGTTATGTTTGAATACACAACTGTCATGTTGTGCTGCAACTTTTATGTCAAATTTCAGAAGTACACTATACAGATTTTACAAAAGTAAGTAAGATGTATCTTCAACAACACTATGGAAGTGAATATCAGGAAAACAAAGCCAGTAAAACAACACATATCTACGCGAAAGCTGCATTTTAAAAGAAAGCGTCTTCAAAAAGCGAAATTTCCGGAGTGCACAGAAGACCAAAACACAAGAGGAAAAAGATGCATTTTTTAAGATTTATCCATATTATTTCTCTGATAACCTCTCCAACTATTCAAAAAATGATTTTCTGTTGTCTTTTACCTTTGAAGGTCTTGTTCAAGAGCTTGTGTGACCCAGACTGCTCTTCTAGACTCTTCATCATAGTAGCGTCACTCTGAACCAACCAATCAGACACTTTGTTCTCCACCGACATCACTTCCGGGAGCCTGGCTATCGACTCCTTGCTGGGGTTCCTGTGCTTGCGGACGGAGAGCTTGGTGACGTGGTCCCTGATCTTCATCTTTCCAGGGGTTTGGTCGTCAAACTCGATGGTGAAGGAGGCATGGCCCTGAACCACCGAAGGCTCTGCAGGGGGTTTGTGCTCCGTGTCTTTAGTGGGAATCTCTTGCACTTCCTGGGAAGCAGTTTTGGGCTTTGAATGGATCTCCTTCGTGGGGATCTCAAAGTAACTTGGTTCCTTGCGGTAAGAGTAACCGGGTTTGTCCTGGCCATCCTGAAGTTCATCTGGAGAAACGCTGAGCTCACGTTTAGTACCATCCGTGTGGTTTTCTGTGAGAAGACATCAGCGGTAATGATTGTTAATATAAACTAACAGTGATGTGAGTATTTCGACACTCTGAATCAATTTCTTCACAAAACAATTCACTGTTTGAATCACAGGAAATACTGCATGTGTTTTAACGCAATGAAACATGAATAATGACACCCTTTACCAATGTTATTTAATTATCTCTCATAGTTTTTATTAATATTTTGAATTACTTTTGGCAACACTTGAAGCCATTATATATATAATCCATTATAATAGTATTTTTAATGCATTAATAATGCCTCATAATGCATATGATCTCATGAATGTGTGTAAACCACATTTACATACAATACAATACTTATCTATTCATTGTTACACGTTTAGAAAGTATATTTCATTAAATAAAATGACTAAATGTTTTAGATGTAACAAGAAATCTGCAAATATTAATATGCATTTTAACTTTGGTTAATATTTTTTATAAAAACACAATGTATTATTACGTACATTGAGTACCTCAAAAATGCTTTAAGTAAAGTGTTACCTTACTTTTTGTTATATATTTATTAAAATTATTTAAATTTAGTTGTTCCATTACAATTTTTTTATATGTCTGTACTTTTATAAATCTTATTTCTGTTTTAGTTGGAGTTATTTTAGTACATCAACTTAAACTAAAAAATAAGATATATTGCCTTTTTTATTGCAGTTTACATTTATTTTAAGTAACAAAAATGTTTTTAGTTTTAATTAACAATAATAACCCTACCTTTTTCAAACCAATTGCAAATGTTTTCTTAAAAGTGTAATCTATTAAAATTCAATCTTCAAATGCCATTAAATATGAAACGGCTGTTTCATTATATTCATTATAGACATTATATTCTTTTATTAATTTGCAGGACTTTGTTTTGTGTTTTATGGAAGGTTTGGCTAATCAGCCCAACTACTTATACAAGTAAAACTACTATAATACTAGATATAATGTCTATAGATTATAAAACTGATTCTTGATCAGGTAAAAACAACAGGTTCATGGATTTACTGAAATTGCTCTTAGTGTCAAACACCTGAAATTCTGATATGTTTTGACACAGTTATGATGTAATGAAGCCTCCTTTACTGAAATTGTTTGATTTTTTCAGTTCAATACATGCTCCAAACCACTGGGTGCAAAAAAAAAAAGATTTCCACAGATCTCTAATAAAAAACTAATAAAAAAATACAACAAATAAATACTAAAAACTGATAAAAAAAATACAACAAATAAATACTAAAAACTAACAAAAAAATACAACAAATAAATACTAAAAACTGATAAAAAAATACAACAAATAAATACTAAAAACTAACAAAAAAATACAACAAATAAATATCAAAAACTAATAAAAAATACAACAAATAAATATTAAAAACTAATAAAAAATACAACAAATAAATACTAAAAACTAACAAAAAAAATACAACAAATAAATACTAAAAATTAATAAAAAAAATACAACAAATAAATACTAAAAACTAATAAACAAATACAACAAATAAATACTAAAAACTAATAAACAAATACAACAAATAAATACTAAAAACTAATATAAAATACAACAAATAAATACTTAAAAACTAACAAACAAAAAAAAAAACAACAACAAATAAATATTAAAAACTAATAAAAAAAAATACAACAAAAATATACTAAAAACTAACAAAAAAAACTACAAAAAGATGTTTACAATTACAATTGAAATAAAAAAGAAACTATACAAAATATAAATTAAATTAATTTGATATCAGATGAACAAAAATCACACAAATAAAAATCATAAAAAAATAAAATTAACAAAATAAAAAAAATAAAAAAATAAAATAAAATGATCTGGTGACATTACTGATTGAAACAAGATTCACAAAGGTTTCCGAAGCTTCACAGAATCAGTATTTTAGAAAGCACTCATAACTGTAGAGACAGATAATAAAAATCATGAAAAAAAAATAAAAAAGTGAGAATACTTATTTTAGAATTAAAAGAAAAAAACATTACATTTAAAATGAAAACTATACATAATTAAATCAATTAAAAATCTATTTAACATTAGTTTAATAAAAATCATACAAATAAAAAAAAAATTCACAAAAACAAAATAAATAAATAAAATGAAGTGGGTTTCGCGTCTTTACAGAATCAGTATTTTCGAAAGCCCCCATCACTACAAACTAACAGCGAAGACAGATCAGGATGCGTCTTGAAGCAGGTGAGGCATACAGAAGAGCTAATTAACTCATTACTTAAGATTACTTACCGCACTCCTGCTGTGAGAAAACCTTAGTAAGATCAAGTATTTCAGGTCGATCTTACACCAGGTGTAACACGTGGAAAATTTCACTGGTGCATAAAACATCTTTCACTATAGATGGCGTTATCGGCACGATGCACCAGAAACAGAAACCAATCTGAGTTTGGGTTCAAAGCTGAGATTAACATGGATCAGATTTAGCGATTATCACATCATGGCTGGTTAGTAAACGCAGAAGAGGAGACATTATAAGTGCAAACCTCAGCCTAAAGAGTGTTTAACAATATCCAGTAATAAAAGCATTGACATCTAGCCTAGATATTTACATTAAACCAAAGCTGACTCCTCTTTGTGCTTAACAACGAAACAACACACTAAACCAAGACTTCAAAACCACTGAAATGGAACAAAAGTTTCTATGGTCACCCGTTAATCTGAATAAAACTCTGAGACGTACTTAAGACTGGAGGGAAAATACAATGACCTTCTCAAAGGACTAAGACGGCCGTTAATCCATCACGAGGCTGAACTCGCCAGTCTGATGTGTTTTAAAGCTCACGCCAGCGAGGAGTTTAGTACCGAATTCCTCAGGATTGTCCTGTTCTCAGCTCACACCACAGTCACATTCCTATCCACACGTTTAATACACTTTAAACTCGTTTCCAGACCTGTATGATGCTCATGAAGGCTCGGGTCACAGCGCTGAGCTTTATCTTCATCAGCCTCACCCCACCAGGACGGCTGACCGTACAGAGGAGTGGGTCTGGACACAGACGGATCTGAAATAAGACGAGGGGAAAGAAGGAGTTTGATGAAACCAACAACTTCTGCTATTAATGCTGATCAAATCTTTCCATTAAAATAGTACAAATAATGACGCTATTTCTAAAATATATAAATCATATTATTTTTATAAAAAATAATAATAATAAAAAAAATATAATAATACGTGATGCAATAAGACATTTAACTGGTGAGATTACTTATTTTTAGAAATAAAGAAATTAAAAATAAATAAATTACAATTAAAAGAAAAACTATGCAGAATAATAAATGAAAAATCAATGTAATACTAGATAAATTACAATAATACAAATAAATAAAAATCATAAAAAAACTTAAATCATTAACCTGACATTATATTTAAAAAAACTATAAAAAATAAATAACAATTCCAATAAAAACATACAAATTAATAAAAAAAAAAAAAAAAAAAAAAAAAAAAAAAAATTATATATATATATATATATATATATATATATATATATATATATATATATATATATATATATATATATATATATATATATATATATATATATATATGTAAAAAGTAATATTAGATGAATAAAATTATATTTATTAATTAATAAAAATCATAAAATATATTAATATACTAAAAATAAATTAAAATAAAACTCACAAGATAAATAAAAATCATAAAAATGAATCAATGAAACTAACTGGTGACATTACTCATTTTAGAAAAATAAATCAAATTACAATAAAAAAAAATACAAAAACTATATAAAGAAATACATTAAAACTCATTTAATCATTCAATAAGATGAATAAAAAAAAAAAAACTATAAAAGTAAAATGAACCAGTGACATTTCTTTAGAAAAAAAATAAAAAAAATAAAAATCATTTAAATACTAGATAAAAAAAAATCTTATAAAAATAAAAAATGATAAATGAATATAAAATTAAATAAGTAAATAAATGAATACAAACTTCTATTCACTGTCGATGTTAAAAAAGAACCAAACAATTTTTAAACCCTATTCATGTCAGAGCCAGCGAGCACAACAGCTTAATTTAAAACCAAATGAAATGTTTGGCAAAAGTCTAATGCACATTACGCTTGTCTGACCTGAAGCCCCTAGAAAAGCAACAGTAATTTAGCAAATAGCAGACTGGCTCCGGCACAGAGGCGCTTCAGTCTCGACTCCACCCAATCAGAGCGGTCGAAACCAGCAGCCGCTGGGTTAATCTACAGCTCCTGTCTGTCACAGATAACCAGTCACGCGGCTTACAGCACGCCACAGCACGGACACCGTTGCCACGACGACGGTATTTAACATCAACAGAGAACGATGGAACTAGTTACGATGTTGCACCCTTGTGTCATTCATGTGTCATTTAGCACCAAACACAGACAGACAGCAGAAGCCAAAAACTACAGAAGCGTCACAGACAACTGCTGAAACTGTAGCATTAAAACTGAGTACAGAAGTAGGAAAAAAAGTGTTAAAACATGATTCAATCCCATGAGTCAGTTGGGCAGGACCAGGTCAGAAACCACAGGAAGTTCAGGACAGAAACTTTCTCATGAAGCATTTCTGAGGATTTCAGTTTTTACAGTTTCCAGCCAAAAACGCATGCAGTGTAAAATTACATTTTTCTAAGTGAACTACATAACATTTATCTTTTTTTAAAAAACATGTTTATCATCTACTACGCCTGAGATTTCCAGACTTTTTTCAGCTGACATATTAACCCTGAGATCTTACGTTAACCTGTTAAATTACTGAAATTAACTGGTGACTACTTATTCTAGAAATAAAGAAAAATAAAAAAATAGAAACACCATACAAAATAAATTAAAATCTGTTTAATAATAATAAATACAAATTATACAAATAAATATAAATCCAAAACACGCGCGTTTTAAAGCTTTATAAAATGTATTTTTTAAATCAGTAAACTACATAACATTTATTTATTATTTTAAAAATATGCTGCTATGCCTGGGATTTCTAAACTTTTTGTCAGCTGAAATATTAACCCCGAGTTTTTAAGTTATTATTGCAAAAATTTGTATAACACATTTGCATATTTACGGATCTCTGATGTCGGCTAATGTCGACATATACAATACGTGACATGCAGGTTAACAAATAAAAATTTTTTTTTTTTAATTAAGTGTTTTTTTCATTGTTTTTTTTTTTTTGTAAAATTATTTTAATTTTTTTTAAATAATTTAATTATCACCTTTATATTAACCAGTGTTATTACAGTTAAATAAAACTAAAACTAACATTTTAAAAATAAACATTTTCATTACTTGAAATAAAATAAATGTTAACTCAAATAATAAATGAAAAGATTTCAGCTAGGTGCCAAGGCAACATTTCTTGTTGTTCATGCGCCGAAACACGGAAAACAAAACAGAAGATTTCATAGCGTTTTATTATAATAGTGTGCTCATTATAATGTTATATATATAAATATATATATATATATATGACAATCCCAGTCCTAGTTATTAATCTTGTGCGCTGATCAACCCTCTATTTGCTTAAACAAATGCATATAATGCATTATTTATCGGCTCTAAGATATCTGCCAAATTCTCTTATCGGTTCGATAATGATAACAGAAATATTAACATTTATCGGCCGATACCGATACCGATATGATGGCCGATATATCATGCATCCCTAACTTTTGTAATAAAGCTATAGTGTTTGTGCATTTATACAAAATTTTTTAGACCACTGCTTTTCATAAAAATACCTAGAAACCATATAGTTATATTTTTTTATCATGGTATTGAGGCGCTATGTGTGTGGTTCTAACTCTGGTTATCAAGATCTAAATGTATGCTACTGTGGAAGACCAATGGTTCATTTTTTATTAAAACTCAAAACAGTCAGAATAATTAAATTTCACCGTATAAAAATGAGGTTGTTACAATTTTTACAGATGTTACTTTTTTTGATAACATCTGCATCTAAAGCTATTGTCAAATGTGCATTTATAAGAGACTAAAACAATGTAATATTATTAATATTTAAAACCACAATTAACAGTCTGGTTTCTACGACATGCACTTAGGAGCAAAAATCTGCCTTTAAACTTGAAAGAAATAAAGATTTATTATCGATATCGACTGATATGAAATATTTTATGATCATTTTTTTGGCCCTTGATTCACACAGAAAATATTTACTCATCCTCAGGCCATCTAAGGTCTGGAGTGATGTCCGGATCGTAAACGAATCATTCTTTTGAACCGATTCGTTTGAGTGAACTGGATGACTCTCGGATGAAGGAGCGGTGAGTTGATTAAAACTAGTTTAATAGTTAATTTAATAATATAATTGCATATACGTGACGTCGCAACATAATTACATAAACAAACTTGTGGTTTGAACCAGTTCATTGAAACGAACTGTCCGAAAGAATCAGTTCGCGGAAAAGAATCGTGTTTCTCCGTTTGGCCGAGGCTCTGGATTACAGGTATTAATATTATAAATAATGTTCAGTTTCTCACACAGATGGATCGTAAGACCGCAGTATATCGTTAGGAGCCACGGGGATTCATTTTGTGTTCCCTGATAAGTTTTTTTTATCCTCAGTCATCTAAATGCCAGAAATATTCAAACTAGACCTGCACTTCCTGAAAGAAACAACAGCGCTTGTGAGGTCATTCGGCAACTATGCAAATATTACAAAGATATCATCAATGATGGCCAGATTCTGCATGCTCAACATTTTAGCAAAGAAAACTATAAAGTTTGCACAAACCTAAGACTGAAATTATCTCTAAAACAAACTCTGAATCGAGTCTGTGCTCTAAGTGTTTCACATTGAATTAATTGCAGAAATTTGTGCACCAGACACAGAATAATAAAATATTACATTTCATATGTGGCTTAAAGTCAGGTAAGGACAGCATGACAAGG
>CM045052.1:407500-467193 GCA_024542945.1 allo-octoploid hybrid of Carassius auratus x Cyprinus carpio | reverse complement strand
GCAGCACACGGTTCTCTGTGAGTGTGTGAGCCACTTCATCCTGAAACACACACACACACACACACACACACACACACACACACACTCGTTCTCATCAAATCACACACAAAAGTTTAACAAAAGAAAAATAAATATTTTTAGGGCACTATGAAATGCATTTTATTTTTTCCAAGATTTCCCAAATTTTTAAATATTTTGGATTCTGTTTTATTTTTTTTTTTATAAAATTTTTTACCATTTTAATGATTCGATTAAATGTTAGTATTCCAAAAGCATGTATTATTAATTGAAATCCTGATACATATACAATTTAACAACAATTTTGTTGAGTTAAAAAATAAAATTCAGTTTTATTTTTTCCTTGTTTATTTTTCCAGTTAAATTTTTCATCTTAGTTTAACCACTGGATAAATAAAATTATAGCAATTAATAACCATGTCTAATTAATTGAAATCATGAAACATTTGCAATTTAATAAAAATGTGATTTTTAGAGCCCTATAAAATTTGTTTTATTTTACCCATATTCTATATTTTCCATGTTAATTTTTCTGGATTCTGTTTTAATGGCTTGATTAAATTTAATAATAATAATCAAAAAGCATGTCTAATCAATTTAATTCATATAACTTTAGCAATTTTATAATTTATTAATATTTTTACAATGATATGGCCCTATGAACTGTTTCATGTTTTCAGTGTTCTCTGTTTTAATATTTCTGGATTGATGATTTAATACAAATTTATTATCAAAACACTGTGGTAATCAAATGAATGCATAAAAAATTAACAATTGAATTAATCTTTTACTGTGTCTCTGGTGTGGTTTAATTTACTGAAGAAAAGTTGTGATATTCCTTAAAAATATATAAATATAGCTTTATCAGTCAAGTACGTCTACATTTTTAATTTATTTTTGAACATTTGATGCTTTGATGAAGCCGCATTTGAGACACAGATTACACAAAAACATTACAACTTTAAACACTATTTAAGGAGAAATGTGTTTTCATTTGTCAATAAAATTATTTTCAAGCACTGAAAACGATGTTTAGAAGATTACTGCAGACAAAACTGCTCTCAAAATAAGGTCAGACACACTAATATTTCTCATCTTTGTACTCACTTTGGCTACAATCACTTCTTTCTTGAGGATTTTCATGGCGTAATATTTTCCCGTTGCCTTCTCCTTCACCAGAATCACCTTCCCAAAAGTGCCTTTTCCCAGCAGTTTGAGGTATTCGAAGTCATGCATAGTCTAAAAAACACACAGCGGCCGTCATCAAACACCTGCAGGAGCTCGACACTAAACAAGACACGACGTGTTTGACCCTAAAGACCCGCCGAGAACCACAGAAGTGACTCAAAATATTCAAATACTGTACATTCGTTTCATTCCAAATATGCTGTGCTTCTTGTTTTCGGTCAGGCTTGTGCATCAAGAACACTAATGAATATTTAATATTACTGTAAGACATAAGCAGTGTGTTCGTACCACTTTGAGCCGAGGTTTGGTCAGAAACATCTCCATGTCCATGTGTTCTGGAGACGCGTCCATCAGCTCCTCCTCTTGTTTCTGCAGACTGTCGGACACAGTCTGGATGGCTTTGGTCCACTCCTCTCTACACAACAACACACACATGCAAACCAACGTCTCTTCTCTGCATTTTGCACCGCAAATATTGTTGGATTTTGTGACAAACTGCTTGTGATGTTCCTTTATAAGTAACTTGGATATTATTGTATGCTAATGAAAATATTTAGTAACGTTTAACTGATTTTACCAAACAACAGTACACCTACTAATTTATTTCAGTCTAGTTCTTTTTTATTTATTATTTTTCTGTATTTATTAATATTTGCATATATTTATATAAAAAAAGTATTTTTAATTATATTTATTTGATTTTAATTAGATGAATTATATTAAAGTTCAAGAAAATGCAATATATATATATTTTTTTTATTTATTTATTTAAATGTGTATATTTATTTAATTTCAGACTAGTTAATTTTTATTTATTATTTTTCTATATTTATTTAAATGTGCATACATTTTTTTAATGCTTTTATTTTTTTATATATTTATTTTATTTTAATAAGATGAATATATCAAAGTTCAAGAAAATCTTATATATTTTTAAAATAAGTTTTCAATAAATACATATTTTATTTATTTAAATGTGTATATTTATATTAAATTTATTTCATTTTTTCTTTTACTATTTATTGTTTTTCAGATTAAAGTTAAAAAGATTAAAAAAAAATCAACAAATGCATGATGTTTCCAAATATATAATAATTTGTATATATTAATGCAATTTTCCATATATTTATTATTTTTTTTTTACTTTTTTCCCCATTTTGCTATATATATATATATATATATATATATATATATATATATATATATATATATATATATATATATATTTTTTTTTTTTTTTTTTCAGTTGAATAAAATTCAACAAATGCATGATGTTTCCAAAGTCAACGAGTAATGGTGTTTATCATGATCTCAGTATTGACCAAAGTAATTGTGATTATGATTTTTGACGTAATCAATCAGTTTAATATTGTTGCCATTGTTATTTTGTTATCATTATTTGTGATACTATTTTAGTCTTTGATATTTTGAATTAGAATGTATTTTTATATTTTCTGTTTTCATTTTAATTTTAATTTTAGTTAAGGTTTTACCAATTTTATTTATTTTATTATTTACATTATTTACAAAATTTTATTTTATTTTATGCAATTCAATGCAATGCAATGCAAATGCTGTTTTATGGTTATAGTTTTAGCTAACGATAACCCTGGTTCTTGCACACTAGTTTCTCTGTAAATTAAACTGAATGTCTGAGCACTGCATACAGTGAATAAGGAGCAGGTATGCAGGTGTGTGTGTGTCTGACCGCTCCTCGGGGCTCTCCACATGGAAGGTGCGCTCGATGACAGTGGTCCACTGCAGGCAGCGTATGATGAATGTGTTGGGTTTGGGCCGCTCCGTCTTCATCAGCTGACACTCTGGACACATCCGGGGAAAACCACACCAGAGACACGGACAGCGAGAGAAATGACTTCAGCAATCATTTATCTTTATCTGAGAGTTCTCCAGCACTACATTACACACACTCAGTAGGGAGCGGAGAACAGGTGCACTGCGCTTCACTCCACACACACTCACACGCAAACCTTATACAAGATTCAGTATATGATGCACTTTAAAAGAGGAAATCTGAAGTAAAAACACAGAAGCTAAAACCTACTGACAGCACGCCACAAAACATCATTTCAGCTGGCTCCTCAGAAGGAGTGAGAGGGAAACAAACGTGAGGCTTTCTGAAGGAATGAATGAATGAGGTCCATCTAAAACAGTGAAAAATGAGCACATGCTAATTACACTCCTGCATAAATTTTGCACGGTGACAATTGTTCTCATTTTTTTTCAATAATCAACATTAATATTGTGTGTAGTAATAATAAATGAAAATGTTATGTTCACAAGAATGTTTTGCAATTTAACAAGTTTTATATCTAAAAAGTTGGCGAGATGCAAGCAAATGTTTAATATTTTTTAATTTTATTTTTATATTTTCTGTAACTAAAAATTCACTATAATTTTTTTTTACAGTTTTAGTAATTGTGTTGTGTTTTTGTCATATATATATATTTATATATTTTATATGTCTGTATATTTTTTTATTTATTAGATTCAGTTTTAGTTTAAGTAATCAGTAATTTTAGTACTTCAAATTAAAGTTTATATATATATATATTATATTTTATTTCTGTTAATGTTTATTTTGTTTCAAGTACCAAAAAAGTTTTTTTTTTTTTTAAATGGTTTTAGTTTAGGTTAATAAAAATAAAGTCTAGTTTTCCAGGATCATATTTAAAACGATTTTTTAAAACTATTTTTAGCTTGACATAATCTTAAAAATGCAAAGCCCATGACAGAAAACACCAGAAAAACAGCAAGATTTGATTCAATGGCCAAAGACATTAATCTTAAAATATATATATATACATACATCAATGTCAAAAGTTTAAAATAATTATGTTTTTTTTTTTTTTTTTTGTTTATGAAAGAAGTCTCTTCTGCTCACCAAGGCTGCACTTATTAGATCAAAAATACATACACAAAAATAGTGAAATATTATTACAATTTAAAATAGCAGGTTTTTATGTAAATATATTGTAAACTGTAATTTATTTCTGTGATGCGCAGCTGTATTTTCAGCATCATTACTCCAGTCTTCAGTGTCACATGATCTTCAGAAATCATTCTAATATGATGATTTAACATTTCTTTCAAAACGTTTTTAAAAATCTTAATTCTCTGTCACTTTGCACAATAATCAACATTAATACTGTGTAATAAAGCAACAATTTTGCTCACAAGGGAGTTTTGCAATGTTAGAATTGAGAAAAAGTTGTTGCAAATCGACTCAGAATCAAAACAATCTGATACTGACAAACTCATTTTCAACATGCATTCATTTAATAAAACTCCTTTCAAAATTAAAACTACCAATCTTGTTTCAAATGAACCTAAAACTATATATTCAACTTAAGCATGCATGAAATACACTGCAATCAGTTTTATATTTACAATATATTTAATAGCTGCTTCTCATTTCTGTCTACTGAAGATGTGTTAAAACTTTACCGCAACTTTAATCTAATATCCAAATAATAATCGCTTTTAACTCATTCAAACTGTCATTTCTTTCACTTTGCATTAATAATCAACATTAATATTGTGTGTAATACAGTAATAATGTTGTTTACTCCTAGCATTTGCTCACAAGGGTGTTTTGCGAGGATCTAAAAAGTTGCAAACAAATGTCGAACTATTATTGAGAATCAATATATCCCGCTTCTGCTTTCCTTTCACACACAGATGCCTCTGCAATCCAAAACAGGAATGTTATCAGTTGTTAAAACCTCAAACTCTCGTCTTTTTCAGAGAGAGCAGCCGAAATAAGCAGCGTCTGTGTTCTGTGCCCTCAAAAGTGCTCACTCAGAGAGGAAAACTTATGCTTTCGGCGCCACAAAGCACAATCGCCTCCAATATCCAGCAGCGATCCTGCCAGCGCTTTCCCGCAAACATATGTCGCGGAGCGAGCGTGGAGGAGACATGTGTCACGTAAGAGGCCTGTCGACGAGATGGAGGACCCGGGTGAGACCACCACTGAGATCCAACGCTTCAACCCGAGCCTCCATCAGCGGCGAGATAAATAATGAGGATCAGCCACTTAATAACCACTATATTTCACAAGTGTCAGGGAGGAAGCGTTCTCTTGAACAAACATTATGGCTGTCTAATTAGTCTGTTCAATCATCTCAACAGTTTTCGCAGCGATGGCGGGGCTTCTTCACTAAATTGTGCTGAGGTGCGGCTGGAGGAGACGGCCCGGATGTGTTTAATATGTTCTGCACGTCCCTCGAGGAAACAGAAAACTGTTTGAGTTGATGGAGGTCAGATGGAACTAGTAGAAGAATAACATCGAGGCCAGTCATGCATCATATATTAAATTAAGCATGCACCAAATACACAGCGATCGGTTTCATGTTTACAATATATTTAATTGTTGCTTTGCATTTTTGGCAGCAACTTTAGTGTTATATTCATATAATGCATTTTTAACTTACTTAAAGTGTCATTTATCAAACTAAATGTTTAATATGCATAAAAAAAAAACACCAACCATGTTTCAAATGAACCTGAAATTATATATTTAACTTGTGCATGCATGAAATACACTGCAATCAGTTTTATATTTACAATATATTTCATTGTTGCTTTTCATTTCCGTCAATTAAAGATGTGTTAAAACTTTGCCACAACTTTAGCTGAATATCCAAATTGTTTTTAACTTATTTTAAGTGTCATTTATCAAACAAGATGTCTAATATGCATTCATTTTTTTTTTATTAAAAAAAACACCAACCATGTTTCAAATGAACCTGAAGTTATATATTTAACTTGTGCATGAATGAAACACACTGCAATCAGTTTTATATTTACAATATAGTTAATAGCTGCTTTTCATTTCCGTCTATTTAAGAAAACTTTGCCACAACTTTAGTCTTATATCCATATAATGCATTTTAACTCTTTAAAGTATCATTTATCAAACTAAATGTCTAATATGCATTCATTTTTTTATAAAAAAAAAACACCAACCATGTTGCAAATGAACCTGAAATTATATATTTAACTTGTGCATGCATGAAACACACAGCAATCAGTTTTATATTTACAATATATTTAATAGCTGCTTTTCATTTCCGTCTATTAATGATGTGTTAAACTTTGACACAACTTTAGCTGAATATCCAAATTGTTTTTAAGTTATTTTAAGTGTCATTTATCAAACAAAACGTCTAATATGCATTCAATTTAGTAAAAAAAAAATCTGAAATTATACACTTAAATTAAGCATTCATAAAATATCACATTACTGTGATATCAAAATAATGCATTGTTTTTAACTCATTTAAAGTTTCATTTATCAAACAAAATATGCATTATATGCAATAATTTTATAAATAATTTTTTATAGAAATAAAAACTAACTACCATGTCACAAATTAACCTGAAATTATATGTTTAACTTAAGCATGCATGAAATAGACTGCAATGAGTTTTATTTGTACACTATATTTAATTGTCTCTTCTCATTTCCATCTATCGAAGATGTGTTAAAACTTTGGTCTAACCTGTTTTTAACTTTCTCTGGGCCATTTATCAAAAAACAATTTTATCATGTATCAGTTTCATAAAAATACATACTTTTTTTTATTTATTCCATGGCAGAAATAAGCTTTAAAATGGCATTTTTTTTTTAATTTCAGGTTAATTTGCAAAATTATAAGTCGTTTTTTGCAATTGAGACTTTCTAATATAATTTTTTTTTTTTTTACTTTTTCTGAGACTATATCTCAAAATGCAAACTTTTTTCTTCCAATTGCAAGATTCTCAGAAATCTTTTTTTTTTATCAGAATTGTGAGTTTATATTTCATAACAGATTTTTTTTTTTCAGAACTGCACAATACAAACTCACAATTGCAAGAAAAAATTATGAATTATAAAATATGTAGTTGCAATTTCCACTTTTTTTTGGAAACAAGCTCGTCACGTTTCTCACAACTCTGACTTTTTTTTCTTGCAATTGGGATTTCTCAACCTTCAGGCGTTTCTTCTCAGAATTGCAAGAAAAATGTCAGAATCGTCAGCTAAAAAGTTTTTTTTTTATTCCATTCCAGAAATAAAAATGTTCCTTATGACTTTTTGTCTGTCAAAAAATAAGACATTGTTTTACTTGAAATTTCCCCCCCAAAAAATAACTAAACTGCATTTATTTAAGAAATTGCACACCATTAGCTGAAGTAAACATGCACTGTGATCACATACTGCCTGTCATCAAAATATAATAATATACAATAGTTATTGCTGTTCACATCCTGTTTTTATAAAGTAATATGTAGTTTACACAATGCACATTATGCGGTAAGTATTACGCTATTCTTCCGTCCAGTTTCAAGCTGCATTCACACACACACACACACACACACACACGTTAGGATCAGATAATGGTGTGTGAGAGACTCACGTGCCACGGAGAAGTTGTTTAATGGCGTCTCCAGCTGATCCACGTCCTGCGGCCGCTCCTTATAACCGATAAACGTCCCGTCACTCTTCAGCAAGAAATAGCGCGGCCTCCACGTCTTTATGTACTCTCCTGTCCAGAGAGAGAAGATGACACAAAACTAAATAAACACATGATCATATTAACCCTTACATCATATAAAACACATTTCTAAGGCTTCTAATGACCATCATGATCAAAAACTTTGCTGTTTGGCACTTAATCTCCTCATGTCTTCTGTCTCTGATTGATAGTTTAGAGTGTTTTATCCAAGAAAAACCTCTTTTAGTGTAATTCTCGAGCTGGAGCTTCTCATGTCAAATCTTGAGTGATTTTGATCAAGTAAAGGTCAGAATAACTGCAGTAATATCTCCAGATGAACTCTTACTGGACTGAAGCAGCTCAGCTTTACTTGATTCTCCATCAATCATGTTTTAGAGTCTCAAATCTGATCATCAGGATCTTTTGAGGAGCGTTTGTTTCCAGAAGCTTTACTTTCACTGTTCCTCAGCGGAGGAATGATCTTCACAAGCCTCCAGAACATCTCACATCTTCTGAGGAGCCTTTATTTCTTCATCTCTCAATCACTGCATTATATGTTTGGATCATTTACATCTCATCTTATTACTGAAGATATAGAGCCACGACTCATATTTAGATAAATTTATGTCAGTATCTGCTCTACTGTTATAAAGATATCATTGATTTACATCACAAGCAGCAGAATTTCATCATAAATATCAGCATCTGCACCAAATTCATATTTTTTACTCAGTTTGAGTCTCTGAATAAAACTGAGCTGTTTTTTCTTCATATTCTCACTGTATCAGATTATAGGAGCCAGAAATCCTGATGGATCAATTATGATACTCAAGATAAAAACACACCTGTAAACTCTTTTAAAATATAATTTTTAAAAATATTTTGTCTGAAGTTTCAATAAACCATTCCTTCTTTAAAAAAATCAATTTCAAAAGCTTTTCTGACTATTTTTATCTCATTATTGACTTTTTATCTCATTACTGAACTTTTATCTCAAAATTTTGACAGTATGTCATCATTTCAACTTTTTATCTCATAACTATAACTATTAGTATGTTAGTTTTGACTTTTTATCTCAAAATTATGACTTTCATATCATAACTTCATCTCAGTGTAATAATTATGACTTTTTAATTTTATAATTATGACAGTATCATATGTAAATTTGTATTTTTTATCTCAAAATGATGACTTAATGCATCTTAATGGCTTTTATGTCATAATTTCAACTTTTTATCTCATAACTAAAGCTTAGTATGCTAGTTTTCACTTTTATCTCAACATTGATTTTTTGTCATAATTTCGACTATCTCATAGTTTTGACCATTATCTCATAATTACGACTTATCTCAAAAGTAAGACTTCATGTCATAATTTAAACTTTTTATTTTATAATCATGACTTAGTATGTCAATTTTTACTTTTTATCTAAACATTACGACTTAGTGTGTCATAATTATGACTTTTTATCTCAAAATGTACTTATTGTGTCATAGTTACGACTAGCCATATCATATTTTTGATTCAGTATTGACAATTTAAACTTTTTATCTCATAATGACTTTGTGAGTTTTTAAAATTATGACAGTCATAATGTATGACTTTATCTCATAATTACGACTGTATGAGCCATAAAAACCTAATTCCAGAACAGCACACGAGAAAGCGTCCGAAAGCACGCACCAGAGCTGCTGCTGCTGTATTCTGCGAGCGAAATCAATTTGTGCTGAGGACGGTGCAGAAATAACTGCACCAGATGTTGCGGAATTGGAAATGAAATAACGGAGAGAGTCTGCAGCACGTCAGAAACACAGAGACAGTTTGAATAGTTATCCAGGAAAAGTGTAATTTATTTTTAATTACGGGAGTTGAATATTAACCCCATGCAGGGTCTGAGCAAGCTGTCCTTAATTGGCCCATTTCCTCTGTCACTAAAGTGTGGATGTGTCACGGCAAACGTCTGTCTCGCTGATTTTTAGCGGCTTTCGGCTCATTTGAGCTGTGACAGACCAGAGGAGCAGCGACTGGCCCGTAACAGAGCAACTACACATGCATTTGTCATCTAAACTCATAATCCTGCTGCTAAACATGAGGATTTTACAGCCGCTGCACACAGACTTCAGATCACTTGCAGCTTTCTTATTAGAATGCATATTTTCTGATGCTCAGAGTTCAACGATATCAGCTTTTCTGTTTTTACAGGGCCGTTCACATGATGATGAGCAGGCGGAGATGTGTTCATGTGCAGCTCAGTGTTGCTGGATAATTCTAGTGAATCGAATATACTTTCCTGCAATGGGAAATTTGGTTTGGACTTCGTGAACAGCAGCTAAAACACAAATACGCTAATGATTTAAGCAAAGCCGTCTAGTATAAGGTTTCCCAAACAGGTTTGTGAGCTGATAAAAAAATGAAAAATTAAAATAAACATTTCTAAAATAAAAAATTTAAATATAGCACTTACTAAAATTTTTAAAATCATAAGAATGTAAAGCAGAAATAAATATATTTCCAAATAAAAGCAATTAAAATAAAACACTTTCTAAAAATTTAATCATAAAAAAATATTAAATAATAAATTTCACATTAAAATCATAAGAATGTAAAAGTAAAATAAATAAATAATTTCCAAATGAAAGCAATAAAATAAAACACTTACTAAAAAATAGTTGAATCATAAAAATCTAAAAAAAAAAAAAATATATAATAAATATTTTTAAATTAAAAGCAGTCAAAATACAGCACTCACTAAAAAAATATTAAAATCATTAGAAGGTAAAATTAAAATAAATTATTTCCAAATAAGAGCAATCAAAATAAAACGTACTAAAAATTCTTTAATCATAAAATGTCAAAATATAATTGACATTTTATATAAAAACAGTGAGAATAAAACTCTAACTAACAATTGCTAAAATCATAAGAATGCAAAATTGAAATAGAAGCAATTAAAATAAAAGACTAAAAATAAAATACAAATATTAATTATAATGAAAAAACAACACTTACAAAAAATATTAAAACCATAAGAATGAGAAATTGAAATAAATAATTTCCAAATAAATGCAAATTAAAATAAAACACTTACTAAAATTAATTAAATCATTAAATGTAAAATTACATTACATATTTTTAATAAATGCGGTTAAAATTCAATGCATAAATTATGAAAATGCAAAATTTTAATATTTCCAAATAACTCAACGATCTAAATATATATATATATATATAAAACTAATCAAAATGAAAAACTTTTTTTATAAAAATATTAATTATTTTATTTGTTTACCTGTGGACATGCAAATGTGTTAAATTATTGAAATATTAACTCAAAGGGGTTCGGCTGACAAAAATGTTTGGGAATCCCTTGTCAAATACAACAGTTTCCAGAACAGTCTAATAATAAAAAACAAACTCCTAAACCATGAAACACATCCTATAACCGGTGTGTGTGTGTGTGTGTGTGTGTGTGTGTCTATAAGGCTTCTGAAAGTAGAGCAGTGCTCCAGAGCGGCCGGCCGTCTCTCTCTCTGTGGATGTGGAGCTTCAGCGCTTCAATAAAGCTAAAGCATTACAAATGAGTCCACCTGATTCACAACAACTGTGGAGGAGCGGAGCGAGCGCTGCAACATCTGTCCTTCAGCCCCGTGCACTTAAGACACTCAGCCACAGCAGATGCACAATATGTTATTACGCCTGCTGCCATTTTTCATCATGGCAAGACGGGACAGCACCTCGCTCAAACTTGTTCTGCAGGCAAAGAGGCTTCGGCGATCAAAACCACACACTAACTTTAGGACGTACAGCACATTTAGAGCAAATATATGTGATGAATCACTCACTGTGTTCCTCATTTATAAGTTGCATTGCATCTGCTAAATGATAAATATACACTACCGTTGAAATGTTTAGAGTCAGTAGGATTTCTATTCTGCACGGATGCATTAAATGTAAAAGAAAGTAAAACTGACACAAATAAATAATTTCCAAATAACAGCGATCAAAATAAAAACACTTAGCATAAATGTATCAAACCATAAAAATGTAAAATTAAATGATAATAAATATTTTTTTATATAAATGTAGTCAAAATGCCACACTTGCTAAAAATCATTATAATGAGAACGTAAAACGGAAATAAATAAATGATTTCCAAATGAAACCAATCAAAATAAAATACTTTTCAAAAAAATTTAAATTAATAAAAATGTTAAATTATATATATATATATATAAAATAAATGCAGTTAAATTGCAACAGAAATTTTTTTTAATCATAAATGTAAAACTGAAATAAATGAAAAACATTTTTAAATAAAAGCAATCAATATAAAATAATTATTAAAAATGTAATTATTAAAAATCATAAAATTGTCAAACTGAAATAAATAAATAATAATTAAATTTGTGTGTGTGTGTGTGTGTGTATATATAATAGATATATATATATATATATATATATATATAAAAAATATTGTATTTATTATTGAATTTTTTGGAAAAGAGCAAAAGAGACAAACACCCGTGTTCAACGTTGATAATAATCAGAAACGTTTCTTGAGTAACAAATCATTTTACTATTATTTATTATCATTTTATTTTATTAGAATGATTTCTGAAGGATCGTGTGACATTATCATCACAGAAATAATAAATATAAATAAATATAATTATATAAAAAATAAATTATGTATACTACTTCATACTATATATATATATATACACACACACACACACACACAATCATATTATTTTAAAATATTTTTTTAAGTAGAATATTTCACAATATTAGTTTTTACCGTATTTTTGGTCAAACAAATGCAGTCTCGGTGAGCAGGAGAGACTTCTTTCAAAAATGTTAAAAAAAATCTAACAAACTCCAAACTTTACTAAACAAATATCATTAAGGCACTGATTTAATTTTTAATGATGGTTTGTGCGTCATAACAGCACTAAACCAAGATCAGATTTTTGACCATTTAAAAACCACATCCGTCTGATGCCAAGTGAGTCCAAAAACAATGTGCTGCCGACAAACACACACTGAACACACACTGAACACACACTGAGCAGACACTGAACACACACGTGGCGCTTTAAGACAGAAGGCTGATCTTTCAGAAGTTCCAGTTTCTCAGTCAAACAGCTGAAGCTTGCAGCTCAATAAAAGTCCAGTCTAAACACTGAGTGTATATTTACTTGAGCAGCTGTTTTCACAATGCATATCCTTCACAGAAAACGCAATGTCATTTGGCAAATATAAGTCTCAAAATCTACAGTTCAATGAATCTAAATCTGAAAAAAAAAAAAAATTACAAAGTATATGCTAAGTATATGTAACAAAAGCTTTGATAATTGTTTGCATACATACCACATCTTCAGAATTCAAAAGGTTATAAATTTCATGTAAGCTTTTATGTAAAAGAAAAAAAAAAGTTTTTTTTCTTTATATTTATGGATAAATACATAATAAAAATTGTTAAAATCCTGCGGTCACATTATATCTATACACACACACACACACACACACACAGAGAGAGAGAGAGAAACACACACAGAAACACACACACACTCACACAGAGAGAGAGAGAGAGAAACACACACACACAGAAACACACACACACACACACACACACACACACACACACACACACACACACACACACACACACACACAGAAACACTCTCACACACACATCTGCAGTAACATCAGCAAACTGCATGGAGAGTTGTGTGATTGTTCCTGGTTTACATCATCTGAGCAAAACAAGAGGCGCATGTAAGAGAAGAAGAAGTGTTGAGTGTGAGAAAGAGGAAGAGGAAGGAGCGCTGAGACAGGAAACACTCGAGTTTACAGGAGAAAACAGAGGTGAAAGAGACGAGGACACGGTCAGACGGATGTGGTGGCCATGACGCGGTCACATGACATGACTGTGTGTGTGTGTGTGTGTGTGTGTGTGTGTGTGTGTATGTGTTTGCATGTTTGTGAGTGTTTCTGTGTGTGTGCAAGCGATTGTTTCTGTGTGTGTGTGTGTGTGTGTGTGTGTGTGTGTGCCTGTCTGTGTTTCTGTGTGTGTGTGTGTGCGCAAGTGAGTGTTTCTGTGTGTGTGTGTGTGTGTGTGTGTGTGTTTGCATGTTTGTGAGTGTTTCAGTGTGTGTGTGAGTGTCCGTGTCTGTGTGTGTGCAAGCGAGTGTTACTGTGTGTGTGTGTGTGTGTGTGTGTGTGTGTGTGTGTGTGTGTGTATGTGTTTGCATGTTTGTGAGTGTTTCTGTGTGTGTGTGAGTGTGCGTGTCTGTGTTTCTGTGTGTGTGCAAGCGAGTGTTACTGTGTGTGTGTGTGTGTGTGTGTGTGTGCGTGTGTTTGCATGTTTGTGAGTGTTTCTGTGTGTGTGAGTGTATGTGTTTCTGTGTGTGTGTGTGTGTGTGTGTGTGTGTGTGAGTGTTTATGTGTGTGTGCAAGCGATTGTTTCTGTGTGTGTGTGTGTGTGTGTGTGTGTGTAAGTTTCTGTGGCAGTAAACAGAGAACATCTAAACAAATTAGATTGTGAAGAAACAGACCATTGTTTGCCAAACATCACAGATGGCCATTGTCACATCACATCACCTTTGTATATATATATATATATATATATATCTCCAATAAATTTTTTTACTGACCCTAAACTTTTGAACAGTAGTATATAATGTTACAAAGATTTATATCTCAAGCAAACGCTGTTCTTCTGACCTTTCTATTCATCTGTATCAGAATAAATAATCAGAAATATTTCTTGAGCAGCAAATCATCATATTAGAATGATTTCTGAAGATCATGTGACACTGAAGACTGGAGTAATGATGCTGAAAATACAGCTGTGCATCAGAAATAAATTACAGTTTACAATATAGACACATATAAAATGTTATATTAATTATATTATAAAAAAAGAATATTAAAATATATTAATATTCAGTATTGAGATTAGATATTTAAAATTTTGCACCGTTATAAATGAACATTTACAGAGAAGAGAGGAGACGCTTAAGGAAGGAGAGGAGGAGGATTTAGGGAATCAAAGTCTCTGAACACCAGGATTGGGGGGAGGCTCTTTTGTTAGTTTTTCCTGGGCCTCCCCCTCGGAGCGGGGATCCTGCAGCTGTGGCTCGACCCGTCCTCTGCATATCAATGAGCCAGCGGTCCAGCAGCGGTCCAAAGGAGGCCCAGCAGAGGGGCCCGTCCCTACAGGGCCACACATTCAGCAGGACCCAGGGCAGAAAGGCCACCGACTGTCAAACATGTCCTACATGCTTAAAATGCAGAGGCATCGTTTTATCTGCTGCCTAATATAATCTTATAATCTATCTATAATAATATATCTAAGATAAAGTAGTATATCCAAATTTTAAATAAATAAATAAATAAAGTACATACCATGTCACTAAAATATATAAAATATTTGAACTATGCTTTTTACATTGGATAAAAGCGTCTGCTAAATGACTAAATGTAAATGTAAATATCATAAAATAGTACAATAGTACAAAATGCCAGTACAATAGTGAAGTGTTGAACGCTCAGATGGTGGTTTCTTGTAATATGAAATGAAATGAAATAAGTTAAATTAAATTAAATTAAATTATCTCTGTGGCCAGCCAGTGCAAAAATGTAGAAAAAAAAAGACATAATATATGCAAAATAATTAAATAAATAAATAAATAAAAACAATCAAAGGGCTAAAAATGTTTTGTTGAATGCTTAGCTAGTGTTTTTTTGTGTGTGTAAAATAAAAAAAAATAAAAAAATAAATAAAATAAAATAAAATAAAATAAAATAAAATAAAATAAAATAAAATAAAATAAAATAAAATAAAATAAAATAAAAGTTGTGGCCAGCCAGTGCCAGTGCTAAAATGTAAAAAAAAAAAATACACAATATAGGCAATAAATAAATAAATAAATAAATAAATAAATAAAAATTTAATTAAAGGGCTAAAAATGTTTTGTTGAATGATTAGCTAGTTTTTTTTAAAAATAAAATAAAATAAAATAAAATAAAATAAAATAAAATAAAATAAAATAAAATAAAATAAAATAAAATAAAACAAAACAAAACAAAACAAAACAAAACAAAACAAAACAAAACAAAACAAAAAACAAAATAAATTGAAATAAAATAAAATAACATAACTCTGGCCAGCCAGTCCTAAAATGTAGAAAAAATATATATAATATGTAATATATTTATTAATTTTATTTGTTTCTTTGTCTCTATATTAATACATTAATTTATTATATATACATTATTATGTATATTTTGTCAATTTACACACCATTGACAGCTGTCAAAAAGTCAATCATAATAGCTACACAAAACACACTAAACTCTTCACAGACCTAAAGTAAATATTATAAACTATTTCATAAGAGTCTGTGTGCATAACCAGTGTTTTGTTGAATGCTTAGCTAGTATGAAGTGTTTTCTTGTGCAAAACAAATAAAAACAATATAAAAACTAAAATATAAAAACAACTAAAAATAAATTTGCAACCAAGACGCTGAAAAAGTAAGCGGTCGCTATTGCTCTCTATTGTCCGGGGAATTTACATTAAAGAATTTGGCATGAACTATGCTTTCACATGATTAGAAAACAAATGTGCTCTAATACAGGCAACAAATTAATTCCAGGAGGTAAAAATTCCCCCTTCATAAAAACAAAGTCCGTTCCTGAGTCGCATCCTGGCACTGCCAAGCAGCAGCTTAAACTCTTCCGCAGCTTCTCCATCTTCTCCTGCCTTTCTCCTTTTCTTCCCGTCTTTTGTTGGTGGTGTTTTTCACTGCAGCTGGATCAGAGGGAGCGTTTGGCAGACACCACTGTTGCCGCTGGGGCGGGTTTTGCCACCGTACAAGAGAAAAGGGGGTGAACGGAGGCGCGGGGAGGAGGAGAGGGGTCTGCGGATCTTTCTCACGCTCGTAAGAAAGGCTTCACTTCTTCTCGCAGGCCACAGGCACCTGCTGATTACCATAGAGACACTGTGGGAAGTTTTTCCCCCTCCGCTGCTTTTTGTGTTCTAGATTCTTCCCCCCTTTTCGTTCCGGTAAACAAGCGCTCCATGGATTAGTTTACTGGGATCGCGCAGGGAAAACAAACAAACAGGAACGAAAAAATTCCAGCGATGCGTACAGATGCTCGCATGAGTCGCGACAGAACGCAGGTAAAATATCAGCTCATGATTCTGGGCTCAATAACAGACAAGATAATACACATAACAACATTCGGGGATTACAAACAACGCAAATTATATTCACAAGTATTTCCGGGGAGAGTGATTTCAACTCATATCATAGAAGACAAAAGAGGAATCTGCACAGCGAGTACGTCAACGTCAAAGATCGACTAGGAAACAAAATATTTTACTGAAGATTTTCATATAAAGTGACAAAAAAAATGGCAAAAAAGGACAAAGATCTATTTGGAAATTAAATACTGTACTGAAGATTTTCATATAAAGTGACAAAAAGTGGAAAAAATAGTCAAAGATCAATTATGAAACAAAATATTTTACAAAATTAATGACAAGAAAGTACAAAAAGTTATAAAAAAGAAGAAGAAAAAAAGTCAAAGATCTATTAGGGAACCAAATATCTTCCTAAAGATTTTCATATAAAGTGACAAAAAAATGGCAAAAAAAGTCAAAGATCTATTTGGAAATTAAATACTGTACTGAAGATTTTCATAAAAAGTGACAAAAAGTTATAAAAAAAAGAAAATAAAAGTCAAAGATGTAATAGGAAATAAAATATCTTCCTAAAGATTTTCATATAAAGTGACAAAAAAATGGCAAAAAAAGTCAAAGATCGATTTGGAAATTTAACACTGTACTGAAGATTTTCAAAAAGTGTCAAAAAGTGAAAAAAATAGTCAAAGATCGATTAGGAAACAAAATATTTGACTAAAGATTTTCATAAAAAAAATACAAGTACAAAAAGTGATTTAAAAAGACAAAGAAAGACAAAGATCTATTAGAAAACAATATTTTACTAAATATTTTCATATAAAGTGACAAATAAAATCAAAGATCTGTTAGGAAACAAATATTAATGAAGATTTTCATATAAAGTGGCAACAAAGTACACAAGTGACAAAAAATTACAAACACAAATATCAAAATATTTTCCTGAAGATTTTTATATGAGGTGATAAAGTACAAAAGTGCACAAAAAGGCTTTTTCAGTGATTCAAATAATTCAGTGACTGTTGAACTCTGTTGTAACTTTATTCAGTAAAAATATATTTTGTTTCTTCATGGATCTTTGATTTGGAACTTCCTTTTGTTTTCTATTGTCACATGTTTATCAGTGCAACATTATCGCATTATATGATCATCTGAAATATTGAAGTCAATGAAATAAACGCCTGCAAATCAGAACAGGAAACTCAGCAGTTTAAGAAGTCACAAAGCTGCCAGAAAAGTCTGCTATTGATGCCTTTATAAGAATGACTTGTCTGCTGTCAAACAAAACTGTGATTATCTATTAAATCATCAACAATTATAAAAAAAAAAAAAAAAATATGTAGTCAAATTGCACAGACACTGAACGGTGTGACTTTTAAAGGTCACTTTCTGCAAATAAAATCAAGAGTTGTAACAGCAAGCAATACTAAAAATCCTGCAAGCCCAGACTTTTGTCTAACATCTGGGGCCTTATGTGTACAAGTCTGCATAGATTTCATCCTAAAAGTCTGTGTATGCACAAAAGGACAGATTTTCCATAAGCACAAAGGTTTTCTGATTTACAAAACTGTACGTTTGCAGGAATCTGCACCAAACTGCCTTTAGAAATCAGTGGAAGATATGCATATATGCATCTACAAATCAACCCCAAAATAACCATATATGGAGCTCATTTGGCTATGCATGAGCTCATCTGCATATCATTTCCATATGCATATTCCCACACATGTGATACGGTGTTTAACAGCAGCCTATGAGACACTATGAAAATTTGAGATATGGATTGAATCATTCTGTTTACTTAATTCTTCCCTCACAGCAGTAGACAAATGCGTATGAACAATCTAAAGTTTTTTATATATATAAATACACTGATATATGCATGAAAAATGGTGCACGCACAAAATGAGCATTGAAATATAAGCAATTTTACATGCACATATTGAGTTTTGTTTAAAAAAGTAAACTTTTGAGTTCATTCTGTCCAGTTAGACCGGAAGAGAGTGTCTGGGCTTCTCTTATGCCTTTAACTTCTCAAACTAGAGACTAGTTCTTCTTCAGCAGATGCTTATTGAAGCTGTTTCTTATAAACGGCCCCAGACACCTGATATAAACTCAAGCACACTGAATCCTGGAAATGACGCTTTTATCCAAAGAGACTTACAAAAGAGGAATAAAAGCAATTCATCAAAGAACCATATATTTTTGTAATACGCAACACCAGGTTTATTAGACAAACAGATTGGGAAGACCTGTAGTTCTGGTTAAAATAAAAAAAAAAATCTAATGTAAGGTTCTAAAAAAATCATGTTTTACAAACATTCTAAGCTTCTAAAAATTGTAGGTTTTAAAAGGTTCTAAAAATGTCATGTTCTAAAATCTAAGCTTCTGAAAGGCAAGGTTCTAAAAAATTCATGTTTTAAAAGTCTAAAGTTTCTAAAATGTAAGGTTCTAAAAAATAAATTCAGGTTTTAAAAATCTAAAGTTCTAAAATGTAAGGTTCCAAAAAAAAAAAAATCTTGTTTTAAAAACAATTCAAAGCTTCTAAAGAATTTAGTTTTTAAAAATCTAGGTTCTAAACATGTCAGGTTCTAAAATCTAAGGTTCTACAAATTTAAGGTTTTAAAAATCTAAAGTTCTAAAATGTAAGGTTCTAAAAAACAAAATCAGATGTCAAAAATTTAAAAGTTCTAAAAAAAAAAAAAAAAAAAGGTTTTAAAAACACGTAAGCTTCTAAAAATTTCCAATTTTAAAAATCTAAGGTTCTAAAAATGTCTAAAAAGTTCTAAAATCTAGTTTCAGTGCAATATTTCCCGTGATGTAACATTAGTAGTATCGATCTGCAACACTTAAAACAAACAACCTTTGTGTGATCGTGTGGCAAGTTTGAAACCTCTGTTCACTTGTATAACTTTACTCATCCGAATACAAAGAATCAGCCCTCTCACCCACTTGACAAATACATTCTGGAACAACAGCAACACTAACAGCTGAAGATCTCAGCTCATGATGGATGTCAGAGATGGGCGAGACCACAGCGATCAGAAACACGCCGGCAGACGCGTGGAGGAATAGGAGAAACAGAGAGAGACTGAACAGAGATGAAGGCAAAGCGAACAGCAGAAAAATGAGCCGGACATGCAGCACAATTGCAGAGCAGGAGGTTTCGGCACAGAAAAGTAAGCACACAGCAGGCGCTCCGCTGCGGCAGAAACGCAGACAGAAGCGGACCCTGCTGGCGCACACACACACACACTCTCGCCCTCCCTTCTGACAGCTGCACTCTGGCAATTTACATCTCTCCAGCACATTTAGCAGGAGCCTGTCTGCCATCACCCGCAGCACAGGGACCTGCTGGCCTCCAGACAGCAGACAGAGCGCGCTCCACCCGGGGAGCCCTGATCCACCGCTGCCCCTCCAGCCAGAGCACCGGCGCTGACGGCACGGCTCAGCTGTCACGTTTGGACAGTGATGAATAGAGGAGAGGAGAGGAGAGGAGAATAGAGGAGAGGAGAGGAGAGGAGAGGAGAGGAGAGGGAGAGAGGATAGAAGGATAGGAGAGGAGAGGAGAGCGGAGAGGAGAATAGAATGGAGAGGAGAGGAGAGGAGAGCGAGAGGAAGGGAGAGAGAGAGGAGAGGAGAGGAGAGTGAGAACGAGAGGATAGGAGAGGAGAGGAGAGGAGGAATAGAGGAGAGGGAGAGGAGAGGAAGGAGGAGAGAGAGGAAGAGGGAGGAGAGGAGAAGAACCAGAGAGGAGAGGAGAGAGAGGAGAGGGGAAGGGAGAGGAGAATGAGAATTAGAGGAAGAGGACGAGAGGGAGAGGAGAATAGAGGTGAGAGGAGATGGGAGAGGGAATAGGGAGGAGAGGAGAGGAGAGGAGAATAGAGAGAGGAGAGGAGAATAGAAGGAGAGGAGAGGAGAGGAGAGGGGAGAGGAGAAATGAGAGGAGAGGAGAAATAGAGGAAGAGAGAGGGAGAGGGAGGAGAGGAGAATAGAGGAGAGGAGAGGAGAATAGAGGAGAGGAGAATAGAGGAGAGGAGAGGAGAGGAGAATAGAGGAGAGGAGAGGAGAATAGAGGAGAGGAGAATAGAGGAGAGGAGAGGAGAGGAGAGGAGAGGAGAGGGGAGGAGAGGAGAGGAGAATATAGGAGAGGAGAATAGAGGGAGAGGAGAGGAGAGGAGAGGAGAGGAGAGGAGAATAGAGGAGAGGAGAGGAGAGGAGAATAGAGGATAGGAGAGGAGAGGAGAGGAGAATAGAGGAGAGGAGAGGAGAATATAGGAGAGAGAGGAGAATAGAATAGAATAGAGGAGAGGAGAGGAGAGGAGAATAGAGGAGAGGAGAGGAGAGGAGAATAGAGGAGAGGAGAGGAGAGGAGAGGAGAGGAGAATAGAGGAGAGGAGAGGAGAGGAGAATAGAGAGGAGGGAGGAGGAGAGGCGAGGAGGGAGAGGAGCGGAGAGGAGAGGGAGGAGAGGAGAATATAGGAGAGGAGAATAGAGGAGAGGAGAGGAATAGAGGAGAGGAGAGGAGAGGAGAATGAGGGATAGGAGAGGAGAGGAGAGGAGAATAGAGGAGGGAGAGGAGAGGAGAATAGGGATAGGAGAGGAGAGGCGAATAGAGGAGAGGGGGAGAGGAGAGGAGAGGAGAATATAGGAGAGGAGAGGAGGGAGAATAGAGGAGAGGAGAGGAGAGGAGAATAGAGGAGAATAGAGGAGAGGAGAATAGAGGAGAGGAGAGGAGGAATAGAGGAGAGGAGAGGAGAGGAGGAATAGAGGAGAGGCGAGGAGAGGAGAATAGAGGAGAGGAGAGGAGAAGTGAGAGGAGAGGAGAATATAGGAGAGGAGAGGAGAGGAGAATAGAGGAGAGGAGAGGAGAGGAGAATAGAGGAGAGGAGAGGAGAGGAGAATAGAGGAGAATAGAGGAGAGGAGAATAGAGGAGAGGAGAGGAGAATAGAGGAGAGGAGAATGAGAGAGGAGAGGAGAATAGAGGAATAGAGGAGAGGAGAGGAGAATAGAGGAGAATAGAGGAGAGGAGAATAGAGGAGAGGAGAATAGAGGAGAGGAGAGGAGAGGAGAGGAGAGGAGAGGAGAATAGAATAGAATAGAGGAGAGGAGAATAGAGGAGAGGAGAGGAGAATAGAATAGAATAGAGGAGAGGAGAATAGAGGAGAGGAGAATAGAGGAGAGGAGAGGAGAGGAGAATAGAGGAGAATAGAGGAGAGGAGAGGAGAGGAGAATAGAGGAGAGGAGAGGAGAGGAGAGGAGAATAGAATAGAGGAGAGGAGAATAGAGGAGAGGAGAGGAGATGCATGTCTTTCTGGAAACATGAAGAAGATCATCCTTGGGCCGTCAAATGAGAAATTAGCTATTTTATGAGCACTTCATGTCTATGGACTACAGAAAGTCACAATAAAAAGAGAATACAACCAAAAACATTTTTAGTCTCTTTTCTTTTGTTCAAAAGTTTGGGTCCAGTAACATTTCTCTTTTAAAAAAATTTAAACTTTTATTGATCAGGGCTGCATTTAATTGACCAAAAGATGCAATAAAGACATGTATAATGTTACAAAAGATTTCTATTTTAAAATAAATGCTGTTCTTTTGAACTTTCTGTTCATCAAAGAATCCTGAATGTATCAAATCAAATGCATCAAATGTATCAAAATTTTTAACACTGATAATAATCAGAAATGTTTCTTGAGCAGCATATTAGAATGATTTCTGAAGATCATGTGACTTTGAAGACTTTGATCAAAATTTAGATTTGATCGCAGAAATAAATTAAATTTTAACAGATATTCACATAGAAAACAATATTAAAATTTAAATTTAAATTATAATAATATTATACTATTTTTTACTTTATTTTCGATCAAATAAATGCAGACTTGGTGAACAGAAGACACTTTTTTCCCCAAAACATTAAAGGCATCGTACGGACCTCAAACTCTTGAACGGTGGTGTATACATATAAATATACAGTTAGTGTGAAATTAAATGACTCATACTGTATTGTAATAATTTTAGTAATAGAACTAGAACTGCTAATTGTATCAAGTATAAACATCACTGAAATAAACCAGCGCACACTGATTCTAGGAAACTGTGAAGAAGCCGGTCAATGAAACTGGCGCTTTCGGTCTGTGTGCAACACGATCCATGACAGTGTCGCCTGAAGCTAAAATCAGCCAATTAGTGTTCAGCAGGTTCTTTTAGTGATACGTGCAAATAACAAGAACAAAAAGGATACGAATTCCTTCCCATCATGGCAAATTAGATGTGCACTATGTTGACATTAAAAACTCAGACTTTGAGATGTGAGTTCTGTGAATTTAAAGCTGAGAGGCACACCCACATACACAGACATACACAATCTACAGCCACAGACACACCCAGACTAGACCACCAGTGACGCCCGGTGCTCTCTAATCATACGAGCAACCCGTCTTTACATGCGACTCCACACACCAAACATCTAAAACATACAACTGTGCTTCTGAGGCACTGTATTAAAGCTGAGTGTGTAAGTACAGCGTTTGTGCTCCAGACGTGAATGATTCCTCAAATCATGTGTGTTGTTGAGGAGGGTGTGATCAGATGCACCATCTCCACCTGCTGAAATCATCCCACAGAAAATTCAAACAACACCGCAATGTGCTATAATAAATTTGATTAAAATACAAAGCAAAAAACCTTAGCAATGGCATATCAACTCCTGGCAACCACTCACAACACTATCATAGCAACACCCTGGCAACCACTCAGAACACTTTAGCATCATAGCAACACCCTGGCAACCACTCACAACACTATCATAGCAACACCCTGGGAACCACTCAGAACACTATCATAGCAACACCCTGGCAACCACTCACAACACTATCATAGCAACACCCTGGCAACCACTCACAACACTATCATAGGAACACCCTGGGAACCACTCAGAACACTCTAGCATCATCCTAACAACCACATAGCAACACCCAGGCAACCACTCATAACACTTTAGCATCATAGCAACAGCCTGGCCACCACTCAGAACTGTCTAGCATCAGAGCAACCACATAGCAACACCCTGGCAACCACTCATAACACCCTAGCATTATAGCAACACCCACGCACCCACTTACAACACTCGAGTATCATAGCAACACCCAGGCAACCACTCAGAACACTTTTGCATCTGAGCAACAACCTGGCAACCACTCAAAACACTCTAGCATCATAGCAACACCCTGGCAACCACTCATAACACTCTAGAATCATAGCAACACCCTGGAAACCACTCACAACACTCTAGCATCATCCTAGCAGCCACAAAGCAACACCCAGGCAACCACTCATATAACTCTAGCATCATAGCAACACCCTGGCCACCACTCAGAACTATCTAGCATCATATCAGCCACATAGCAACACCATGGCAACCACTCACAACATTCTAGCACCATCCTAACAACCACATAGAAACACCCCGGCAACCACTCACAACACTCTAGCATCATCCTAGCAACCACATAGCAACACCCTGGAAACCACTCACAACACTCTAGCATCATCCTAGCAACCACATAGCAACACCCCGGCAACCACTCACAACACTCTAGCATCATCCTAGCAACCACATAGCAACACCCAGGCAACCACTCACAACACTCTAGCATCATCCTAGCAACCACAAAGCAACACCCAGGCAACGACTCACAACACTCCAGCATCACAGCAACACCCTGGCAACCACTCATAAGACCCTAGCATCATAGCAACACCATGTCACTGTCATCCACTCATTCATCAACATTCTAGCAACAACAGTTTTTCAGAAAATGTAAATGTCTATTTTTGTGTATTTTTTCTTTATTTTTACTTCTTTGTCTTTTGGCCAAAATAAATTCATAAAGTACCTTCATCCAGTAAATATGTAATAAATTCACTTCCCCCCATTCTAACTGGTTTCCCCTTCATTAGTGTAACGAGGGGATGTTTCTTTACAGCAGTCACACAGCTCAGACAATGGAGAGTTCAGCTCATGAATCAGGCCTCAGTTTTACTGGCCTTCACTGAGTTCTTGGCCATGATGTTCTTTGGCAGGTTCTTTGATGTTTCATGATGTTCTCACTTGGCAGCAAAACAGTACATTTTTGGCTTTGTAAAACATAACCTCTTTACGTTAGTTGGAATGAATCAGCCGAACGTATGACGTCAATCCCCTCCACATGCTGAAACAAAGAGAGCTCTGACAGACAAAACAGACCTACAGAACGTCCAAAACACTGCACTTACAAACCCTATGAAATACAAATGGACATGTATTAGTTTCTTAATACATTATTCCAAGTATGCAAAATATTGTCTTTTTACATTTTGATGAAAGATTATGACGACAATCATTTGTTTCAATAGAAAAACTTCACTGATGAACTGTTCACAGTGAGAGCAGGAACATGATGTGTACCAAAAAAAAAGTGTCACAAAAGAAAAGGAGGAACAAAGATGCCAGTTTCCAGCAAACACACATCAACACATCAAAGCAGAATCAGGAGGCTAATGATGTTTTAAAGAAGGAAACGAAAGCACCAGGTCCTTCTCAGATCTAGAGTGTGACCTTCTCCGGTTCAGGGATTGTGAGGTCGATGCCGTTTATGGAGCGCTTCCGTAGCTGGAGAACTGAATGCAGAGTATAACAAACTTTGAATCCTCTTTATAACACGGAAGAAATCCCTCAGCTGCTGCTGTTAAACTATATTTATAGACATGTGCACAATGACCTGGATTCACAGAGGAACCATCACTGAGATAAAAACCCTCACGCTTCAGAAATCTGTCATTATATTCCAACAACACACCCAAGATACAACTGGTGCTCAACATGCAACAGAAATACATCTTCTCTGTTCTAATGAGTTCTAATGCCTCTCTAATAGCATTTACATCCATGCACTCAGGTCATGCATTCTCTGGGAATCAAACCTATGACCTTGGCATCACTGCTATTTGAGCTACAGCAGTGCAATGCATTTTAGGAATAGTTAAATTCACAGAATAGTTCATCAAAAACTGAATATTCAGCTAATTATGGACTATTTGTGGTGCTTTTATGCTGCTGCTTTGACTATTTGGATTTTGACAGCTCCTGGACACTGTATTTTTTCCAAATAAAAATGAAAAGAGCAGCGAGAACATCTAAACATCTCCTTTTGTGTCAGGGGCGAGTTTTAATTTCAGGAAAAATAGGGTGAACTTTAAATATTTCCCAATCCAATCAAGCTTAATTAAACTGTGGACATGAACCAGCGTTTTATCAAAACGATCTTGATGGAGTCACAATGGGTTTGGTACAGCTATTGTAAAAATACTTCATGTTAAGAACAACATTTGCATTTCTACGCAGCTGTCTTGACAACAACTTATGAAAAGTTGCCATTCTGTCTCGAAATCACTTGAAATGCTGCAAAAAGTGCTTCTTCCTTAATTTTTTGTATTGTTTCCCAGTACAAATATCTAAACATTCTTAAATCAAGCATTTACTAATGCAAAAAGTACGTATTATTGATTGCTTCTGCAAAATTCATCAAAATGAAGTGAGTTTATGCTTAAAGGAATAGATCATCAAAAAAAAGAAAATTAGCTGAAAATGTGCTCACCCTCAGATCATCAGAGATTAGGATGAGTTTGTTTCTTCATCAGGTTTGGAGAAATGTAGCACTGCATCAGTGTCTCAGCAATGGATGCTCTGCAGTGAATGGGTGCCGTCAGAATGAGAGTCCACAGCGTCCTGTTAACTGCTGGACTGGAGTGCTGTGGATGATTGTGATGTTTTTATCAGCTGTTTGGACTCTCATTCTGACGGCACCCATTCCCTGCAGAGCATCCATTGCTGAGACAGTGATACAGTGCTACATTTCTCCAAACCTGATGAAGAAACAAACTCATCCTGATCTCGGATGACCTGAGGGTGAGCACATTTTCATTTTTGGGTGAACTCTTCTTTTGAAACAAGAACAAATACCTGCCAGTTGATTTATAAGTGTATTTTTCTTACCCCACTGGCAGATATTTCTTCTTGTTTCAAGTATAAACTTCTTGTTTCTAAGTAAACAAGACTTCTTAAGTATCTCACCTCATTTTGAATCTTAAGTAATTGTGTCTTGCACTGGAAAACAAGACAGAAACACTGAAGAAGAACAGCACTTTTTGTAATGAAGAGTCGGTATGTTCATGACTAGAAGAGCTCCGATCTCACATTCTTCCAGCATCTCGAGCTGGACGGACGCTGTCAGATTCCACACCGTTGTATTAAACTCAGAGCGTGTGTTGTCTCTGGACAGCCGGCATCGAGACGGGTCAAACGCACTAAACAAACCGTCTGTGTGATGGCAGACGGAGGCAAAGGTGAGCTGACAGTGACGTGACATCTTCACCCGTCCACCAGAAGCCTCTTGCTCTGGCCGAGGGGACAGACGCCGTCCAATCAAAACACACGGACAGTCCCGGTGACATTTGTGTGTGTGTGTGTGTGTGTGTGTGTGTGTGTGTGTGCAAGGATTTCACACTGAAACAATACCAAATAAATCTGGAAATAAATTAAAAATACATAGATTTACATTTTACACAACCATTCAAAATTTGGGGTCGGGAGGAGTCTTTAATGTTTTTTAAAGAAGACTCTTTTGCTCACCAAGGCTTCATTTATTTGTTTAAAAACACAGGAAAAACAGTAAAAAATGTGAAATATTATTACTATTTAAAAACACTGTTTTCTATATAAATCTCTGTTAAATTGTAATTTATTTCTGTGATGCGCAGCTGTATTTTCAGCATCATTACTCCAGTCTTCAGTGTCACATGATCTTCAGAAATCAGTATAATATGATGATTTACTGCTCAAGAAACATTTCTGATTATTATAAATGTTGAAAACAGTTGTGCTGCACAATATGCCACTCTGTTTTTGCTTCAAATTTCGAAATTATACAATTTTATTTAGATTAAAAACTGCTCATGTTGCACGTATGCATCATGATTAAAATGCATTGGCTGCCGCTCATTTTAAATGGAAAGAGCACAGACAAAGCCTTATTTTGTTTATATGAAGAGATTTATTTTATTTGTGTTACTCATTTGATTTCGGTCTTGTTTTAAAATTTCTATTTAGTTTTGTTATTTACATTTACATTACATTTAAATTTAGTTGTTTAGCAGATGCTTTTATCCAAAGCGACAACAGAAGCAATCAAAACCAACAAAAGAGAAATAATATGCAAGTGTTATAATTAGTATATTATTATAGTGTTATATTTAAAACAATGTGCAGCATTTTGTCCAAGCAATAATAAAAGGACACATTTAATTTATAATTGTAGTCTTAAATCTCATTTTGTAAAAAAAAAAAAAAAAAAAAACGTGAATCCAATCGAATCGTGAGTTGAGTGAATCGTTACATCCCTAATTAATTTATAATAAATGAAATCATGGCAAAACATTAAATTCGAATTAATCGATAAAATCAGGAAAATCACCCGGCCCTATAGTAACCCAACATAAAAGAAACACCTTTAAATACCAAAATAACAGAGCATTAAACAATAACAAATAATCTTGTGCAAAGACACACAACATAAAACTTCGTTTCAACATTTATTCTCCTTGCACAGTCTGACGCAAAGCATGCTGGGAACTAGAAATCTGCTGCAACTCTAGTCACATAAACTGTTCGGTTTTACAGTGAAAAGTCAAAGAGCCAAAACACACTTCCCGTCCCTGCAGACCCTCCATTCACATTTTTCTGTATCAGCCGCCGAGATCTAAATAACGGTCCTTCCCCTTCACCACCTCCTCCCTGTTTCCTGTTCTGGTTAACCAGACGGCCGTCTGACGTGACAGCGGAGTGGATCTTCTGTTAAAACCATCACACATGCCACCGTTTGAGTCTCTAAAGAGCAGCTCTGGTTTGCAGGGTGGATGTGGTACGACATCATTCGACATGCATGCACACAAATGTTGCTAAAAGCACCTCAAATACTAAAATGGAGACGGATCTGACCTTGATTGTAAGAGAGGCGGGGTTTATGCAAATGAAATGACTGGAGAAGTATGGAATTTGTCACTAGAGAGAAGTCTGTCAATAATAAAAAATATTTTTTAAAATGTTTAAATATGCATAAGTTGTTCACAATATGCATTAAAAAAAATAAATATAGTGAATTTTAATTTCTTGCCGACTTTAAATTTCCTACAGTTCAATGAATGAAGAGGCAGATCATTTAAATAAGTGTTTAACTGGAAGACTGATAATAAAAATATATATTTTTTAATTTTGAAATATTTGAAATATTTTAATTACAAATTTTTAAAAATGTATCAAGTTTTATTTTAATTATAAAAATTTATAAATTAAAAGTAATACTTGCAAAGTCTAATAACATTCATTAAAAAAATGATGAATTTTCATTTCATGTCAACTTCATATATTCATAATTCATATAATTTCCAACAGTTCAATGAATGAAGAAGCAGATCAACTTTAAATATTTGTAAAATATTTATATATTTTGAATATTTTAATTGAAAAAAAAAATCTGTATTCATTTTTTCTTTTTATTATTAAAAATAAATTAATTAAAAGTAAAATATGAATCATATGCATGTATGAGTCATTCACAATAAGAATATTAACATGCATTAAAAAATAAATATAGTAAATTTTCATTTCTTGCCGGCTTTTAATTTCCTACAGTTCAATGAATGAAGAGGCAGATCATTTAAATAAGTGTTTAACTGGAAGACTGATAATATATATATATTTTTTAATTATGAAATATTTTGAATATTTTAATTTCATTTTTTAATGTACCAAATTTTCTTTTAATTATAAAAATAATAAATTAAAAGTTAATTTAAAATTAATTAAAAGTACTTGTAAAGTCTATTAACATGCATTAATATATATATATATATATATATTTTTTTTTTTTTTTAATTTGTGTTCATTCATATCATTTCCAACAGTTCAATGAATGAAGAAGCAGATCAACTTTTTAAATATTTTTAAAATATTTAAATATTTTCAATATTTGAATTGAAATAAAAAAATCTGTATTCATTTTTTTTTAATTATTAAAAATAAATAAATTATAAAAAATATTAAATGTATGAGTCATTCGCAATAAGACTAAAAAGTAAATATAGTGAATTTTCAATTAATACTGATTTTATGTGTTCATTCATATCATTTTCTAAAGGTTTTCTCAGTGCAGATGCTTCTATGAGACAAAATCAAAGCGAACAGTGCAAGAGAGATGAAACTGATCATGTAAATCTCTATCATGCATTTGTGGCAGTTTCCATCACAAGACACCACCTTGAATGACTGTATCTGTGACATGAAGAAACACACACACACACACACACACACACACACACACACCCTCAGCGCTGACAGAAAGAGTCAAAGAGTGTTTGATCACCTCAGAGCAGTCATCTAAAGGGGAAACGCTCCTCTTAACCCATTGTTTAAACCTAATGTGACGTAATCCAGAGTTGGTGTTTTTTTTCAGTTATTTTATTTCAGTTAACATTTATTTTATTTCATGTGACAAAAATGTTTTTTATTGGTTTTAATTTTAATTACAGTTGAAAAATACTTTATTATAATTTATTACTAATATTATGTGTAATGATTTCTATTAACTTATGTAATAAATGCATTTACTTATTATTCATGTATTATTAGTAGTAGTAGTAATAATTTGACATTTAGTAATACATTACTAAAATGCAATAAAGTTGTTTAAATTAAAATTAAATACTGTGAACATGAACAATTATATGTATATGCTAACAATACATGCTTTTATATATATATATATATATATATATAGCTAATTTTTAGTCAACTATAATAACACTGCGATTTAATTTTGAATAATTTATAGTATTCATTTTATTAGTATTTTATCAATATATTAATTATTATAAATGCATTAATTATTAATTTATTTAGTATTATTATAATTTTAAATTTATTTATTATTTTATTATTAAAATGCAACAAAGCTAACGAATACACTGTTAACTAACACGAACAATTATACTTTTACTAACATTACTAAATGCTTTAATATATTGCTCATTGTTAGCTCATGCACTCTTAACAACACATTTTGTCTTTTGAATAACTCCACTTATGAATCATTTTCAGTAACCCGTATTCAGAGAGTAAACAGGGTGGATTTATGATCATGTGGACTATAACTGATTGTGTAGGCGTTCAGAAACAAACTCAAAATGTCCCAAACCTTCCAGGGAAAGTCCAGATTGAGGCGATCAAACGTATCTTTGATTGGTTGTGAACTCTGTCAGCACTCTTGATGTGTTAGTGACTTGTTTACTAGGGTGAAAGCGTTTGAGCTATTGTGAGCCGCTCTGTTCTCTCATGATGTAAATCGCTCTTCCTCTGTGTGCTCTCTGCCTCCAGGCGCTCAAAGCTAACGTTCAGCACGCTATCAGAGCCGCTCGATACGTGCTCAAGAGCGAACGCACCTCGCTTGTGGAGCCATCCCTCCTTCACGATCATCACATCCGTCGTCATGTTCTCCGGCGGGAGACCGTCAGTCTATCCAGATCCGCCGAGTGCTTCGTTCCGGCCAGCGTAAAGCCTCTTCACGGGGGGTCACCTGCGGGACAACGATGTGCAAACTAGTTTAAAACCAACTTAAACTAGCGCTGTTCATCACATCTAAACACTTAAAGGGACAGTTCACCCAAAATGACACTTCTGTCATCATTTAACTCATCCTCATGTTGATCCAAACCTGTACGAGTTTCTGCTCCCCATTGACTTCCACTGTATTTTTTCTATATTATGGAAGTCAATGGGGACCAACAACTGTTTGGTTGCCAACATTCTTCAAAATTTCTTCTTTTGTGTTCAACACAAGAAATAGTAAATGAAGACAGAATTTTATTCACCATTAAGGTCTTGTATGTTGGTCCCCATTGACTTCCATAGTATGAGAAAAAAAATATATGGAAGTCAATGGGGACCATCAACCATTTGGTTACCAACATTCTTCAAAATATTTTATTTTATGTTTAACAAAACATTTACTGACCCTCAAGTTGTTCAAAACCTGTTTGAGTTTCTGCTCCCCATTGACTTCCACTGTATTTTTTCTATACTGGGGACCAACAACTGTTTAGTTACCAACATTCTTCAAAGTATCTTCTTTCAATTCAGCAGAAGAAACAAACTGATAGAGGTTTGGAACAACTTGCCAAAATGTTTATTTTGGGGTGAACTGTCCCTTTAAAGGCATCAGGGAACTAATAAACACAGAAACACTTTCTAGACAAACAAAATGCAAATAAACTGCAAACAGCTAAAGACATGTGAGGCTTGGAAATAATTCTACATGATTATGTTTATAAAACTCTATGTCTGTTGGTTGATCAATGCATGAACCAATATAAAAAAAAATCATTATAAAAAACATTGAACATATGATAAAATGTGTAGAAACTCCCATTGAATCAAAAACACTGATATTTATAATGAGAATTAAAAAAATTTTTTTTAACAAATTAATACTTTTAATCATCAAGGATGCATTAAATCGATGAAAAATGACAGTGAAGACATTTATGATGCTACAAAAGATTTCTATTTCAAATAAATGCTGTTCTTTTAAACTTTCTATTCATCTGTGAATGCTGGAAAATAAAATGCATCAGAGTTTCCACAAAAAAATTAACATTTTCAACATTGATAATAATCAGAAATGTTTCTCGAGCAGAAAATCATCATATTAGAATGATTTCTGAAGATCATGACACTGAAGACTGGAGTAATGATGCTGAAAATACAGCTGTGCATCTCAGAAATAAATTACAGTTTAACACATATTCATATAGAAAACAGCTGTTTTACATTGCAATAACATTTTAACATTTTACTGTAAATAAATGCAGCCTTGGTGAGACTTCTTTCTAAAACAAAAACATTAACAAATCAAACTTCGGAGAGACAGTACAGTACAGTAAGTGCTGTGTATCTGCAAATACTAATAAACTGTCTGTTAAAACTAAAGCGTTAAATGATTCAACTCTTTTTTGTGGTAAAATCACTGTGACAAAAACATCTAGTGACTTCAGCAATGCTCAACAAACATCTAACTGTATAACAGTACTCAGAATTCAGACTGCACTGCGCTGAAGCTGATCTGTCCTTTTTTTAAAACCTCACTGACACACTTTCGATTCGCTCTGAGTCAATCAGAGATCAAATTATTACAATTCACTCTCCACAACATATGCTTCTGCATGACAGACGTTCAGCGCAGAGATAATGTGACAAAGTATCACGCTCAGTGCAGAAGCCACCACTTCCTGTGCTAAAGGAAGACGACTTTAAAAGTTGGCACCATCGTAAATAAACGCAAACGTGTTGACCACTGACTGCCTGCTTTACAGGAACTCATTTATTTACAATAAGCAGAGTTCAGACGGAACTGAAGGACCAAAAGGGCCACAGTAACGAAGTTAGTAAGCGACCGGGTGCCGCCTACATAGACAGCTTCCTACTAGCACCATCATAAATTTAGAAAGAAAAAATGAGAGAACAATTAGGTAGTGTATAACTGGAAAAGCTAGGAAACTGAAATAGTGTTTTCTACTCCAATAATCTTTGAAAAGTCTTTTTTTACTGTGTACACTAAAAAAAATTATTTACTTCGAAACACACTTGACTCAGAAATTGCTTGTAAGTTTCATAAATAATAATTAAACATTACATTTTAAAGCAGAAAAACTGAAATACTACTCTAGGAATCTTTCTTTTATAACTTTTTATTTATTTATTTTTTTTTATATAACTGATTTATTTAGATTTAAATTTAATTTAAATTTAATTTTTTTTTTTTTTTTTTTTTTTTTGCAGTCTACAAAACAAATATTTCCTGACCACAATATATAAAATATTTTGCATACACAATTAGTGAGTAAAATACTTCTACAATTTAATCAGTCATATAATTGTAGAATTTAATCATAGTTTTTGGTTCATGTGTTGCTTGATATCACATCTGAAAAATAGGCAGAAAAATAAAAATAAGAGACTGAATTTGTATTTATTTATTTATATGTAAAATGTATTCCAATAATCTTTTGTTTTTTGCTAAATAATTTTTTACAGTCTTAATAACATACAGATATAAGGCAAACACACAATTATCAAAAACAAGAAATATATATATATATATATATATATATATATATATATATATATATATATATATATATATATATATATATAATGTCAAAAATTAAAAAGCAACTTAATTTTTTATTAACAAATATTTAATTAGTTTTTATAATTTTTTTAAATAATATGAAATACACAACATTTCAAATATTCTAAATTTAAAAACTTGAAATGTATATTAAATTTATATATATATATTATTATAAAATTATATAAAATTATAAAAACTAATTAAATTAAATATTTGTTAATAAAAAGTTGCTTTTTAATTTTTGACATTATATATATATATATATATATATATATATATATATACACAAATTTTATACAAAATGTAAGTTTTTTTTTATTATTTTAAGTTTTTAACTATTGAAATTTGCAATTATTGAAAATAAATATATAGTATGTCAAAAATGTAATACAAAATGTTTTTATAATTATTTTTGATAAACTATTTATATATTTAATAGTTAGAAGAGTTGTCGCATGTTTTTAATTACATCATTTAAAATACTTTAACAAGTTAATCAGTTGCATCATTTTAGAATTACAATTTTGAAATAAAAATAAGCGAGGCACAGGTTACAAAAATAAAGACAGAAGCGTGTATGTTTTAGCACTGAGCAGCAAACCCAGACCTGTTTTTCAACATGAGCCGAGTGTTTTTACTGCAACAGTACACACACACACACACACACACACACACACAGAGCGAGTGGATGGCATACAGCCAGATCCAGCAGTCTGAATGAACCCAATACCCCGCTCCGGGTCACATGATCTGCGGGGCCTGAAGCCCTTCACTCGCCGTCCCACCCTGATTAAAGTCATTCACGATCCCGCTACCGTATGTAAACTCAGACTCCATTCAATGCAAATGAGAGACACGCGTTCAGGCGGTTACATGAGGAAGATATGTGTGGATAAAACGTCATTTACAGACTCATATAAAACACCTCTGCTTCTGTTTTTCAAGCCCACGCTTAATCTGCTATACTTGACTCTACACTGTAAAGTTTCCAGGAGCGAGCAGAAGTGCGATCTCTCCAATCAGACTAAAACAAGCAGGCAAGGCCGGTCATATGGTGTGATTTCAGGCGGGTCGAACTCTTCACACACAAGATGTTTCTGGATTCTTGACATTCTGCATGTTACTGGTGGCACATTTGCGTCAGCGACACCCGAAGGAACTCAAAGACGTCTCGCAGAAGAATGTAAAACATTCCCTCAGCATCTTCCAGCAGTTCATCCCTCATCCGCCCACAGGTCACATGACGAGGAGAGACGCTCATGACTTCAGGAGGAAGATAGTGTTCAGGAGTTTGATGTGCTCTGCTATAAATGCTCAGAAATTACGTCGAAAGTTTGGACACACTTTACTGATTCTAAAAACCTTTTGATCTATCTATCTATCTATCTATCTGAAGTATCTATATGCCTATTTATTATATATTTTTCCTTGTTTTTATCTTAGTACATCAAAAATGTAGGCCTACATACAAAAGTGTATAATAATAAAAACTTGCATTTCGTAAATAAACACGTTTTTACTTTATGGACTATTTAAATATTTTATAGAAAGAGAGAGAGATAAACTATCTATAATACATCTATTAAATATATCTTTCTGTTTGATTTATCTTTACATCAACAAGTGATAAAAACTTACATTATGTAAATATATGTTAAAATTAATTTTTATGTACTTTTTAAATATTATATGCATTATACAATAAATATAATGATTTACTATATGTATTTTTCTTTTAAATATCACATAAAAACAACAAAAACTTTATATATATATATATATATATATATATATATATATATATATATATATATATATAATTATATACACACGTAAGAATTGATATATACACATATTTTAAATATATATTTAAAGATAGTACATATAAAGTTTCCTTCCATAGTGTACATTATTATTATTATTATTATTATTTATGCACTATTTGAAGTGGAAGGATAAAATGTATGAAGTTGTGTCACATGTTTGGATCACTAAATCGTTCCTATATTTCCATTTGTGTGATTTCATAGATTAAATGACTTCACTATTACTCTAAAATCTGAGTAGGTGTGTGCGTAAACTCTGGTACTGTACACCCAACCCAATGCTCCACATAACCTACAATCAAAAATAATCAAGAATCAAAGACTAAACAAGCCTGAAGTAAACAAGATCCATCATGATTAGATGAAGTCACAGCACAGAACCACGAATCATCTAAAGCAGCGCTTGTGTGAGTGTTTACAGTCAGAGATCCTCTCATTACACTGTCAGCATCTTCAGATCCAGTCATGTAACATCTGACAGTTCCTCCAGACAGACTTCAACATTAGAATTCATCTATCCAGTAACCCATTCATTCATTTACATATTACTCCAATGCTCTTCAAAGAATAGCACAGCTCGTGTCAAAACAATATGGTAGTACTATGGTAATTTGTGCTTAGACATAAACACAAGCACCTCAGATTACAGTGTGATAAATAGTGAACAGAAAGGTACAGACACACCGTCTCTCAGTCCGTTAGGCACATGTCGTTTGTAAACACAGCAGGACTGTCACGTACAGACACAGCGGAATGTGTAGAGAACTACGAGAGAAACACTGTAACACTCAAACATTGCAACATTTAAACATTGTAACATTGGGCCTGCGCGTGCGCGCGCTTAAGATGACACAAAGTAACAACTGACAGATGAATAAAGAGCCGAATAAAGACGCTCCTGCACTTCCTAAACTAGAGATGACCGCTTTAACCAGCGGCTAAACTAGTGCTTTCATTCACCCCGAGTGGAGCGCTTTCATTTGACAGTTAATGTCTTTTATTTTAGGCCTCTGACAGAAATAACCGCATCCTATTGAGCTTCAATAACTGCCATCAAACTGAATGGAGAGAGACTTTACCGAGACGGGTTTCACTGAGGGTTCCGGCGCATTGCTGTGGAGGAGCTCGCTGCTTCGGGTGCTACTTTAATCCCGCTGAAAACAGGTAAAAGTGTTTTGATGAGCACGAGCGTGTCCTCGCCTCTCCTCCACTGTGCTCCCCACAGCGCGAGACTCCAGCCTGCGGAGAGAGTCCGGCGAGAGCGGCGCGCAGGGTCCTAGAGCCCGCCAAACACCTACACTACACTACACTACACTACACTACACTACAATACTGACACTACACTACACTACACTACACTACACTACACTACACTACAATACTGACACTACACTACACTACACTACACTACACTATACTACACTGACACTACACTACACTACACTACACTACACTATACTACACTGACACTACACTACACTACACTACACTACACTACACTACACTACACTGACACTACACTGACACTACACTACACTACACTGACACTACACTACACTACACTACACTACACTATACTACACTGACACTACACTACACTACACTACACTACACTGACACTACACTGACACTACACTACACTACACTACCCTGCACTACACTACCCTGCACTACACTGTCACTACACTACACTACACTAAACTGACACTACACTGACACTACACTACACTGACACTACACTACACTACACTACCCTGCACTACACTGTGACACTACACTAAAATACACTGACACTACACTGACACTACAATGCACACTACACTACACTGACATTACACTGCAATACACTACACTACACTACACTGACACTACACTGCAATACACTACACTACACTGACACTACACTGCACAACACTACACTACAATGCACTAGACTGACACTACACTACACTGACACTACTCAACGTTATACTGCAATACACTACACTGACACTACACTGTAATACACTGTACTACACTGTAATACGTACACTACACTACACTACACTGCACTGACACTGACACTACACTACAATACATTGACACTATACTACATTACACTGTAATACACTACACTGACACTACACCGTAATACACTGCACTACACTACAAAACTGCACTACACTGTAATACACTACACTACACTGCACTGACACTGACACTACAATGCACTATACTACACTGACACTACACTACAATACATTGACACTATACTATATTACACTGCAATACACTACACTGACACTACACTATACTACACTACACTGACACTGACAATACACTACACTGTCAATACACTACACTTAGGCCCAATCCCAATTCTATTTTATACCCCTACCCCTTCCCCTTGTCCCTTGAAACAGAGTGTCAAGGCGTAGGGGTAAAAATATTCCCCCAAGAATTGGGACACCACTACTATGCCGTCACACGTCATCATATGTCATCTAGCTCCTACATTACACACATATACTGGTGTGCTGGTGTGCATTAGAGCCTTTAATTACCGTTCTATATTAATGCGCTGCTTACTGACACACGCATCAGAGATTGCGCAGCTCTCACATCCAGGAGAAAAGAAACTTGTCAACGCTGCCCCACAAATTTTATTAAATACAGTTTAAATACTGAATTGCTACATTATATTTTCCAGCAAAGAGAGGATAAAATTGCTGTTTTAAGTAAACTCACTCTAAAAAGAGAAACACGCATACACACAACTTCCGTCTCTCTCTCTCTCTCTCCCTCTCTCTCTCTCGAATTGCTAATATTTGAGAAAAGGGTTTAGCGATTTCAAATTATTGGGGGGACTAGCCTCCCTCAGTGTCTACAGTGGTTATCGCCCTGATCAGACATGAAAATATGTTGTGGTACAATCGTGCAGTTTATCATGATATGACATTAGCATTAGTTAATATGAACTCACGATTGAATGTAACATAAAACAAATGATTACCTTTCGTTAAAATCTTTATTAATGCCCAAAATGCTTAAATATATGTGTCTTTTTGTTCACTCACGGCAGCCATGTTGCCAAGATAATTCATACCCCTTCGTTTGAAGTGTGCTCCCGAAAAATCTTCGTTTGAAGGGCTGTCTGGCCCTTCCCCTACCCCTCCAACCAAAAGAGAATCGAGACACCCCTACCACTTCATGTGAACGGGGAAAGGGGAAGGGCTAAGGGGTAGAATTGGGATTGGGCCTTAGTCTCACATAGCCAGACCTTCACACTGACGGCTGAAGGTCTGGAATTCATGGCAGCTTTCGTTGGCCAAGGCCCGCCCATGAGGCCGTTTGACCGACATGTCAGACAACCAATCACAGTTCGTATCGTTCATCGTCACGTTTCGAGGCGTGGAAATATCGCTACAATAACAGACTGGTGTGTAAAACTCTTGGACATATTTTAAAGATTCTATGCCGCAAACTTTAAATATTTCACATACTTTTGAAAATCCAGCGTTTAGCTGATCTTGATAAGCGCTCGTCGTCACAGTTGTAAACATAACGGCTTTCTTCTTTCATGAGGGGGTATGGTGCCACACAGGTCTCCTGGAAATCCTGTATAATTCAACCAATCCGATGACGACTTTGACACTCCTGAAGTGTTTCCACTTTTGTGTCCCATATGCATCAGACGTTTAGCCAATGGTCCATGGGCGTGACATCTGAGGCTGAGACTACACTACACTACACTACACTACACTGAACTACACTACAATAAATTACAATACACTACAATACACTACACTACACTACACTGAACTGCACTACAATAAACTACAATACACTTCACTACACTACACTACACTACACTGACACTACACCACACTACAATACACTACACTACACTACACTACACTACACTGACACTACAATACACTACACTACATTGACACTACACCACACTACAATACACTACACTACAATACACTACACTACATTGACACTACACCACACTACAATACACTACACTACACTACACTACAATACACTACACTACACTACACTACACTGACACTACACTACAATACACTACACTACATTGACACTACACCACACTACAATACAATACACTACACTACACTACAATACACTACACTACAATGCACTACACTACATTGTCAAATTACACTACACTACAATACACTACACTACACTACAACACACTACATTGACACTGCACTACACTACAATACACTACACTACACTACATTGACACTACACTACAATTCACTACACTACATTGACACTACACTACACTACAATACACTACACTACATTGACACTACACTACAATACACTACACTACAATACACTAAACTACACTACACTGACCCTACACTACACTACAATACACTACACTACACTGACCCTACATTACACTACACTACACTACACTACATTGACACTACACTACAATGCACTACACTACATTGTCACATTACACTACACTACAATACACTACACTACACTACAATACACTACATTGACACTGCACTACACTACAATACACTACACTACACTACACTACATTGACACTACACTACAATGCACTACACTACATTGACACTACACTACACTACAATACACTACACTACATTGACACTACACTACAATACACTACACTACACTACACTACACTGACCCTACACTACAATACACTACACTACAATACACTACACTACACTACACTGACCCTACACTACACTACAATACACTACACTACACTGACCCTACATTACACTACACTACAATACACTACACTACAATACACTACACTACACTACACTACACTACACTACAATACACTACACTACACTACATTGACACTACACTACAATGCACTACACTACATTGACACTACACTACACTACACTACAATACACTACATTGACACTACACTACAATACACTACACTACACTACACTGACACTACAGTGCACTTTCACTACAATACAGTACACTACACTGACACCACACTGACAATACACTACACTACACTACACTGACACTACAGTGCACTGTCCCTACACTACACTACAATACACTACACTACACTACACTGACCCTACATTACACTACAATACACTACACTACACTACACTACACTACACTACACTACACTACATTGACACTACACTACAATGCACTACACTACATTGACACTACACTACACTACAGTACACTACACTGACCCTACACTACACTACAATACACTACACTACACTACACTACACTACATTGACACTACACTACAATGCACTACACTACATTGACACTACACTACACTACAATACACTACAGTACAATACACTACACTGACACCACACTGACAATAGACTACATTACACTACACTGACACTACAGTGCACTGACACTACAATACACTACACTACACTGACACCACACTGACAATACACTACATTACACTACACTGACACTACAGTGCACTGACACTACAATACAGTACACTACACTGACACCACACTACACTACACTACACTACACTACAATACAATATGCTATACTACACTGCACTGACACAGCAATACACTACATTACATTACACTACGCTATACTACATTACAATACACTACACCACAATACAATACATTATACTACACTACATGACTGGAGTTTCTTACAGTTATACAGATGTACAATACATAGAATAGTCACAAAAGAGACATTTACATGCTTGTTTGTTTCTTCATTTATTTATTATTTCACAAATAATTGATTTCTCTCTCTCTTTGTGTATTATATAAAATAGTCATTTATCAAGACATTATAAAGAAAAAAAGTATTTTTTATTACTACAGTATTTTTATTTTTTAATGTCTTGCTAAATGTCTATTTTAATTTACATATACATGTTATTTATTATTTATTTTTATTCATCACTAGCACCTTTTTTTAATTTAACCTTTATTTTAATTTTGTTTTTAAATTGTAATTTATTATATTGTATACTTCTTTTTCTTGTCATTAGTTGTTTTAAGTATTACACTTTGGCAGTATTATATGTAAGCACAATTATGCCATTAAAGTACTTTAAGTTAAATATATTGTTGTACTACCACACTGAAATGCACTAAGCTAATTTTTACATATATATTTTTTAAAGAATTTCTTTATGTATAATTTTTTTTAAAGTGCACACGCACATAATTATTTAAAAAACAACAGAATTCACTTTGTCTTGGTCTTCTTTCATGTATCACTATATTTATTCACAGACTGGTTAGTAATATATGCATTAAAATGTGAGATTATGGTGATAATTCTGATTTCATCTTGCTCTACAAACTCAGCCATGAAGAGCCGAGACAACAGCTTTTCCCTCTAATTCCTGATTAAATGCTCTGCTTTAGACAGACAAAAGGCCATTAAATATATTATCTTCTCTCTGTCTGTTTTTAAGGCTCCAGTGCCTTATTATATTTTTATGCCATCAAGACTGCATATTTCTTGTGCGTTTATACAGTCTCCATCTGTTAATTATGAGAAGACACGTTTACTTTCACATGGATCACTGCTCTCATTAATATTGATTTGAAAATGTCACGTTTATTCACAAATTGATTTCTTATAAAGTTATAGACAAACTGTAATTTTTTAATAATTAATTTTTATTTTAATATTACTTATTATTAATATATCTAATTTTAAAAATATTTTTAATGTATTCTTAATTATTTGTACATTTAATTTATACAGAATTTGTTACTGTATGATAATGATAATATGTGCAATTAAGTTTTTGCATTTATTTTAAATATTTTTAATAATATATTTTCTTATTTTTATTTCGTAATTATTTATATATTTAATTTCTACAGAAATTGTTACTGTATGACAAATGTGCAAATAACATTTGAGAACTACAAAGTGTTCCTGGAGTTAAACTATAATTTTTTAAAATAATTTGTAATTATTATTTATTTGTATCTTAATTGATAATCTTTTTTTTTTCATTAGATATGATTTTATTTTTCACAAAGGAAAGGAAGTGATGACAGAATTTTCATATTTCGATTATCAGTTCAGCTGATTTCATTCTGGAGTTTGTATTTGATGGTAATTTCCCAGTGAAAATCCAGAGCTGGGAAGCTGGTTGTGTGTGTGTGTGTGTGTGTGTGTGTGTGTGTGTGTGTGTGTGTGTGTGTGTGTGTGTGTGTGTGTTTGTGTGTGTGAATGATATGGACAGGCCGGCCAGAGGACAGCAGAGGAATGTGACGCTTTTGTCTGTCCGGGGGAAGAGAGGCTCAGGCTGGAATGTCATTGCTGAGAACGGACAGAAAAAAAAGGAAGTTTTCTCTCGCTCTCTGTGAGAACCTCTTGCCGTCATTCTGAGCCGTTCTCAGACGCTCCGGTCCCATGAAGCACAACCACCGCATTGTGTATCCCGTAAACACACCGTCCACAAACTACAGCCTCCCTCCCTCTCCGGACGAGTGAATGAAATGCATTCCTGCTTACAGCAACAGAGCTGCATTTACGACCCACTTGGAGAAAAATCATTGTGTCAGTGCTGATGTCAATCAAAACAACCATTTCTAGTCCGCGTCGTTCACTGCTGATTCAGAAAGCACTTTCACTAACCTGTGAAACACTGACAAAATCATTTAGACAATTTGGAGAAATGTAGCATTGCATCACTTGCTCACCAATGAATGGGTGCCGTCAGAATGAGATGAGAGTTTGTTTCAGCTCAAGATGTTAACTGATTGGTGTGGATTATTGTGATGTTTTTATCAGCTGTTTGGACTCTCATTCTGACGGCACCCATTCACTGCAGAGCATTTCTCCAGATCTGTTCACATGAAGAACCATTTTTGGTTTCCTAAATGAACAGATCTTAAATGAACCACTTTATCTCTTAGTGTGAAGAACCTTATTGAACCTTTCATGCAATTAAAACCAAAATTGTGCGTTGTTTTTTTTAAGAGTGATGAAACAATTTGTTATACATCGAATTGTTAGATAAACTTCAGTCTCCAGTGTGAAAGAGCAGCCCACATTAACTAGTACAAGAGAAATCCACTGTAAGAGAAGCCTGCTTAACCAGACCTTCAGAGAAGCTTCAAATGGCCCTTTCAAAGCACTGGACAGCTGGAGTTTGGGCAAAAGGTGACCTGAACAGTTGCAGAGGCCATGAGTTGAGCAGCTGCAGCTCCTGCTCACGTCTGCGCTGCGCCTAAAGGATCAACAACAGTTTGAGCGTTCTTACAGAAGAGCCATCCCAAAATAGCCCTCTAACTATGTTCTTCTGCTGCTTCCACTCGCAAAATGTGTCAACTGCAGTTCTTTTGTGTGAAAATCACTGCATGAACTGGTTTGATTCTGACACATTTACATTTATCCATTTAGCAGGTTCTATGAATTTAGTTAACCGGCTAGAGATAGACAGGAAGTTGGATTTTTTTGCATTTGCCCAATATTTTTCATTGCAAATTATAAGCTGTAATTAATCGAACGCGAATTTGGGAATGCATCAGTGTTTTGTCTGTCTCTTTTGATACATGAACAAAACCTGATGCTCATGTTCTCCAGATTGATCTGAGACCATCCGAAGAGCATCTTGAGCTTTTTTGGAAGAAAGAAAATCTGATTGTCTATATAAAGAGGTACATAAATAGAAATGTAAAAATAATAATAAAATTTTATATTTTTTAAATAACTAAAAATATTTACAATTATTTTTTAATTATTTAAAATATTTTTTATATTTATTTTAAATGATTTTTTTTTTCAGAATCCTAAATCTTTCCATTTACTTTTAAGTTTAAATGTTTCAAAATAAGATTTTGCTGTTTTTCCAAGTAAAAATTCCTGATTTTCAGTAACATTCATCGATCAAATTTGATTAGTCACACGGGAATTTGAAAGAATTTAAAAAGAAGTCTTCAGTCATTTAAAAATAAAAGAAATAAAAAAATCTAAATTATTAAAAATCTTTTTTTAATTAGTTTTAATTTTTTATTATTTTAAAATGATTTTTAGTGACTTTTAATTGTTTTTATTTATTTATTTTCAGGATCCTACTTTTTTTTTTTGGTTTATTTCCAAGTGTATTATTCTGATGATTTTATTGATTTTAATTATTGTATTTCCAAGTGTAAATAAACAAAAAAAAAAATCCAGATTTTCAGTGACACTGATGACTTACATTTAATTAGTCACATTGGAATTTGAAAGAATAAAAAATAAGTATTTGTTATTTTTTTTAAATAATCAAAAATATTTTTCACAAAAATTTAATTTAAAAATATTTGTAATTTTTTATTATTTAAAATAAGAATAATTTTTTTTCCCCCAAGTTTATTATTCAAATATTTTCAGCATTGAAAATATTTAATATCAGTGTTTTCAGTGTTGTTTCCAGTTTAAATGAAAAAATAAAAATAAAATAAATAAATAAATAAATAAATAAATTCCCAGATTTTCAACTTTAATCCTTCATGCATTTAACGTAGTTTAGATGAAAGCACACCCACCCTCCACGCAGAACAGAGTAACTTTAGGGTGAAAATAGTAAGACTGTAGTGCGAGTCAGTGCCAAGACATTCCAGCTCGGAGCAGGATTAGCTTCGATTAGATCCCAGCAAACGCTCTCCTAGCACACAACACATCAGCGCTCTCAACAAAGACCACAGGAGGAGGGGCAGCTTCTCAAAAGACCTCTAATTATACACTTACATGTATTGAAAGAGTGGAATGCATTTAGGCTGGACGGGTTTGAGAGGACTGTCGCAATTTGCAATCTTAAAAAATAGCTTTAGCATCTAGAGCCCTCTCCAAAAAACTCTTCATTTTCTAGAGAAAGAGAACAGTCTTATAGTGACACTCTTTAGTTTAAGTTCCTCTTCACCTCACTTTGTGTTTGCAAATGCCTCTTATTTCAGCTTTTCTTCTAACCCAAAAATACAAAAGTTAAATGTCATATTTGAAACCATTTATTAAGTTAATTAAAAAATCATGACTGAATGATAGATTTAATTTAAACACACAACCTCAGGATATAAAATGCATTTATAATTTTGAAATAAACATCAGTGAATATAAAAAATTAAGATACTGTATATTAAGACATTCAGATATTGTAACTTGTGAATAAACCTCAAAACATAAAAAGTAAATAAATAAAAAAAATATTAAATAATAGATTTTAGACATTTTTAAACACACAGCAACAAGATATAAAATGCATGCATGATTTAGAAATCAAGACAGATATTGTAGCTTGTAATTAAACCCCCCAAAAATAAAGAAATACAAAATAATAGATTTTTAAACATGCCTCAAGATATTAAATTTATTAAAATAAAATTAAGGCAGATACTGCAAACCCCAAAACATAAAAAAGGAAAGAGACATTAATAGATTTAATTTTATATTGGCATTTAGCAGATGCTTTTATTTTTTTTTTGCTCTCTCTCTCTCTCTATATATATATTGCATTTTTAACTTTATGTTTTTGAAATGTACTATCTATACATTATAATATTTATTTATGTATTTTTTTCTCAATATATCAAAAATGACTGGTCTTTTATAAATGCAGAACGAGTAACACTGTCTTTTAAGTGAACACTGCTACTTACTGCCCCAGTGTGAGTTTGTCCTGAAGTACAGTACACTGGTGTTATCGCGAGACTGGACCATTAACAGCCTGCTTGACACACACACACACACAAACACGCGCAGCGCAGATCTTCACGCGCACCGGACTCGGATCGCGCTGAGGAGCGGAAACACAGACTCCAACATCTGGACACACACCATGAGCGCACGCGGGTCCATCTGAGGACACAGCAGTGAGTACGCGCTTTGACGCGGACCTGAATGTGACACAATGTTTCCGCGGCGCGTTTGATCCGCGCCGCTCCTCACGAGACCGGAGTTTCTAATGCAGCTCAGCGCATCAGCTCACGAGACATCGGGCGTGAAATAAGACGTTAAAGGAGGAGGAAAAGCGCGTAAAAGTTCCGCGTAATGCGCCGCGGTCAGGTTCTCGCGAGTTTGTTTTCAAACAAAAGTATCCTGTCACGAGCTCGCTCGCGCTTCGAGCACTTTAATATGAGCGAGACGCGTCCGTCTGTGTGTCCAAGCATCGTGTTGAAATTCAAACGCGTTAAGATGCAAGAACTCAGAAGTTCCTCAGAGGAACATATGGCATAAAGACACAGCTGGAGATTTGAGGCTGATGTCAGAGCAGCTGACTCTTACAGATCACACACACACACACACACACACACGCACGCGCGCACGAGAGGTCGCGTTCAGTCGGCTGGTGCTCTGGATCGGTTCTCTTCACTGCGTTTATATGATGTTCGTCCTGTGTGAGTTGGAGATGTGAGATGTTTGCGCATGACTGGATTGAGCTCTTTCACTGCTGCTGTTCGATGGGGAGCGCAAAGTGAAGATCAGCTTGTGCGAGCGCGGAAACAAGAGGGTATGTCGAGGCTTGCGATCGTTTATTTATTACAGATTCCACGCTTAAATGTTTGAGCAAGTTGCCTTTTATCCGCTTTCTTGAATTAATCTAATGTTTTTGACACAGAAACCGTAGCTGTGCGTCACAGACCTCTCGGAAGCACGACTGGTTTTTAGTATGATATTGCATTTGTTTGTCTTTGGTGGCCTGTGTGTTGAATTAGAAGTAGCTTGAAACTATAATTGTGAGACAGCTGTTTGTTGTGCATTAGAAAGCATCTTTGAAACTCAGTTAAAATGTCAATTTTTGACATATATACTGCAGCAGTTTTTAATGTAGTATATCTTTGGTGGCCTGTAGGTTGAACTAGAAGTGAAATTAAAGTTTGTTTTGTCTCTTGAAACTATAATTCTGAGTTTGAAACTTACAATCAAATGTCAGTTTTTGACAGTCGATATAATGCAGCTGCTTTACAAACATCTCGGAAGCACAACTCGTTTTTATTGAAGTATGATATTGCATTCGTTTGTCTTCAGTGGTCTCTATTTTGAACTTAGAAGTGAAATAAATGTTTTTTTTGTATCTTGAAACTACAATTCTGAGGTCGGATTGTTTGAAACTCACAAAAAAAAGTCAGTTTTTGACAGTCGATACATTGCAGCTGCATTACAAACAGCTTGGAAGCACAACTGGCTTTTAACGTGAGCTTTATTTTCAGTGTGTTTTAATGCCTGCGTGTTGAATTAGAAAGATCTTCTGTGAGATATAACCTTTTTCTTTTTGTTGGGCGTTCCAAAAAAGTCAAGTTGTTTATTTTAAAGCAGCTTTGCAGGAAAAAACACGCAAACTTCTTCATATACGAGAAGCGCTAGGGGAAAAAAAGCCGCTTGGAAACCCACGGGTCGTGTTTGTAATGCAGCACACAGCTACTTTTGTTTGTCTCCGGCGGCCTGTAGATGCACTGTTGTGAATGGCTACCCGCCGTTTATTTAACATCCAGTTTTTCCTGTTTTCCAGCAGATCACGACATAAGAATGGAGTTCCCGGACCACAGCCGGCAGTTACTGCAGTGTCTGAGTCAGCAGAGACACCAGGGCTTCCTCTGCGACTGCACTGTGCTGGTGGGAGAGACGCGGTTCAAAGCGCACCGAGCCGTCCTGGCCTCATGCAGCATGTACTTCCACCTCTTCTACCGTGACCAGCTGGACAAAAGAGACGTGGTGCATCTGAACAGCGATATTGTGACGGCGCCGGCGTTCGGGCTGCTGCTGGAGTTCATGTACGAGGGAAAGCTGGAGTTCAGCGCTCTTCCGGTGGAGGACGTCCTGGCGGCGGCCAGCTACCTGCACATGTACGACATCGTGAAGGTGTGCAAAGGAAAGCTGAAGGATAAGGAGCTGAATGACACAGATTGCGGCGGGCAGAAGGCGAACGGTCACCCCGATGGGTCCCCGGACCTTGTAGGTGTCAATTATGTGTCAGCCGAGGCTGAGGCCTGTGTCCGAACAGCTGGAAAAACAAAAGCTGATGTCAGTAGTTCAGCCGTCCCTGTGTCCCAGAGGTCCCGGGCGTCGGATGACACGGACCGCGCGCTGGATTTGTCTTTCAAGCCTCTGTCGAGTCGAGACGCCTTCCACCCCTCCTACGTCTCGGGACAGCTGGCCCTCGACAGCCAGCAGCAGGGCACCGAGCCACTTGTTAAAGACGAACATGACTTGCTGTCAGAGCAGGAGGACGGTGATCCGGTGAGCCCGGAGAGCCAGCGCTTTGGGAATATCGCCAGGAGTTCGGTGGTGACAGGATTCGCTGCCCTCTTCCCTGAAAACAAGGCCACGGCTTCGCTGCTCCCTCCGGACGACGACCTGATGGAGGAGGAGAATGAGCTGCGTGTGCGTTCGGAGCATCATCTCAGGGACAGTGAGGGCGAGGATGAAGACGACCTGGCGTCCTCAGACATCTCCACGTCCAGCGGGGTTCTTCTCCCGCAGGTCTGCGTGTGTCCGCTCTGCAGCAAGGTCTTCCCGAGCCCACATGTGCTCCAGCTCCACCTCAGCTCACACTTCAAGGAGAAAGACGGCGTTCGCTCCAAGCTCTCGCCTGACGGCTCCGTCCCGACCTGCTCGCAGTGCGGCAAGACCTTCTCCTGCATGTACACGCTGAAGCGGCACGAGCGCACGCACTCCGGCGAGAAGCCGTACACCTGCGGACAGTGCGGGAAGAGCTTCCAGTACTCACACAATCTGAGCCGGCACGCCGTGGTGCACACGCGAGAGAAACCACACGCGTGTAAGTGGTGCGAGCGGCGCTTCACACAGTCCGGAGATCTGTACCGACACATACGCAAGTTCCACTGCGGCCTCGTCAAGACACTCGCTATTGGATAAAAGTGGTGCAATCACGTCCTTTTGTAGAAAAACAACAGTTTTTATGAATAATAATAATAATAATAATATCCAGTATTTTGCAGGTGGCAGAAAATTTATTCATTAATGACTGTAAAACACATTTGTGTTCCCAGCAATCAACAATTTGATCAACTTGGGACTCACACACACACACACACACACACACACACACACACTACATTAAATATATTAAGATAAATAAATATTGAACATATGTGTGTGATTAACTGTTAACTGAGATTATATTTACACAACACTATATATTTGTGTCCCTGGAGCACTAAAGCAGTCTTAAGTCTCTGGGGTATATTTGTAGCAATAGCCAACAATACATTGTATGTGTCACAATTATCAATTTTTCTTTTATGACAAAAATCATTAGGATATTAAGTAAAGATCATGTTCCATGAAGATATTTAGTAAATTTCCTACCGTAAATATATCAAAACTTAATGTTTGATTAGTAATATGCATTGCTAAGAACTTCATTTGAACAACTTTAAAGATGATTTTCTCAATATTTAGATTTTTTTGCTCCCTCAGATTCCAGATTTTCAAATAGTTGTATCTCAGACAAATATTGTCCTCCTAACAAACCATAATCAATGGAGAGATTATTTATTCAGCTTCCAGATGATGTATAAAAATTGACATTTAAGACTGGTTTTGTGCTCCAGGGTCACATATATATATATACTGTAAATATAACAGTTAAAAAGTGCATGTATATGTTATAAATAACAGTTAAAAAACAGTTAACCATTAAAAACATGTGTCAGTGTCCCAAATACATCAAATTGTTGATGAACACACACATATATGTATAAATGCAGTGCACTGATAAACCAGTTCTGCTGCTCCGTCCAGAAGATTTGCTTTTTGTACCTGCTGTAATTTATTACAAATCATTCAAGCATCATGACAGAAGGTTTTGCAGAAGTACTGTTGCTCATGATGTTTATCTGAAGTCCAGACGGGCAGGTTTTATTTATGCTGTTAGAGTGTGGTGTGTCTCCTGAAGGGCTTCGTCACTGAGATGTTTCACTGAAGCACTTAAACATTTAAAGTGACGTAGCCTTTTAAAGCTTCTGGCTCTCGGTCAGGATTAAATGGTTCTCTGGAGTTGAATCAACCCTCATCCGATCGAAGCGTTTTGATGGAGGTCTGGGTTTAAGAAGACATGAAGGACTAGTTAAGTTTAAACTAATATCAGAAGAACGTGTTGCTAACATCTACTGGAACATTTGCATTTACTGAATCTCAGAAACCTTTCACAGGTGTTTTCTTTATTATTTTCTGCTCATTTGACCGATTGTTTTTGTAGTAACAGTAACTAGCACTAAACCCCACGTTATGCTGTACGTTTCATCGGTCCTGATAAACTTGATTAGTTATTTATTAGCAGGTTTTGGTTGATGTTTAAAGCTGATATTTGCTCTCTAATGTCGGGATAATCGATCAGTTGCTGTATGTGAGAACCTGATTTCATCGACTGTCGAGCACTTCACTGATAGATACAACACTCATATACCGTAGGCTGCTATTTCTAACTGTATATTTATTGTAAATATGTATTTTATTTATCAGATCATTGTCGCGGTTCGTTTAGGATGACTGAAATCTCTGGTAAAAGCTGCAGTTTTTCACAGTCTTCCAGTTAAAATCTCCTCCTCGTATCTGAGGTTAAAAACTGTTGGTTCACAAGAAGACTCATAATCTACCTGAAACACCCACAATTATGATATTTCTGATGATGCATTTATTAAAGCAAGCATGCATCATGATTTATTTTATTGCACATTTTTGTTCATTTTTTTTGACGTTTTCAGTTCTGTGCAAATTAATATCATGTTACACTGGAGTTTGTCGGCAAACGGGAGATTTCACATGCTGGTGATTTAGATGATTTTTGTGCATTTGAATGTTTTTTTAATACGCCTTTTCTTATTTTGACGATCGTGTGTACACTGACGCTGTTCCTCATTCGAGATCCACATTTCTGATGCTATCCAACATTCATAAAAGCTGATATATGAATGCAATAATGAACGGCGAATGATTCAGATTTTCAGTAATAATGTCTCTTTTAACACGATGGAGGTGTTTCTCAGCTCGGTCTGCTGAATAACGGCTGTATATTTACAGTAATACCGCATTATTGTCTTCTAAAGGTTCAGACTGTGAAATTGTATAATCGTAAGTAATATTTATTGATTTGTTTCTTGTGCAAAATTTTACTGTATCTCAGAATTTTGACTTGTAAAATGAAAGATGATACTAAGTTGAGACTTTTTAATAGACTTTGTAGAAGTGCCATTAGATGTAATATACTTTTTTGATAAACAAAAACATATTTTATAGGAAACAAAAGCTTCATTGTAAGTCCTCTAGTGAATGTAGATGACAATCTGTTTGAGTTGATTTTGCCTGAATTCTTTGGTAATTTATTTGGATTTGTTTGTTTGTGTGTTTGTGCTTGCTTTGCTTTCTTTCTTCCTTTCTTTGTTTCTTTCTTTCTTTCTTCTCGGGCACATTAGACATTTGTGCCTGTTTGTTTGTGCTGTGAAAATGTGACAATCTTTATCTAGATCTTTATTAGTCGATTAAACAACATTTTCTGTGGAATTATTGTGTTTGTCTTTTTGAAAATGATGCTTGAGCGATGTTACATTCAGAATATTACAAATCTTTACCAGAGTAAATATCATTAACAAGCAGTTACATGTAAATATCATCGTCATCTTCAGTCAGGAAAACCTGGGGATTTCCAGGAAAAGTTATGAAAATGACTAAAATCTTGCATTATAATCTAAATTGCCTAATTCTGCTCTGCTTATTTATTACAATGCTCTTTTTGAGTGTAATCTGTTTAAAATGATTTAAAAATCCTTCCAGGTGACCAGAAAATTTATTGGAAATGCATTGGTCAAATAAATAAATCTGGCATTTTTTATGAGGGTTTTTAGAGAGAATCTGAGAGAGAAAAATAATGGAAGATAATTAAAATAATTTTGTTCGTAAATGAAACATTTTGTGTGCAGTATAATGAAGTTGGCAATATATTCAAGAGATTAATATTTAGGGTTTTCATATTGAAAAAAATAAATAAATAAAGGAGTAGTTTGCTTCAGTATAGCTGAAAATAAACTGAAAATTAAATAAAATAATAAAAAACAAGTAAAATGTTTCCAATCAAATTATCATATTTTGGTGCTCCTTCATCTGTCACCTTCATAGTTAAATTATACAGACGTCAACGTCTTCATAAAACATCAAAACTACACAAAGTAAAAGAATAAATGACCCAGATGACTTTACGAAACTCTAAAAATCTTTTGAAAAATTCTATAGTTAATCCAAATTTCATTGCTTAATTATTTCAATGCTCTTTTTTAGGGTAATTTCTACTTAATCTAGTTAAATTATACAGACGTCAATATCTTTATAAAACATCAAAACTACACAAAGTAAAAGAAAACCCGATCTAAGCGACATTACTGAAATCCTTAAAGTCTTCACAAATTATATGGTTAATATAAATTTCCTAGTTCTGCTCATCTTAATTATTTCATTGCAGTTTTGGAGTGTAATCTCTATAAAAATATTTTTTTTTAAATGCATCCAGGTGACTGGAAAATTCATGGAAATGCATGGGTCAGATAAATAAACCAGATATTTTCATGTGTATATAAAAAAAATAATTAAATCCAAACTACAGGAAGTAAAAGAAAATATTACTTTACTGAAAATCTTAAAAAGTCATGAAAGTTTCTATATAATCCTCTGATGATGGAGATTTGTGTACAGAAATGAATCCAGATGATTTGGATGTAAGATATAAAGCAGGTGCTTAACATTCAGTTTTAACCCTTAAAAAGCTGAACTTGTGTTTAACTTCCTCGTTTCCTTAATGAAAGAGCGCCTCCTCCGCCGGACCCTCATCTGCATTCTGAGCAAAAACATGCGTGGCTAATTCGGAATCTCAAAGCCACTGGTCATTTTCTTAGTGAGCGAGATGCTAATTATTCTCCGACTGCACATGTAAAGCAATCCAGCTGCTCGCGGTGATTCCCATGACCCTGCCCACATCGCCCCCCGCGAACAGCCCGACTCTTTTGTGTGAAGTTAGTAGTTCGGTGTGTCTATTGTCCGCTCCGGCGCTCAGGTTCTGCCCTGGAGCTCAGTGAACCGCTGCAGACGTTACGCTTTAGACCCGCTTAAAGGGAGCGAGCTGTAAATAAGGGTGTGTGGTGGTCTGGCTAGAAATACTAGAATTTAAACTAGAGGCCCGGAGGATTACGCGTTACTAACATTTCACCTGCTGCCAGAGATCTGTCATGTAGGAAAAACAACGTTTAATGTTAGTGATAGTGCATGAATGCATCTGCTTTTTAAACGGGAGGAGAAAACACTTTTTTATGTTGATGTCAAAAGTAACGTGACAATGAACAGGGACGTAAATGTATGTTTCTATATAGCTATTTTCACAATACACACAGTTTCACAGCATCTTCATATAATGTTAAAATCAATGTTTAAGTTTATAATATCTTAATATCGTCATGCCTTATGGTCACAATATAAGCAAGCACCCGGAAACACCCTAGCAACAATTTAGAATAACACAGAAACACCCTAGCAACCACTCAGGAAACCCTAGCAACCATCAGAATGGATAGAAAAATGCATGCTTGTATCAACAAGCTGAAAATGCTCACACACAGCATGTGAGCAACCACCTAGCAACAGCCTAGCAACCACACAGAAAACCCTAGCAACGCCGTAGCAACCACTCAGAACAGTTAGAAACATGCATACTTGTATCACCACGCTAACAATGGTCATAACATGTGAGCAACCACCTAGCAACACCCTAGCAACCACACAGAAAACCCTAGCAACACCGTAGCAACCACTCAGAACAGTTAGAAACATGCATACTTGTATCACCAAGCTAACAATGGTCATAACATGTGAGCAACCACCTAGCAACACCCTAGCAACCACACAGAAAACCCTAGCAACGCCGTAGCAACCAATCAGAACAGTTAGAAACATGCATACTTGTATCACCAAGCTAAAAAACATGTGAGCAACCACCTAGCAACATCTAGTAACCACTCAGAACACCCTAGCAACTCCATAGTAAAATGCATCCTTGTATAAACCAGGTATCAACGCTCACAACGCATGACCTGCCACATAGCAACCACCCAGCAACACCCTAGCAACACCACTCAGAAAACCTTTGCAACTCCATAGCAACCATTCAGAATACATAGAAAAATGCACACTTGCATCAACAAGTCACCCTAGCAAATGCAAACCCTAGAAACCACTTAGCATTAGCCACCACCCAGCAACACCCTGGCAACCACTTAGAAAACCCCAGCAACTCTATAGCAACCACTCAGAATCGCGAGAAAATGCATATTTATATCAACAAGCTAAAAAATGCTCACTACATGTGAGCAACCACCTAGCAACCACCGAGAAGACCCTAGCAACTCCATAGCAACCACCATAAAAAAAATGCATACTTGTGTCAACAAGTTAAAAATGCTCACAACACTTGAGTAACCACCTAGCAACCATTTAGAAGACCCTAACAACCCCTCAGAAAACACAACGTAAAATAAACATGACCCAGGCGATATTAAAAAGTGTTAACTTGGGGGAAATATTAAAAATGAATTATTCTTAATGCTTAGAGACATTTAGAAAGCAAACATTACAACTAAAAGGACAATGTTTAAACTAAAGTTTAGCCTTTCATGTCACACCATTTTGCATTTTCTTTTCATTTCTATTGATTTTAAAGTTGTGAACTGTGTTTGGTCTCCACTTGATATCTGATATAAAATCTGCAAAACCAGTTGAGGGACTGGACTAGACAACGAGCAAATGAGAAACAAGCATGCCATGACTAGTTGCACTCTTTGATGAGCGCGCTGTCGTCTCTTTGACTTAATTAGATGTGTGTTTTGCCCTCGCTTATCAAAAAGCTTCATGTAATTTCCATTTCACCACAGCTAGCACATTTGCATGTATTCCCCAGACGACAGCAAGTCTTTGTAGGAGAAGTGAAGTTGAAACTTGGATGTCTTCACCTCGCAAGGCCAGCGGTGGGAGACCTTGACCTCTGAACGGACGGCCGGGGACATCTGGTGCTGGCCATGTTTATTTATTTATTTACCTCATAACAAAAGACAGGTGGTCACACTTGAAAAGGAGCGATGCAACCTCACACACGCACACACACACACACACACACTCATGCACATAAAACAGAAAAAGAGCAACGCTCTGTCAGAGACGAGACCTTTGTGTCTTATGTAATTAACATCAAAACATTATATCCTCAATATCACCTTTACAGCACTGTGGTCATACAGTGATGCTATGAGATGTTAATGCTAGGAAATTTCGATAGATCCCATTATATTGTGCTTATGCAACATCATATTTTCAAGGTATTTAACAGAATACCATAGTATTAGCACGGTACAAAAATCTAGTTAATTCCATATCCTCAAAACAAACCATCAACACTCTGGCAACTACTTTGAACAGCTTGAAAACATATTTCTATCAACAAACTTGCAACTGAACTGCAGTGTCAAACTATTTCAAATATAGTCAATTAAGCTACAGACTCCATCAAAATGCACAATGTTTTCATCTAGCATGTATTTTGAGCTGCAGCTCGTCATATTAATGGAGTGTTTCACTAGTTAGCAGTGTTACCTAACCTGAATATGTTTGTTTGTTTATTTGTGTTGGATTTTTGGAATGGGAATACTGACATTGTTTACAAGTTGTTTGGCGTCTTTCCACGAGGGAAACACTGATTGAGCGATTACACGAGATATAAGTTGTACTGTATCTTTTTGAACATGCTAATTATGTTTATTTTGTGCTATAACTATTAGTAAAGGAACTCCGTCATGCCACATCAACGAGCGCCAACAGGATATTTATTGTTTGAATTTCATGATAAAATGGACAGAATTTGAAAGATGAGACTTTGTTTCTTAAGGAAAGTACCAAAACACAAAGTTTACTGCGATTATTGATGGTTAAAGGGGGTATTAGTTGTGTACACATGCGTACCGAACCGAGAGACACATACCGAAAATTCTCAGTATGTGTTCTGTTACACCCCTTGTAACAACCACTCAGAACACCACAGAAAGCACCCAGCAATACCCATCAAAAACAGCTTAAAATGAATTCTGGTATAAACAAGCTAAAAATGCTCACAACAAATGAATAACCACCTAGCAACACCTTAGAAACCACTCAGAATACCCTAGCAACCACTTAGCGACACCCTAGCAAACCACTCAAAACACATGGTTAACTGTACCGTCAACTAAAAAAATCTTGCAGATTGTTAGAAACCACATAAAACACCCTAGCAACACCCTTGCAACCACTTACATCATCCTAGTGACCACAAGTACAAGCTCCTGTATGAAAAACAAACTGCCTTAGCAACCACGCAGAACATCCTTGCAATCATAACAGCTAGAAAATGCATACTTGTGTCAAGGAGCTACAAATGCTCGCAGTACTTTAGCAGCTACTAGCAACCACCCAGACGACCCTAGCAACACCCTAGCAACCCCTCAGAAAACACTTGTAATTCCATAGCAACCCTTCACTACAACTTGTATCAACAAACCACAAATTTGCAATACATTAACAACCTACTGGCAACACCCTAGCAACCACCCAGCAACACCCTGGCAACCACTCAGAAAACATTAGCAACCACTCAGAACAGCTAGAAAATGTATACTTGTATCAACAAGCCACAAATACCCTCAATCCATTAACATCAAACTGGCAACACCCTGGCAACCACTCAGAACAGCTAGAAAAAAATGCATATTTGTGTTAAAAAGCTACAAATACTCACAACACATTGGCAACCACCTAGAAACACCATAGCAACCACTCAGAACATCTAGAAAATGCTTATTTGTGTCAAATGATCACAATACTTTAGCAACCACCCAGAAAATCATAGCTACACCCTAGCAACCACCCAGAACCACTAGAAAATGCATACTTGTATCAACAAGCCACAAATGCTCACATCACATTAAGCAACCACCCAGCAACTTCCTAGCAACCACTCAGAACAGCTATAAAATGCTTCCTTTTGTTAACAACCACCCAGAACACCCTGGCAACCACTCAGAACACCCTAGCAACACTCTTACAACTACTCCAAACAGCTAGAGAATACATACTCGTATCAACAAGCCACAAATACTCACAATACATTAACAAGCAACTGGCAACACCCTAGAAACACCCTGGCAACCACTCAGAAAACCATAGCAACCACTCTGAACAGCTAGAAAATGCAAACTTGTATCAACAAGCCACAAATACTCTCAATACATTACCATCCAACTGGCAACACCCTGGCAACCACTCAGAAAACCTTAGCAACCACTTAGAACAGGTAGAAATTGCTCACTTTTTATCAAATGCACAAAATACATTAGCAATCACCCATAAAACCCTAGCTACACCTTAGCAACCACCCAAAACCACTGGAAAAGGCATACTTGTATCAACAAGCCACAAATGCTCACAGTACATTAGCAACCACACAGCAACTTCCTAGCAACCACTCAGAACAGCTATACAATGCTTCCTTTTGTTAACAACCACCCAGAACACCCTGACAACCACTCAGAACACCCTAGCAACACTCTTACAACAACTACTAAGCCTCAAATACTCACAACACATTAACAAGCAACTGGCAACACCCTAGCAACACCCTGGCAACCACTCAGAAAACCATAGCAACCACTCTGAACAGCTAGAAAATGCAAACTTGTATCAAAAGGGCACAAATACTCTCAATACATTACCATCCAACTGGCAACACCCAAGCAACCACCCAGCAACACCCTGGCAACCACTCAGAAAACCTTAGCAACCACTTAGAACAGGTAGAAATTGCTCACTTTTTATCAAATGCACAAAATACATTAGCAATCACCCATAAAACCCTAGCTACACCTTAGCAACCACCCAAAACCACTGGAAAATGCATACTTGTATCAACAAGCCACAAATGCTCACAGTACATTAGCAACCACCGAGCAACTTCCTAGCAACCACTCAGAACAGCTATAAAATGCTTCCTTTTGTTAACAACCATTCAGAACACCCTAGCAACCACTCAGAAAACCTTAGCAACCACTCAGAACAGCTAGAAAAAAATGCATATTTGTGTTAACAAGCTACAAATACTCACAACAGATTGGCAACCACATAGAAACACCCTAGCAACCACTCAGAACAGCTAGAAATTGCTCACTTGTATCAAATGCACAAAAAACATTAGCAATCACCCATAAAATCCTAGCTACACCTTAGCAACCACCCAAAACCACTAGAAAATGCATACTTGTATCAACAAGCCACAAATGCTCACAACACATTAGCAACTTCCTAGCAACCACTCAGAACACCCTAGCAACCACTCTGACAAGCTAGAAAATGCATACTTGTATCAATCAGTTATAAATGCTCACAATACTTAAGCAAGCACTCAGAAGAGCTCAAAAATGCATTCTTTTGTCAATAACCACCCAGAACACCACTGAATCATAATGGAGTATTATGCACGGCAAACTTTCATAATGTTAAAAACCGTTTTAAGACTTGAGGAGCTCATAAGTTGACCGTAAGAAGGCAGATTTTAGGAACGTGTCCTTCTGTGCTGTATGGAGCGTGAGCTGATGGAGGAGC
>CM045052.1:400000-402500 GCA_024542945.1 allo-octoploid hybrid of Carassius auratus x Cyprinus carpio | reverse complement strand
TAAATATTAATTAAAAAACATAAAAATAATCATAATTGTTAAATTGTGTAAGTGTAAATAAAGTTAAAAAATATATTTTTAATGAATTTTTTAAATAGCATAAATAAATAGTGTAAAAATAATAAAACAATAAATAATGACATTTTTAAAAAGTTTATTCACACCCAGTGTCTGATTATGTGACTCGATCCTGTAGTGTTTGTAGTCACGGCTGACTCATGGCTCTGAGGTTTTCCTCCGAGATCAGATCATCTTGGCAAAGATGAAGGGAACACAGTGTTCTCTGTCTGGATCTATTTCTGACGCAGCTAACCCAATTATATCTGACATCAGAAAGAAGCCTGCTAAACCAGTGCGGCACAAAGAAGAAACCTGTTTTCACCTGTCTTATTCTAAAAGCAGAAAATGAAATGCATGCGACCAAAAAAAGAGAAATAAACACAGTTTCAGGGGATTCGGTTTATGTGTCTCACACTGAACACAACAAACTGAATCCCAAAAACTCAAGATTATCCTCCACGATCCGAGAGAGATAGACGATTGTTATAATGACACACACAGCCATTCAGAGGTTATCTTCCATCAAGTTAAACATTGTTAAGAGTTTTGTGAATGCCAGCCAGTAAAACCAAGAGTCTCGCTGAGCTGACGGTCTCCAGGAGGATTGTGGGAAGGAATCTTCACCCTCCTAGAACATCTGGATCATGCATTCCCTGGATTTCCCCACGCCGACCCACTTAACTGCAGAGAAGAGATGCAAGCGAGTTTGATTGACAGGAGGATGTTACGATGCGGTTTATCAGAGTCAGTGACTTACTAGGAACGCCGATATGATTCTCCACGAAGCGGATGTAGTTCTGAGCTTTAGGAGGAAGATCGCTCCACTTCCTGACCGCCGATGTGTCCGTCTTCCAGCCGGAAAACGTCTCGTATTCCACCTCCACCTTCTGCAGCACCTCCATGTTTGCTAGAAGGACAGAGAGATGCACGAAGACAATGAGACAGAAATAAAGAGTGCATGCACGGAACAGAGTTATTATCTAAACTAAAAAATAAAAACTAAAAATGTTTTTCAGCACAATTTCATAACTATTAAAAAAAACAAATAAACACAACAAAATCAGATTAAACCTTTAATATTAATAGAAAACTTTTTTTTTGTTGCACCTTTATAAGTTGCATCTCAAAGCACTTTACAAAGATAAAATAAAAATACAAACTTCAAAACAATTTAATATAATATAAAATAAAAAAAAAAAACAATTACAAAATCACATAAATGCTATTCTGGAAAAAGTGAGTTTTAATAATTAAAATAATAAAAAAATATTAACAAAATCTTTAATAGTATCTCAGTGATGCTAAAGTAACACTTGAAGATGTTTCAAACCATGTTTATTTTTTAAGAATTGAATAATACAATAGTAAATGCTAAATAATTGCAATAATATTTTATTATTAAGATGCACATTATGATATCAGGGTGTGAACAGACACATGGCAGAAACCAGCTGCTCCTGAGATACTATTATACCTTTTACTTTAGTGAATTCATTTTTATTTTTACATTTGTTAAATCGGTTTTCAAGTCATTTTTTAAGTAATTTTGTTGTGTGTTTTTTTTTTTTCATTTTTATTGTTTTTATTAAATGTCTATGTAGTTTTTATCAAATTTATTTCAGTTTTAGTTTTAGATATTTTACTATACAATATCAGTCGAAAGTTTTTGAACAGTAAGTCTGTTCTGCTCACCAAGCCTGCATTTATTTGATCCAAAATACAGAAAAGGCAGTAATATTCTGAAATATTTTTACTATTTAAAACAACTGTTTTCTATGTGAATATCTGTTAAACTGTAATTTATTTCTGTGATGCGCAGCTGTATTTTCAGCATCATTACTCCAGTCTTCAGTGTCACATGATCTTCAGAAATCATGAAAATATGATGATTTACTGCTCGATAAACATCTCTGATTATTATCAATGTTGAAAACAGTTGAGTATATTTTTTCAGGTTTCTTTGATGAATAGAAAGTTCAGAAGAACAGTATTTATCTGAAATAGAAATCTTTTGTAACATTAGAAATGTCTTTATCGTCACTTTTGATAAATTTAAATCGTCCTTGAAGAATAAAAGTATTAATTTCGAATTAATTTCTCATTTCGAATCATCATATTAGAATGATTTCTGAAGATCATGTGACACTGAAGACTGGAGTAATGATGCTGAAAATACAGCTGCGCATCACAGAAATACATTACACTTTAACAGAGATTCACATAGAAAACACTTATTTTAAATAGTAAAAATATTTCAGAATATTACTGCTTCTGCTGTATTTCTGATTAAATAAATGCAGGCTTGGTGAGCAGAAGAGAATTCCTTTAAAAAAACATCAATGTGTTGGGACTCAAATGAATCAGTGAATCATTCTTCTGAACCAATTCAGAAATTCAGAATATCAAATTCAGTATGTAGTATTTAGTAGTCACTAGCAGT
>CM045052.1:65000-395000 GCA_024542945.1 allo-octoploid hybrid of Carassius auratus x Cyprinus carpio | reverse complement strand
AATACACAGGGCATATGCCTACGTAACTCCAGGTTCACACACTCTGTCTGTAATGCGTTTTTTTTCCGAGCCCATGTTAATGGATCAGACCGTTCACACTGCACACGGTAAAAGATGTGAACAGAAAAGGTTAGAAATAGAAAGGTGCGAAAAGAATGAATATCTAGCGCATGAGCATAGAGAGAGTTGTGAGTCCACAGGACACAGTTTGAGCAGAAGAGACGCGATTTAAGTGCGCGCATTCTCTCCGGGCGTGAGCAGCGTGTATCTGAGCACGCGTGTCTGGTTTTGTGACAAAGCAAAGGACATCTGCGTGAGAACAGAAAGATTGGCGCTCACGCATTATTTTAATGTGCTTTCGCGTTACAATAACGCGCTCTCGGTGCTGCTTCTGAACTGCATACACATACTGTATACACACTGCAGACGGAGCACGTGTGAACCTGTATAATGTATAACAAATCTATTTCAACACCTGAGGCACCGCTACAATGAGCTCTATGACCAATGTATGGCAAGAAAACATGCCTAATAATTCAGGACTCCTGAATATAAGGAGTTTTTCACTTCCAGCCTTCAAGGACAATTATATATCACTCATAAATGATTTAATAACAAATGTATAGTATTTATTAAGATTGATGTGATTTGGAATTGGTAAAATGTGCTTGAAAAAAAATATCATCAGAATATCAATGTGCCTAATTATTATGCACTCTGTGAAAAAGCATTTTTAATGATTTTATTGACCTATAAGCATTTGTAAAATATTTTTGCCTGCATTACAGCTTAGTCTTCATCTGTGAGCTGAAGACCCCCCTCCCTTCACACACGCAACAACAAAGTCAGCCACTCAGCCCCTCCCTTCCCTCACACAGAGAGAGTGGCCTCAGAGCGACATCAGATTTCTGACAGTTTTTTAATTTTCTGTTATCCATACAGTGTTGTAAATTTGTGAAACTATGCATATTTCCTCTGTATGAAAAATGGTTTTGAAGTGTTTGGAATCTGCAATTTAAAAATACAAGACAATTAATGTTTCCCTTTTTACTGTTATTTCAAAAAATCACCACGGCAAAACCATTCAAGCTATCCAAAATTCCTTCGCAATTTAAGTTCCTCAATGTTTTGGCATCATGTAGAAAAAGTTTAGTGTGCATAGTGTAATTTTCCTCTGAGCAGTATACATTAATTCCCAACTATATTTTTCCAAAAATCCATATTCAAATCAAAATACCTGACTTCCTGTTGGTCGTAGCTGATGACTGTGAATTAGAAAGTTGTCCGTCTTGATAAGAACAATATATGTACCGAGTTTGGTGTCTGTAGCTAAAACTAACCCCCCCACTTTTGACAAAAGGTGGCGCTATAGAGTGCCTCCTCCACGCACTTTTAAGTGCTTTTGCCAGTGTCTAGCTATCATTAATACTGATATGTGTTTTGAGTTTCATGTAATTCTGAGCATGTTAATTGCCTCAAAATCACCAGAACAGAATATTCAACTTTGACACGTTGCCATGGCAACATTATATTAGATATCAATATCCCCACAACAGATTTACATTGGCCGTGTTTTGTCATTATTCTGATGAAGTTTCAAGCAAATCAAGTAAAAATAAGATGCTGAATTCAAAGCATTTTGAAAATGACACACTTCCTGCTGCCAGTTGGTGGCGCTATAACTTTGACTCCTAATAGTAACATGTATGCGATCGGCATCATACAACAAACAATCCAATGAAGTTTGATCAAACTCAGGAGATGTATGTGGATGTTATTAGACATTTCCTGTTTCTCATTTTTTGCCCTAATTTCAACGCCTCGCCACGGGCAAACCGTTCGAGATATCAAAAATCCCCTGGCAATTTTGCATCCCCAATGTCTTGACATCATGTTCACTGAGTTTCGAGGCAAACGGTTGAAAGACCTCAGAGGAGTATATCAAATTCCAGAGCATGCTTTTTTTAAACAGCCTTGAATAACTCACTTCCTGTTGGGCGGAGCCTATGACATAGAGCGCGAAAGTTGTTCGGCTCAATGAGATCTATAAGTGTACAGAGTTTCATATAAATACATGCAAGTATGTGTGAGCTATGGTTCAAGATTTCTGAATTTGTTCCAGGGGGCGCTGTAGAGTCCCTGTGCCACACCCGGGTCCCAGCCTCTGCGCCGTCCTGATGGCCGCAGGTTCCAATGTGTGTGCCAATTTTCAAGAGTTTTTGAGTATGTTAAGGCACCCAAAAACCCCCGGAAGGTTTAAGGAAAAATAAAAAAAATAATAAGAAATATAGCTGCAAGCAGCGATGGCGGGCCCGAGCCGTCAGCGCAAACGCCACCCCGGTGGCATCAGGAAAACTGTGCCCAGCAGCACATACACAGTAACCCTCTAGCACAGGGGCATCCAACTCTGTTAATGGCGATCAACTGTCCTGTAAAGTTTAGCTCCAACCCTAATCAAACACACCTGAAGCAACTAATTAAGGTCTTCAGGATCGCTTGAAAATTAAAGGTAGGTGTAACTGATTAGAGTTGGAGCTGAACTTTGCAGGACAGTCGATCGCCAGGAACAGGATTGGGAACACCTGATTTAGCAGTTTGGAATTAAGGGATACAGCAATGAAAGGGTTAATCCAAACCATCAAAAGACACACACACACAACATAATATATAAAACTTGAGTAACACTTCCAATAAGGTTTCAGTTATTAACATTAATTATATTAAATTACATTAACAACAACTGTATGACATTTATCAATGTGAGTCTCTTTCTCTCTGTGTTTCTCACACACTCACACACACACAAAGAGCAATATATATATATATATATATATATATATATATATATATATATATATATATATATATATATATAATTCTAAAACATATATATTAATAAGGATTTAGTTTTTAACATTATATAAGTTAACATGTACATCATTTATATAGCATTTATGAATCTTAGTTATTATTATGTTCAAAATGGATTACTACATTATTAATTAAAATGTATAGTTAATGTACATCAGTTACTGTACCATGAATTAACATATAAATTTTTTTACTAACACAAATGCAGTAAAAATATGTTGTTCATACTTAGCTTGTACTAATGTTAAATATTATATTATTTAACTATATTATTAAAATTAAAATTATATATATATATATATATATATATATAAATGTTAATTAAAGCTTAGTTAAAAATATTTTAATACATTATTTAATAATACATTTTTTATTTTCACTTTTATTTTAAGATTGTTTATGTACTGTGAAATAACATGAACATTAATATTTTAAATGATAGGATTAATTAACATAGAAAAAGATTAATAAGTGATCTGAAAAAATAGATTGTTCATTGTAAGTTCATGTTAGTTAATGCATTAAATAATGTAAACCAAAAGAGAGCTTATCGTAAATTGTTGCCAAAACTTTTCATGATCTATAACCATTTTTAAAAATCCTTTTAATGATCTATAAACATTTGTGAAATTATTATATAAAACTATATTATCAGTAAAATTCATTAGCTTTTTAAAATGCATATTATTTTTCTTTGAAAGATTTTTATAAATGATTTAAATGCTCTATACACGTTTCTGCAACAATTATTTAAAAGTAATCCTATAGCTCCATCTGGTGGTGGCCATGATTGGTATTACACTGCACGTTTGGTGTTGCTCTCTGAACCAGTCAGAATGAAGCGCGCCTAAATGGAGCGTTAGAACAGACTGGGCATATGCCTACGTAATGCCTTGTTCACGAGCTCTATCTGTAATCCGTATTTTTTCCGAGCCCATGTTAATGGATCAGAGCGATCAAACTGCACATGGCAAAAGATGTGAACAGAATAGGTTAGAAATAAAAAGGTGCGAACAGAATTAATATCTAGCGCATAAGCATAGAGAGAGTTGTGAGTGCACAGGACACAGTTTGAGCAGAGGAAACACGTTTTAAGTGCGCGCATTCTCTCCGAGCGAGAGCAGCATGTATCTGAGCACGCGTGTCTGGTTTTGTGACAAAGCAAAGGAAATTTGCGTGCGAGTGGATAGATTCGCGCTCGCGCATTATTTTAATGTTCTTTCGCGTTACAGTAACACGCTCTCGCTGCTGCTTCTGAACTGCATACACATACTGTATACGCACTGCAGACGGAGGACGTGTGAACCTGTATAATGTATAAAAAATCTATTTCAACACCTGAGGCACCGCTACAATGAGCTCTATGGCCAATGCATAGCAAGAAAACATGCCTAATAATTCAGCACTCCTGAATATAAGGATTTTTTTTACTTCCAGCCTTCAAAGACAATTATATATCACTCATAAATGATTAAATACCAAATGTATAATATTTATTAAGATTGATGTGATTTGGAATTGGTAAAATGGTAAAATTGTTTTTTTATGTCCCTAAAACTGACAGAGGCCCTACACCACCCCCTCCCCCTCCCTTCCCTCACACAGAGAGAGTGGCCTCAGAGTGAGATCAGATGTCTGACAGTTTTTTAATTTTCTGTTATCCATACAGTGTTGTAAAATCGTGAAACTATGCATATTTCCTCAGAATGACTTGTTCTATGTAGGAAAAAATGGTTTTGAAGTGTTTGCAAGCTGCAATTTAAAAATACAAGACGATTAATGTTTCCCTTTTTACTGTTATTTCAAAAAATCACTACGGCAAAACCGTTCAAGCTATCCAAAATCCATTCACAATTTAAGTTCCTCAATGTTTTGGCATCATGTAGAAAAAGTTTGGTGTGTATAGTGTACTTCTCCTCTGAGCAGTATGCATTAATTCACAGCTATATTTTTCCAAAAATCCACATTTAAACCAAAATAGCAGACTTCCTGTTGGTCGTAGCTAATGACTGTAAATTAGAAAGTTGTCTGTCTTGATAAGAACAATTTATGTACCGAGTTTGGTGTCTGTAGCTAAAACTTACCCCCCCACTTTTGACAAAAGGTGGCGCTATAGAGTGCCTCCTCCACGCCCATTTATGACCTTTTGCCATTTTCTAGCTATGATTAATACTGATATCTGTTTTGAGTTTCATGTAATTCTGAGCATTTTATCTGCCTCAAAATCACCAGAACAGAATATTCAAGTTTGACACATTGCCATGGCAACACTATATTAGATATCAATATCCCCACAACAGATTTACATCGGCCGTGTTTTGTCATTATTCTGATGAAGTTTGAAGCAAATTGAGTAAAAATAAGATGCTGAATTCAAAGCATTTTGAAAATGACACACTTTCTGCTGCCAGTTGGTGGCGCTATAACTTTGACTCCTAATAGTCACATCTATGCGATCGGCATCATACACCAAACAAACCAATGAAGTTTGATCAAAATCAAGGAATGTATGTGGATGTTATTAGACATTTCCTGCTTGTCATTTTTTGCCCTAATTTCAACGCCTCGCCACGAGCAAACCGTTCGAGATATCAAAAATCCCCTGGCAATTTTTCATCCCCAATGTCTTGAGATCATGTTCACAGAGTTTCGAGGCAAACGGTTGAAAGACCTCAGAGGAGTATTTCAAATTCCAGAGCATGCTTTTTTTAAACAGCCCTGAATAGCTGACTTCCTGTTGGGCGGAGCCTATGATATAGAGCGCGAAAGTTGTTCGGCTCAATGAGATCTATAAGTGTACAGAGTTTCATATAAATACATGCAAGTATGTGTGAGCTATGGTTCAAGATTTCTGACTGTGTTCCAGGGGGCGCCGTAGAGCCCCTGTGCCACGCCTGAGTCCCAGCCTCTGCGGCGTCCTGATGGCCGCAGGTTCCAATGTGTGTGCCAATTTTCAAGAGTTTTTGAGTATGTTAAGGCCCCGAAAAACCCCCGGAAGGTTTATAAAAAATAAAAAAAATAATAATAATAAGAATAATCCTTAGAAAAACAATAGGGCCCTGCGCCCATTGGCTCGGGCCCTAATAATCCTTAGGAAAACAATAGGGCTCTTCGCCCCTTCGGGCTTGAGCCCTAATTATAAGCTGTTTTATTTTTATTTCACTCTTTTTGCATGATTTTTTTGTTTTGTTTTTATGTACTATGTTTGAAGTTATCTAAGTATAAGAAAAGTGCATGTATAAAAATAATTATTATTGTTAATTATTAATAATAATAATTGTTGTTAATATTAAACAAAGTGCATACTTTTGTCCTTCCTGAGCTTGTCTCTGAACCTCCAGAAGTCCGTCCAAGGCCTGATGAAAGTCAAATACTGACACAAACAGATGCTATTTTATTATTATTTTATTATATGTATTTTCCACCACCACTGTATTCAACACATTTAATAAAAAACACTATTATTTATAGTTATATTACCAATGTGAGCCCGATCGGAGATGACCAGTCTTTTTTCCCATCCTTTCAGCCCTTATCATGAGAGAAAAAGACTAATTATTCCTGAGCACAGAATCAAGCCGTGAATAATCAATGATCTGAACAGGGTTTGGCTGCAGGCTGCTTTACTGAAAAGCGTGTGATGTTTGCATGTATGTGGAAATGATGACAAAAAATACCCTTTTTCTCATTTTTGTCGATCTCCTCGAATAATCCGGGAAGATGAATGACGACGCCGTTACCTGCAGATGAACACACGCTACTGAAACCACAGTCACTCTGGATTCAACAGTCTCTGAAAACATCAGATTTCATCATACTTTTAATCAGTAAGTGATTTACTGTCTGTAATATATGGAAGCTTGTTTCCACCACACAATAAACAATTAAAAAGGTAATTTTAGGTAATTAAGGTAAAAAAAAAAAAGGTCATTGCGACTTTTTTTCCCCCTCACGATTCTGACTTTTTTCTAGTAAGTGTGAGTTTAAAGGGTTAGTTCACCCAAAAATGAAAATTAGGCTGTTTTACTCACCCCCGAGGCATCCTAGGTGTATATGACTTTCTTCTTTCAGACGAATCCAGTCCGAGTTATATTAAAAATTGTCTTTGATCTTTCAAACTCTATCGTTGCAGTCAGCAGGTGTTGCAGTGCTTCAGTCCAAAAGACGTGAAATAAAAAGCGCCCATCCATAAAAATGAGTCTCTCACACGGCTCTGGGGGCTGAACAAAGGCCTCCTGTAGTGAATCGCACGCTCCAGTGAGTCTCGTGAAAATAAACATTTGTTAACAGGACCAAAGGAAGCAAAGTTTCCTTAATTTTGCAAAGAAAAACCAGTCTCCTCTTGGCTTATATTCTTCTTTACAAATCCTCGTTTTGTACTTCTAATTAGTGACCATTGTTTTGTTTTGATCTCTCTCCTTTGCTTCCGTGTTCATCACTTCTGAGCAGCGCATGCACAAAGCTGACCTCATACATCATCAGCCCAGAGCTGCTTCCATTTACAACAGTGAGCGCAAGCTAGATTCAAGTGATTATTATGTTTTGAATATGGATATTTTTCTTACAAAAACGTATCGATTCGCTACAGGAGGCCTTTGTTCACTCCCTGGAGCTGTGTGAGACACTTTTTATTAAGGATGGGCGCTTTTTATTTAACTTCTTTTGGACTGAAGCACTGCAACACCCGCTGAGTGCCATTAAACCGCTTGAAAAATCAAAGACAATTTTTAATATAACTCCGACTGGATTTGTCTGAAAGAAGAAAGTCATATACACCTATGCCTCGGGGGTGAGTAAAACAGCCTAATTTTAATTTTTGGGTGAACTAACCCTTTAACATCTCTTAATTTTGACTTATTTTCTCAGAATTCTAAATTTACTTCTTGCAATTCTGACTTTTTACTTTATATTCTACATTTTTATTTTGTAATTCTGATTTTTTTTCTTGCAATTCTGGCTTTTTTCTACGGAGCCCCTCTGGTCCCACTTTGTCAAAAAAAAAAAAAAAAAAACATCTTGTGGCCTCAAGATACTAACTCGTGGCCTCAAGATAGTGAAATGTCTGACACATGGACCCTTTGTTATTAAACTGGACCCTGTACTGTAGTGCAATGTAATACTTCACATTCTGTGCAATATTCTCTGTTTTAATATTCAGTGTAATATAGTTTGCTGCAGTTCTGCTTCTATTTATTTACTAGTACTGTTCATCACAATCAATTCAATTCTGTTAATACAGTAATGTAAATCTTGTAGGCTGCATATCCATAGTCCTTTATAATTCTTCTTCATATTTTATAGCATATGTTTCTGAGTTAAACAAAACCAAGTAATTGCAATGATACATAATACAACACTCGGTTAATCTTTGTAACGTAAATCTCCTCAGATGACATAGACGCCTGACAACTTTGTTGTTGTGATTAACGTAAACACGCAATTCATACTTTGCAGTCACGTGACTACCATGGATACCTGGGGCACGTTCAAGCTCACACCGGTGCGCAACGGTTTGCTACGTTTTCCGGGTTGAACGACACGTTTCCTGGAAACGGTGTGCAACGGTGTGCAACGGGTTTGAGATGCGTTTTCTCTTGTTTGGTGGGTGTGTCAGAAATGTCGGCCCAATCAGCGGCAGCATGTATATAAACCACGCGGTATTAAAGAGACACCTCGCACAATGGGTCCTAGTAAAGTAGTTTACAAATGTGTCCGCTGCAGCTCGGTATATGCAACAATTGAAGACATTAGAAGACATGTTTGCCGTAAGAGTTTTATAGTAAAATATAGCATATCACCATGATGATGTAGTTGTTTATATTTTTAACTTCATTGCAAGGCAAGTTTATTTATATACCAAATTTCATACACAGTGGTAATGAAGTGCTTTACAAAAAATGAGAATGATAATTAATACAAGGTATTTAAAAATTAAGAACTAGAAATAAAATAATTTAAATTAGAATTGATTAGCTACCAGGAGATAAAATAGATGTGTTTTCAGTCAGAATTTGGTAAGATGTTCTCTTTCATTCTGGACGGCAAGGGCAGTGACTGTAACATCGAGGGTACTTTGCAGTATTAAACAAGTATTTATATCAATATCATCAGGCTCCGAAAATTCTTCAAAAAGAACACAGAGAATGGCCTTCTCAGCTGCCATAGTTGCAACGCTTGCGTCATCACAACAGGGTGTTCAACACGCCACCGTTTCCGTTTAAAAAACGTTTTGCAACGTTTTGTCGGGGCTGAACGCAGCCCTGGCGGGCAACAAACGCTGACAAAATGCATCCAAGTGTGCATCCAATCGCACAACAACTATCTGCCATGCAGGCGACGATTGTTTACACCTCAAAACACCAACTTTTATATATTAAAACTGGCAACGTCCTGGCAAGATCCTATTAATTCATACTTTGCACGTACTGTAACGTCACAAGTACTGGCTGGGAAATACCGGGAAATACACATAAATACATACAGCCAGACGGAGGTACCGTGACCTAAGCCTAGAACGCCCTCTGCTGACGTTTTATCGTAGGCTACACGGACATGCTTTTCCAAAATGTGAAACTAATGAACCAGTCTGCACACTACTATAGGCTAACTTAAAATCAGAATCAGAAATACTTTATTGATCTTTATTGATATTGATATCTCGGGGGACAATTCTTGTGTCACAATTGATATGCACATCAAGACATTTAAAGGAATATAAATAATAATAGAAGTTAGTAAATAAACAAGTAGCCCATATACATGTAAAAAGTATAAATATATGCTATAAAATATGAAGAAGAATTATAAAGGACTATGGATATGCAGCCTACAAGATTTACATTACTGTATTAACAGAATTGAATTGATTGTGATGAACAGTACTAGTAAATAAATAGAAGCAGAACTGCAGCAAACTATATTACACTGAATATTAAAACAGAAAATATTGCACAGAATGTGAAGTTTTACATTGCACTACAGTACAGGGTCCAGTTTAATAACAAAGGGTCCATGTGTCAGACATTTCACTATCTTGAGGCCACGAGTTAGTATCTTGAGGCCACGAGTTAGTATCTTGAGGCCACGAGTTAGTATCTTGAGGCCACGAGTTACTTATCTTGAGGCCACGAGTTAGTATCTTGAGGCCACGAGTTACTTATCTTGAGGCCACGAGTTAGTATCTTGAGGCCACGAGTTACTTATCTTGAGGCCACGAGTTAGTATCTTGAGGCCACGAGTTAGTATCTTGAGGCCACGAGTTACTTATCTTGAGGCCACGAGTTAGTATCTTGAGGCCACGAGTTACTTATCTTGAGGCCACGAGTTAGTATCTTGAGGCCACGAGTTAGTATCTTGAGGCCACGAGTTAGTATCTTGAGGCCACGAGTTAGTATCTTGAGGCCACGAGTTACTTATCTTGAGGCCACGAGTTACTTATCTTGAGGCCACGAGTTACTTATCTTGAGGCCACGAGTTAGTATCTTGAGGCCACGAGTTAGTATCTTGAGGCCACGAGTTACTTATCTTGAGGCCACGAGTTACTTATCTTGAGGCCACGAGTTAGTATCTTGAGGCCACGAGTTAGTATCTTGAGGCCACGAGTTACTTATCTTGAGGCCACGAGTTAGTATCTTGAGGCCACGAGTTACTTATCTTGAGGCCACGAGTTAGTATCTTGAGGCCACGAGTTACTTATCTTGAGGCCACGAGTTAGTATCTTGAGGCCACGAGTTAGTATCTTGAGGCCACGAGTTACTTATCTTGAGGCCACGAGTTAGTATCTTGAGGCCACGAGTTACTTATCTTGAGGCCACGAGTTAGTATCTTGAGGCCACGAGTTAGTATCTTGAGGCCACGAGTTAGTATCTTGAGGCCACGAGTTAGTATCTTGAGGCCACGAGTTACTTATCTTGAGGCCACGAGTTACTTATCTTGAGGCCACGAGTTACTTATCTTGAGGCCACGAGTTAGTATCTTGAGGCCACGAGTTAGTATCTTGAGGCCACGAGTTACTTATCTTGAGGCCACGAGTTACTTATCTTGAGGCCACGAGTTAGTATCTTGAGGCCACGAGTTAGTATCTTGAGGCCACGAGTTAGTATCTTGAGGCCACGAGTTACTTATCTTGAGGCCACGAGTTACTTATCTTGAGGCCACGAGTTAGTATCTTGAGGCCATGAGTTACTTATCTTGAGGCCACGAGTTAGTATCTTGAGGCCACGAGTTACTTATCTTGAGGCCACGAGTTACTTATCTTGAGGCCACGAGTTATTATCTTGAGGCCACGAGTTAGTATCTTGAGGCCACGAGTTACTTATCTTGAGGCCACGAGTTAGTATCTTGAGGCCACGAGTTAGTATCTTGAGGCCACGAGTTACTTATCTTGAGGCCACGAGTTAGTATCTTGAGGCCACAAGTTACTTATCTTGAGGCCACGAGTTAGTATCTTGAGGCCACGAGTTAGTATCTTGAGGCCACGAGTTACTTATCTTGAGGCCACGAGTTAGTATCTTGAGGCCACGAGTTAGTATCTTGAGGCCACGAGTTACTTATCTTGAGGCCACGAGTTAGTATCTTGAGGCCACGAGTTACTTATCTTGAGGCCACGAGTTAGTATCTTGAGGCCACGAGTTAGTATCTTGAGGCCACGAGTTACTTATCTTGAGGCCACGAGTTAGTATCTTGAGGCCACGAGTTAGTATCTTGAGGCCACGAGTTACTTATCTTGAGGCCACGAGTTACTTATCTTGAGGCCACGAGTTAGTATCTTGAGGCCATGAGTTACTTATCTTGAGGCCACGAGTTAGTATCTTGAGGCCACGAGTTACTTATCTTGAGGCCACGAGTTACTTATCTTGAGGCCACAAGTTAGTATCTTGAGGCCACGAGTTAGTATCTTGAGGCCACGAGTTACTTATCTTGAGGCCACGAGTTAGTATCTTGAGGCCACGAGTTAGTATCTTGAGGCCACGAGTTACTTATCTTGAGACCACGAGTTAGTATCTTGAGGCCACGAGTTAGTATCTTGAGGCCATGAGTTACTTATCTTGAGGCCACGAGTTAGTATCTTGAGGCCACGAGTTACTTATCTTGAGGCCACGAGTTACTTATCTTGAGGCCACAAGTTAGTATCTTGAGGCCACGAGTTAGTATCTTGAGGCCACGAGTTACTTATCTTGAGGCCACGAGTTAGTATCTTGAGGCCACGAGTTAGTATCTTGAGGCCACGAGTTAGTATCTTGAGGCCACGAGTTACTTATCTTGAGGCCACGAGTTACTTATCTTGAGGCCACAAGTTAGTATCTTGAGGCCACGAGTTAGTATCTTGAGGCCACGAGTTACTTATCTTGAGGCCACGAGTTAGTATCTTGAGGCCACGAGTTAGTATCTTGAGGCCACGAGTTAGTATCTTGAGGCCACGAGTTACTTATCTTGAGGCCACGAGTTAGTATCGAGGCCACGAGTTAGTATCTTGAGGCCACGAGTTAGTATCTTGAGGCCACGAGTTACTTATCTTGAGGCCACGAGTTAGTATCTTGAGGCCACGAGTTAGTATCTTGAGGCCACGAGTTACTTATCTTGAGGCCACGAGTTAGTATCTTGAGGCCACGAGTTAGTATCTTGAGGCCATGAGTTACTTATCTTGAGGCCACGAGTTAGTATCTTGAGGCCACGAGTTACTTATCTTGAGGCCACGAGTTACTTATCTTGAGGCCACAAGTTAGTATCTTGAGGCCACGAGTTAGTATCTTGAGGCCACGAGTTACTTATCTTGAGGCCACGAGTTAGTATCTTGAGGCCACGAGTTAGTATCTTGAGGCCACGAGTTAGTATCTTGAGGCCACGAGTTACTTATCTTGAGGCCACGAGTTACTTATCTTGAGGCCACAAGTTAGTATCTTGAGGCCACGAGTTAGTATCTTGAGGCCACGAGTTACTTATCTTGAGGCCACGAGTTAGTATCTTGAGGCCACGAGTTAGTATCTTGAGGCCACGAGTTAGTATCTTGAGGCCACGAGTTACTTATCTTGAGGCCACGAGTTAGTATCTTGAGGCCACGAGTTAGTATCTTGAGGCCACGAGTTACTTATCTTGAGGCCACGAATTAGTATCTTGAGGCCACGAGTTAGTATCTTGAGGCCACGAGTTACTTTTTTGACTGAATTCTGAATTTATTTCTTGCAATTCTGACTTTTTTCTTTATAGTAATTCTGAGTCTATATCTTGCAATTCTGAATTACTCTTGGAAATGTGAGTGTATATCTTGCAGTTGCTTAATATAAACCCATAACTGCAGGTTTACATCTCGATATTTCACTTTTTTCTCACAATTCTGATCTTTCTTGTAATTGCAAGTTTATGTCTTATGGGTTTCTATCTTACAATTCTGAGAAAAAAAAATTATATATATATATTTTTTTTTTTTGGAAACAAGCTTCCATATACAGTAAAAACGCCAGACACAACACTACATCTATCCACCAAAGTTACTGTAATCAGTCAGTTCTGTAGACTCTCCTCTCACCGATGAATGATATGCATTTGGTGCTGATGATTCCACTCGGGAGAAGATGGAAATCATACTCTTTCTCATCCACCACCACCGTGTGACCGGCGTTATTTCCTCCCTGTGACAGAAGAGCCACATGAACCTCGTGCAGGACGGTTTGCAGTCAAAGGACACCAAAAACTTTCTTATTTTCTCCAGAAGGGAGGCCTGGAAATGTGCCTCTGAAAGCATCCAGACGGCCGGCTTGCCCTTTCCTCAGACACACTGTGTCGCACCTGATCCACCAGCGAGGCTTATTTTCCACAGGACTTGTATCGCCAGCGCCGTGGCCTTCTCACATGTCCAGTAACGCTGGGAATGTGACCCGAGCTCAGCGAAGGGCAAGGAGGAATTCTGGGACTGACATTCACTCCGATTCAGACTCGCACAGCAACACGACTGAACACGCACCAATCGTGAGGAGTATTTTATAGTCATTTTAAAAACACTGCATGTGACTAATAATAATGATACTGAGTCCAAACAGGGCTGTAAACACTCAACAGACACACAGACACAAATAGATAGATTAAGAGTGATGACACGGAATATGTAGAGAATTAAGAACTGAGCAATATCATGTTGATTGCACAGCAAACTGTTAATATCAAAATCATTTGAGAAATGTGAGATTCGGAACTACATAAATAATAATAATAAACAATTATTTATTTTTTTAAGAAGTAACCTTTATTTGTATAGTGCTTTATACAATACTGATAGTATCAAAGCAGCTTTACAGAGTCAAACCGGAAAATATCTCGTCAGTAAAGCAAGATTTGAATTATTTAAAATGTATAATAATTTTTAATTGTGAATAAAAATGTATACATCAATCAATAAATGTGTTTATTTATTCATTTTAATTATTAATAAAAATGTATAAATAAATATTTGTTTATTTATTAATTTTTATTATTAATAATAACCTATAAAAAGATATTTATTTGTTTATTTATTCATTTTTAATTATTAATAAACCCTTATAAATCAATAAATAAATATTAGTCAATTTATTCATTTTTAATTATTAATAAATCCTTATATTAATTTATAAAATACATATTATTAATAAAAATTATATAAATAACTAAATAAATATTTATGACACATGCATACTTTGCTATAATTATAGCTATGCATAATTAATACGCATAAATAAATATTTTATAAGTAATTTATTAGTATTGTTGGCAGTAGTAGTAGTGCAGCGTATTAAATTTGTTTTTATTTATGTCATTACAGAAAAAAATAAATAAGGATATTATTATCAAAATCCAGTTATAATATCAATTAGACATATTAACTAATTATTAAGATACATGTAAAATATTTATGCATTTAGTACAACCGATTATTCAAAGTCACATTCAGGCACTACATTTCATACAAAGAGTTACCGGTTATGATTTGTTATGAAGGTATTATTGTTTGACATTATATTACCTGACACCTGCACACGAGGTCAGACTCCGTCGCCAATAAATCAACAACTTTTCCTTTTCCTTCATCTCCCCACTGCGCTCCCAGCACCACCGTCACTTTGTTCCCCGAGTCGTGTCTCGCCCGTTTCTCCGCAGCTGACGGCGGGTTCGAGTAGCTCTTGTGGTCGTTCGCTGACCAGCCCGAAGACATCCTGCAGCGTCCGGAGCGGAATGAATATGATGACGGGCGGAACGGGCGGAACGGGCATAGAGCGCTTCGGAGACGGGCGGCACTGAACTTCTTAGACAGGATAAGGATAAATAATACGTATTCCGTTTTAACTATTTACTGCTTAGTAATTACTTTCCAATAATTCCAATGGTTTTTAAAGTTTATCCGCTCGGGTGTAAATTATTCAGACCGCTGCGTTAGAGCGCGCACTGTCACGTGACACCTGTTACTTTTCTCAGCGCTGGTCAGAGTTGACCAATCGCGGTCGATGATGATGATTACTGGATGATAGTTTCTCAAAGCGCATTTCGTGTTGATTGCTGAGGCAGATCTTTGCGTGTGTGTCACTAACCAATCCTTGGGGTTCGTCGATTTAAACGATTGCACATGTAAGCGTACAAATGTTTCCATTAAGACAAAAAACGCCTTGATATTTAAATGCGTGAATGAAGGCTAGCCCAGAGACGCGCGCATGCGCAGACTAGAGTGCGCTTTTATTGAGTTACCAAGTCACTACTACAATGCACTATTGATCGGTTCGGCGTGTGCATGTGATGAAACATCAGCTGATACAATCAATACCCAGATAGCACACGAACATCTGCAAGAGTCATCAAGCATCTGCTCTATACAAACATCTGCTAGACGTCTTTCTATATGATTTAAAATCATAAATATCTTAAAGACATCTTCTAAACGTCTATATGACATCTGAAACGAGCACACATAAAAAAAATGACTTGCAGATGTAAATGCAGATGTTTTTGACTGATCCGGTCTCTAAGATTTTACCTGTATTTAGATTCAGAAGAGATGAGAAAGCACCATCAGTCTGTCAATCATTGTATGCGTTCAGAATTGCGAGCTTGGGATTGGCTGGCATGCATTTAGAGGCGGAGCTTACAGCTGAGGGCGTGTGCTTGAAGACGAAACAGCACGAATTAAAATTCTAATGCATTTCAAATTGAAATGAATGTGAGCTTGAGTGTTAATGAACAAACTTCAACACTGACTACACATTTTTTTTTATTATTTATATATAATTTAAAGATTTTCTTGATGAAAATACATACCAACATCAATATGAAAGTCACAGGGAATACTCAAATAAAGATACTAAACCGTCCACCTCAAGCGCAAAATATAATCCAGTCATTTTTATTACACTAATATTTTAGAGCTGGTGTAATGAACTAATACTTTTCACGGTTAATGCCAAACATCTTTAGGACATGTAAAGTTTACATTCAGAGCAATATTAAGAGTTAACAGCAACTTATCTTAAAGGTTCCAGAAACAGACTGTTTAAAGGTTTTGAGAAACAGCAAAAATTCATGATTGATCATTTTTTTTCTCTCCTCTATTAACCACTGTCTTATGTAAACAAAGTTTTTGTGTTATAAATGTATCTTACAGTGTGCAAATATTTAAAATAGTTTGGTCAAATCGAAAGATTTAGGATTTAAAAACACATTTCTTTAAGCCAAACTCAAACACACAGTGTATAGTTTGTATTTCTTCCTCTGCAGATGAAAGAGCGGTCAGATCTCATCCGGTCCATGGAGATCTGGTGGAATAATAGGATCACAGCAGGAACAGACTCAGCTTTTCCTTCTCCCCTTAGTTCTTCTTTTCCTAGAGCGTCCTGCAACATGAGGGGGGGAAATAAAATAAGAGTTTAAACTGAGAGAACCAACATTTGCCATCGATTTGAGATGATCAGTGTTAAAGGAACAGTCTGCAGTGAATGGGTGCCGTCAGAATGAGAGTCCAAACAGCTGATAAAAACATCACAATAATCCACAGCACTCCAGTCCATCAGTTAACATCTGGAGAAGACAAAAGCTGAAACAAATCCATTAAGACATTTTCCATCTTAGAAATCATACTCTTAGAGTTCAAAAACAATCCATATGTGACCCTGGAGCACAAAACCAGTCATAAGGGTCAATTTTTCCGTAATTGAGATTTATGCATCATCTGAAAGCTGAATAAATAATCTCTCCATTGATGTGTGGTTTGTTAGGAGGACAATATTTGTCTGAGATACAACTATTTGAAAATCTGGAATCTGAGGGAGCAAAAAAAATCTAAATATTGAGAAAATCATCTTTAAAGTTGTTCAAATGAAGTTCTTAGCAATGCATATTACTAATCAAAAATTAAGTTTTGATATATTTATGGTAGGAAATTTTCAAAATATCTTCATGGAACATGATCTTTACTTAATATCCTAATGATTTTTGGCATAAAAGAAAAATCTATAATTTTGACCCATACAATGTATCTTTGGCTGTTTCTACAAATATACCCCAGAGACTTAACACTGCTTTTGTGCTCCAGGGTCACAGATGCACTTAATTTTTTAATATCACGGCTGATATTTAGCAAATGCAAGTTCAACCTCTTAAACACCGCTGTCCAGAATAAACTGTTCTCCGTTAAACACAAACTATTTGATAATCTTTATTCTGACAGCTGCACATTTGGACTCGTTTCTGAACTCTGCTTTGTTTATCTCTCATTCTTCACTGACAGACAGATTAAAGCCCTGTTTAATCATGACAACAACCCTGAAACATGTCGGGTCAAAGGTCACGCATCAGAATCCTCACAAACTTCTGCTCTGTCACTCATTTACAGTTAGTCATCAAACATTTTGCAATGTGATTTACACTGCTTTTTACACAAATATACACTCTTCTGTTTGGGGTCAGGATGATTTTTTGGAAAAGAAATTACTTTTATTCATCAAAGATGCATTAAACTGATCAAAAGTGATCAAAAGTAGTAATTCTGTTTCAAATAAATGCTGTTCTTTTGAGCTTTCTGTTAATCAAAGAATCCTGAAAAATAAAATGCATCACAATTTTCACAAAAATATTAATGTTTCCAACATTGATAATAATCAGAAATGTTTCTTGAGCAGCAAATCATCATATTTTCATGATTTCTGAAGATCATGTGACACTGAAGACTGGAGTAATGATGCTGAAAATACAGCTGCACATCACAGAAATAAATTACAGATTAACAGATATGCAAATAGAAAACACTTATTTTAAATTATAATAATATTTCACTATTTTTACAAGTATTTTTGATCAATAAATGCAGCCTCGGTGAGCAGAAGAAACTTCTTTCTAAAACATTAAAAAAGACGCCAAACTCAAAGAGAATGGTTCTCATAATTAAGATGCTGGTTGAAACTGCAGACAGACAGAGGTCTTTTTGTTAACACAAAGAAACTGAATCAGTTATGAGACATAAATCTGATTTGTCACATGTTAAGAAATGATTCAACAGTCTCTCTTGACGGAAGAGAGGAGGTTTATTTGACAGACCGAAGACGAGAACAAACCACAGCAGATCCCCACGAGGTCAGGACGAGACAGATGTTAATAACAGATCTGGACGACTAGTTAACACACGTGTGTAAGTAGAGAGGACTGGTTAGAGATCGATTAGGCGGCTTTGAGCGGACGTCCTGCTCGGTCCGGTTAGTTCTCTTCGGGGAGACATTTAAACCTACCTCACTGCAACACACATCCCTTTTTAGAGCGTCCATTCCCTCTGTTACCCTCCACTTCAGAGGGTCAAAGAAAAAGAGACACGCTGAAGACATGACTGACATTCATTTGATGGCTCTGTAGACATGACCTCGGCTCAGAGCGAGAGCTGATGCACTCAGGTCAGGCGTTTAACAGAATACAGAGCACAACACACATTCACGGTGTTACAGAACAGATGTTTCTGGAAGCGTCATTAGAAAACGACAACTACTGAATATTTAATAACTTGAGATGTCAAGAAAATGTCCAGGTCATGTTTCACCCAAAAATCTAAATTTAGAACAATTAAGCTTTTTTTTTACTATGTAACATTGTATAGTAATATAAATTTGAATGAGATTAAAAAAAAAAAAAAAAAAGATAAATAAAAATATATATTTGGGCGGGTTGGGAAATATGTAAGATGTAATATTTTAAGATGTATTACACACTTGTAATATGTAAGAATTAATAAATTAAATAAATTTGTGTGTATATAACTTGCGTAATAATATTTATATTATATATAATGATAATTTATCATAATATTTTCCCTTTGGGACATTATAGTAAATAGAATTTGGGTGGGTGGGGGGGGGGTATGTAATAATTATTAAAATAAAATAAACACTTGGGTGGTTTGAAAAAACTAAATAATAATAATAATAATAATAATAATAATAATCAATATATATATATATATATATATAAAATGATCTTAAAATAAATAAATTGATATATATATATATATATATATATATATATATATATATATATATATATATATATATATTAGTACTACATTTAAATCTTTAAAGAATACACACACACATATATATATATGTGTGTGTGTGTGTATTTTTTTAAAGATTTAAATGTAGTACTTGTAGTGCTTTGAACTGATTGAAGAAACAATGTAAATAACTGTGATAGAAAATTTTATAAATGTGATTTTGGAAAAAGTAAGAACTTCCAGATTTTCTTTTATTACTCCTGTTTTTTAAAACTCCTATTGTCTTTTTATTTTTGGGATGAAATGTGACTCGAACATGTTTTATAATGCGTTTTCCAGAAATATCCCAGCGGCTTGACTTTAGCAAATCGATGTTAAACATTAAAATATTACGAAATAATATTTTAATAATAAATATTAGCTTTGTAAATAAAATGGTTACTGTGTTTGCAAACCAAAATATTAGCAAAATGCTGAAAAACAAGACCTTTATTAGATATATGAATAGATTACCTTCATTGCTGCCTTTTTTGTTTCTTTGTAAGAAATGTTTTTTATTCTCGGGTTTCAGGGGGGCGGGGCCTTCCGAGGGAGTGGGCGGGGCTTGTGACATCACTCCGTCGACATCATCACAGGCCTGCTGTCTTCCTGCCGACACATTAGCGTTGTCATCTGTGTGTGTGTTACTCGGCCGAAGCGGCTCGTCTTTATTCTTCACCGAGTCACAGTCACAGTCTGTATGAGCGGCGGCGGTGGATCCCGGAGTCACGTGATCGTCTGTAGACCTGATGTTATTTCCGTTGTGATTCTGGTCTGTGTTGGCTGTAGTAAGGCAGCTGGGTGATGTGTCGGCTGGTTCCTGAGGTGTTTGTGCTTGACTGAAGGCTGGAGGGTGGATCTCAGGGGACTGAAGCTCCGTCCCGTCTGAGGGAAGGCTCTCCGGTTCCCCGTTACCCGCTGAGGTCTCTTCAGCACTGGGACTGGTGCCGCAGTCTTTGGCCGGATCTCCTGGAGTAGAAACCGGGGCTGCTGGAGACGGTTCGACTGCAGATGATCCAGCTTCTTCTCCGGCAGACCTGACACTTGCTGCTTCTGGACGAGAAAAGATCGGTTTGTTCAGAAGCAGAAGCGTGTGGAGAATAGAGATGAAGCATGAAGCAAAGCCAGCGCTCTTTTGAGGGTCTGTCGAGTTTTTAACTTACAAGATATAGACAAGTTCAGTGACAGACAATGATAAATTCTGCTTATGTTGCTTCAGTTCACATGCAGCGTGCAGCTCATGTTTGGGTAGCTGACATCAATGTCCTGCCGTGTGACATGCTCTAATTTTCCCAATATTTGACTATTTTTTTTTTCATTATTATTCATGTAGTTACTATAAATTGAGCAGTACTTCCAAAAATTAGTCGCACTGACCATCTGACATTCACTAATGAAGGTAAGTAGGTTGAGCTGATTTTTTCTGATAACAACAACAATAAAAATAATAATAATAATAATAATAATAATAATAATAATAATAATAATAATAATAATATGTATTATATATGCAAATTATTACATTTGTTTTATATTGCCACAATATATATATATATATATATATATATATATATATATATATATATATATATATATATATATATATATATATATAAAAAACAATAATAATAATAATAATACGGAACAAAAATAACTATCATATATAAATAATAATAATATTATTATTGTCATCTCATTATTGAACAAAATTATTATTATTAATAATAATAAAAAGAATAATATACATTTTATGTTATATATATTATAATATTATATTAAATTATATTCTATATAAATAATAATAATTATAATAATATGTATTATATATGCAAATGATTATATTTGTTTTATATTACCATATAAAACAATAATAATGATATAATAATAATAATAATAATAATAATAATATGGAACAAAAATAACAATTATATATATATATAAATAATAATAATAATAATATTATCGTCATCTCATTATTGAACAAAATGATTATTATTAAAAACATTTTATTGTCTATATATATATATATATATAATTATGATTATTTATAACAACAACAACAACATTTTATATAATAAATTATTAATATTATATCTCATTATTATTAGACAAAATGAAAAATAAAAACTAAACCATTAAAAAATATTTATAAAATAAATAAAGTTTTATAAAATAATAATTTATGGTACAGTTTATTGTAATGTATTTATTGTACACAGTACTGAAAAATTAAAATACAAATATTTATGACTTAATTTTCTAAATGTCTTAATTTTCAAACGATAAACTTTTATTTTGATTGAAAACGGCAGGGTTTTAAAGCACTACTACGATTAATTGTGCAGCCCGACATAAAGCTGAATAACATTTTAAATAACCTAAAAGAAACTGTCACCATTTACAGGAAAAATCTGAAATATTGTTGTTGAAAATAATAATGATGTCAACTACCCATTTGCAGTTTACAGCTTGTATTTAGTTCACACTGACATGCAGCTTTGCCAACAATGAAGCGTTTAATATGACTGGCACGTGATTGACAGCTCAGACTGGTGTGAACAACCAATCAGAAGCCGCGAAGCTGATTGGTCGAGCAGCAGCAGCAGCATGTGAGGAATCAGACTCAAATCCCAAAAGTCTAGACGCTCCGTCACACACCGCCTCTATGAGAGACTGGACACAAACACGGCTTCGGCTTCAAAGGAGTCAGAAACTCGCCAATCTTTAATAGTTTCAATAAAAGCTCTTTACATAGAGAGCAGTGCGTGAGCCAGAGACTTTTGGATTGGAGCCGCTTTAGAGCCGGACAGGCTGATGTTCTTACCGGACGCTCCCATATCTCTATGCATTTCACTAGGAGGGGTTTCCGTTTCGCACCTGGGATGAGTCTTTCTCAGATGGAAACCCTTGCGAATGTCGGCCAGGAGATGATCGATGATGCAGCCGTCGTCCTGCGGCACCGGGGCTCTGCGGACTGACAGAAAACAGGCTTCTATTAGAGATGCCAAGCCAAAAACCAGCTGCATTTTTTGGTTGCAAATACTGGAAGTGAATATATATAGTGTTCATTAACATAATTAAATAAAAACAACTTCAAGTTTACATTTACATTTAGTCATTTAGCAGAAAATGAATTAATTAAATATGAATTAATTTATTTTAATTAAAAATAGTTTTTAATATGAAATGAAATTATTTTTTTTTTCATTTAAATTGATTAAATTAATATTTTAATATTAGTTAAAATGATAGTTCTTAACTTTAAATGTAACTACTTAATATTAACCTATTGTAATATTAAATAAAAACGAGTTTTTAGTTAATTAAACATTATAATAAACAACTATTTTTTAATTAAGATAACAATATTTTAATAAAAAGTTTTATCCTTATTAATGAATTAAAATTAAAACATTTCCACATTACTTTAAAATAATTTTATAATATTACAAATTTAACCATATATGTAATATTAGTTAAACATTAGTTTAATTAAAATGACTTTAATATTAAATAGTTTTTAATATTAAATGAAATTTAATATACAAATATTTTTTCATTTAAATTTATTAAATCAATATTTTAATTAGTTAAAAACGATAGTTCTTAAATAGAACAACTTTAAATTTAACTATTAATTAATATTAACATTGTAATATTAAATACAACATTTTATTTTTAGTTTATTAATTTTTAGTTTTTATTACTATAAACGTAACTATTTTTTGTTAAAATATTGTAATCTTAAAAAGTTTTATAATTTTAAATTAAAACATTTTAATATTACTTAATTATTTTATAATATTAAAAAGTACTAACTATATACATTAATATTAGGTTGATTAAAAGGACTTTAATTTTAAGTTATTGTAATATTAAATATACTACTTTTAACTAAAAATGACTACTTATTAAATGACTTAAACCATTTGTTGTTTAATTAAAAACTTTAACATTACACTTAAAATCAAGTATAATGACTGTTTTAATATTAATTAGAAAACATTAGTTTATTTAAAAAAAAAAAAAAAAAAAAAAAAAGACATCAATAATAATCAATGACTAATCAATATTAAAATTGTGGTTTTTAATGACCTAAAAACAACTTAACTTACTTTTTAAAATATTTTAATATTAATTAAAACATTGTTTTTATTTCATTACTTAATGGATATTAAATTGTAATAGCATTACAAATATTTGTTTAATATTAAAAATGACTTTAAAAATCAGTATATTTTAATATTAATAAGAAACCATTCGTTTTTATTTAAAACAACTTTAATAATAAGCATTACTTAACATTAAAATATTTTACTGTTAGTTAAAGGTTTTAATATTAAAAACATTTTTATTCTAACTTTAACAACTTTATATTAATTTAAAAAAATTAGTTTTTAATTAAAAAAGACAATATTAAATTAATATTAAAATACTGTAATATTACATCAAAACATTAGTTTTTAAATAAATTAAACAATAATATTAACTACCATTTTAATTAAAAAAAACTCTTTAATATTGAACTTAATGAATGTGAAAATATTGTAATATTAAAATGTTAAATAATGTTAAAAACAACTCATTAACTATATTTAATATTTTATTATTAATTACAAAAGTTTTAAAATGCTTTAAAATGACTTTAATATGAACTATTAAATTATATTCAAATAATTTTATATTAATGAAAAACATTTAAACAGTTTTTAATTAATCACCGATGAAGCTGTTTTTCTGACTGAGAACAGAATCGGTTAGTGATGTGAAATGAAAACTGGAAATACTGGAAGTGAATACAACATCTGATTCTGCTTCATGAACATCTGTATTCTTCAGCGAATTGAAACCCAAGTTAAGGACAGGAATAGTTTGTTACGACTCACTTATCTTTCCATCTTCTCCCTTCTGTCTCTTGGATTCTTCCTCCTGCAGCTGCTGCTTTCTCTTCTCGGCTTTAGCCGCTTGTTCTTTACGGATCTTGTTTTCCTGCAGAAACGAACCACATTTCCTGACCTCTGTGACACGAACACCACTCATCAGTGTTATTTTCTTATTAATAATATGCCGTTATCGTTTTTATTTATTTTATTTTAGAATTTCAAAATATTTTTGTGTTTTTGTAATTTTTATTACTATTCTATTTTATTTATATTACGTCCATTTAATTTTTATTTCAGTTTTAGTTATTTTAATACTTCAACTTAAATATAATGTAAAGTCACTTTTCTTATATTTTCTGTTAATGATAACCATGCATGGATTGCCATTCATGCAATAATAACTTGATTTTCATATTTCCTGAAGAAAGAAAAATGCTATACAGCTGCTGAAGTGTTCTAAGTAATTTTGAACTAAAAATGACTTTGATATTAACTTTTAATTAGCATAAAAATATTTTTAAATAAAAAAAGGTTAGTTTTTAACATTAAAAACAACTAATTTTAACTATTAACAATATTTTTATATTTAAAAAGTAACTATTAATATTACATTTTTAAATATTAAAATAGTTTTTAATACTAAAAACAACTAATAATATAATTATTTTAATATTATATAATCTTATTTTAATATCAGTTTAATTAAAATGACTATTACTATTACATTTTAATAGTAAAAACAACTTCAATATTAACTAGTTATTTAATACTATTTTTAATTTAATACTATTTTAATATAAATTAAATTATTAATTAGCAGTTTTTAGTTAAAGTGACTAATAACTAACTATTATAAATAAAAAAATGAAAATAACTAATTTAAAATTTTTAATAAAAACAACTTTAGTATTAATTATAAGTAATTTTTATATTAATTAAAAAAACATTTAAGTAATTAAAAACAACTATTAACTTAATTTAAAAGCATAAAAAAAACTTTAATATTAAATATTGTCATTAAAAACATTAGTTTTTAATATTAAAAGCAACTTTAATATTACTAAACTATTAATATTAAAATATTTTAATATCAATAAAATATTTTTTTAATATTAAAAACAACTTTACTATAATTAATAATATTAAATGATTTTAAATCAATAAAAAGTGTTTAATTAATATTATATTATACTATAAATGCATCTCACTTGTTGGTTCAGGTCGAGGGTTTAAAAGCATCCTCATCTGACCCTAAACCTTCATGAACCCAATATAATGAGATTATTCTGCGTATAGTAACGGCTCACAGACCTTCAGGGCTTTGAGGAAGAGCTGGTTGAAGGTTTTGATGTTGCTGAAGAGCTCGTCGAGCGAGAACTGAGCCACGTCTTCACACAGATACTGAGCCAGATCACCCTTTCTGTTGTTCACGTTAGTGAAACGCTCGTCTAGAGCTTCACACATCGTCAGGTTCTTCTGCACAAACACCACAGGAATATTCAAGAACAACAGCACAGCTGGAAAGAGAAAACACGCGTTTGTACCTCGATGAGCCCTGAGAACTGCTGCTTGACGTCCTCGAGCGACGAAGAGACCTTCTTCTCCGCGTCTCTCAGCCTCTTCAGAAGCTGACTGGTTTCGGCTTGAATCGATTCCAGATTCACACTGAAAGAATAACAAAATATATCATGAAAGTATCGTATTGTGCGTTAAATCTCAGATACTGAAAGTACTTTTTGGTGAGAGATCCACATAGCTGCTCATATCCATCATTTAAACCGCTCGACTGAAAAACTGGTAAAGCAGTAATATTGTGAAATATTTTTACTATTTAAAATGACTGCTTTCTTTTTTAATATACATTAAACTATAATTTATTTCTGTGATGCGCAGCTGTATTTTCAGCATCATTACTCCAGTCTTCAGTGTCACATGATCTTCAGAAATCATTCTAATATCATGATTTGCTGCTTAAGAAATATTTATGTTGAAAATAGCTAAGTAGAATTATTTCAGGTTTCTTTGATGAAAAGAAAGTTCAGAAAAACAGTATTTATCTAAAATACAATTATTTTATAACATTATAATGTCTTTATCATCACTTTTCATCAATTTAAAGCACCTTTTTAAATAAAAGTATTAATTTCTATAATTTCTTTCCCCCCCAAAAAAAAAAAAATGATACTGACTCCAAGATTTTGAATGGTAGAGTGTATAATACTACAGAAGCTTTTTATTTCAGATAAATGCTGATCTTTGGATCTTTCTGTTCTAAGAATCCTGAAAAAAATGGGTTTGTTTTATTTTTTGTTTTACCCGGCTGCTTTCTCACAGGCCTCGATGTCGTCTGGAAGCTTCAGCAGCTCTGGATGGTTTAATTCAGCTTCCTGGAAACCAGAAGAACCACAGACATTCACCACTAATCACAGAGAAAGCAGAGTTTAACTGGAGTTATTCCCCAAAATAAAATTTACCCGCTCTCATGTCATTCTGACCTCACATAAGAAGGAGAGACACAAAAACAGGATCAAAGAACATGGAATAAAAGCACTTGAGTCATAGGAACTACATTTATGGTGCTTTTCAGTCTTTTTTTCGGCGCTTGAAAGTATAATCATCATCCAACAGTGGCTCTGAGATGATATAAACAAATACAAACATCAAATAATAATTTTAACATAAAAAAACAGTTTTTACTTAAAATGAATTATCTTATTAATTAATTACTTTAATATTAAAACAACTTAATATTAACTAATTGATTTAAAAAAAAACTAAAACATTCATTTTTAATTAAAATAAATATTGCCGATTTAAATATTTTAATATTAAAAATATCTTTTTTATAACTATAATATTTTTAATTTTAATTAAAAAAATTTAATATTAAAAACAACTTAATATTAACTGATTTTTTTAAAATAATATTAACTAAAAACATTTATTTTAATAAAAATGACTATTGCCTATAAAAATATTTTAATATTAAAAATTGTTTATATTAAAACAGCTTTATTTTTATATAACTATAATATTTGAAATTAATATTAAATAAAAACACATTCTCATTAAAAATGACTTGAAATTGACTTAATATTAAAATATTTTAATATCAATCAAAAATGTATTTTATTCTGAGATTCTGTTTGTTATCTTTATATCGTCATACATGGCTGGAACAACATGATAAAATAAAGTAAATAGTGACAAAACAAGATCTTTGGTTGAACTTACACTGAAATTACAAATATAAACCAATACCAACTAATATAGTTTTAGTTATTTTAGTCATTCAACAAACTAAACAAAAATGGGAAATCTTGCCTTGTTTATTTTACTTCAAATAATGTTTTTTTTTATGGTTTTAGTTTTCTTTAAATTGTTTTCTTAGTTAAGTTTAAATTTATTTAGTTTTAGTTATTTTAGTACTTCAGCTGAACCTAATTGAAAACGAGAAATTTTTACTAGGTAACTAGGTGAAATATTTTATTTTTCTGAGTTAACATTTATTTTATTTTGAATAATAATAAAAAAATTTTTTTTATGATATTAGTTTTGATTTTAGTTAACAATAATATCCAAGGTGAGACTTATAATAATAATCTTTTAATTCCTTCTTATATATATATATATATATATATATATATATATATATATATATATATATATATATATATATATATATATACATATGTAATACTGTAGAATGGATCTATACCTCCAGGATGTGATGTAAGAGCGTGATGCGGCTCTTGTTTGCTTTGGTTTCAGTGAGTTTCAGCAGGGAACTTATCTTGAATCCCTCAGCGTTTCCTGTGTGGCTTCCCTGGCAAAAAGGAAAAATTCTCAAAATGAGGAACTAAAACACTGCAAACACAGAAAACAGAGCAAGTATCCAGGGTGATTTGGAGACCAACAAATTTAATCAGATGCAGGCGATCACTAATGCATAGCCACAATCAACATTAATATGAATAAAATCAAAGTAACAGGAAAAACAGAGCAATAGTAGTTGCTGGATATTGGTAAGGACATGTTATAGCATCTCTACTAAACTCTACACCCTTGATGAAGATTAAAGTCATTGAGATTTTCTTACATAGTTGAGAAAGTTTCCAACATCAAGGATTAGTTTGCAGAAACTTGGCAGCAGTGAACTTTTCCTGAGATCTGCGGGAGACACACACTTCAAAGAGTTATTAAAATGTAATTTTTTGTGCATTTATTCATTAATTCTGAAAAAAAGAAATACTGTGCATTAAACAATAATCTGTGGAAAACATTAACAAATGCACTGATGACTGCAAATGTTGCGTTTTGTGAACGTTTTTTTCCCAGTATGTGAATTTTCCTTAATTTGCAAAACTTACATTTTTAGAAATAATATAAACAAATTTAACAAATGAAATAAAACACACAAACAAAATACATAAAATAAACAAACAAATAAAATACATAAAACAAAATAATACACAAACACCACTAATAAACAAACTAAATAAAAACAAAATATAAAACAATAATAAAACACAACAAAATAAAATACACAACACAAAAACAAACAAACTAATGAACCTAATAAATACATGGATAAAATAAATAAACTAAATAAATACACAAACAAAAAATATTATCAATCAATAAATTCAAAAATAAAATATTAAATAAACACATTTGAAGTTTAAATTAAGTTTAAACTTCATTTTAAACTTGTTTTATAATGTGGGATGTTTTTAAAACTTTTTTTGGGAGATTGAAGCAAAATCTCACATGTAAACATGGTGCAAGAGAATCTCATTGAATGTTTCAAATTTCAAGATGTTAATTTAAACTGCCGTTACACTTTGTGCTGCTGCAGATTTTTAAGAGCAGAACGGTTTTAAACAGCAGCGGTCAGGTTGTACTCACTCTCACAGGCCGTCTCCACCAGCTTCACCTTCGGCTTCAGGATATCAAGCACAGACAGCGCTTCCTCACACAGCAACATGCATTCAATCCTCAGCTGGTAACTGATGACAGACGAAACACAAACTAATAACTGCCTTATGCACCTACAGTATTAGAAGAACAATGTGTGGATATGGGGTTTAATGACACTTTACCAGGGTACAGCCAGCAGTAAGAGGTAAAAGCGATCCACGCTGGCCAGTTTGTCCAAATCTCCTTGAAAGGACTTTAAGTTGTCAACCTGGAGAAGTTAAACGCAAAACACTCAACTATCCATAACCAGGATTATGAAGACCCTGAGTCTCCTTATCCTATTTGAGCAGAGCGTGGAAGATTTTGATTGGTTGATTTGATTGGTTGAAATTGGGGGCTCGTCCGGGATATGAAATTTTATGTTATGACCAGCTTGTTTAAGGTTGCAACATTAAAGAAGGAGCAGACAACAAAGTCTAATCAAAGCAAATTGCCCTTTAAAACCCCCAGATTTCTGTTTATTGTCACTATTAATTGTTGTTGAAATAGTTTAATTTAATAAAACAATCGTAACATAAAATTGGGGGCTCGTCCGGGTTATTCAATTTTATGTTACGACCCACTCGTTTAAGGTTGTAACATTAAAGAGGGATCAGACAACAAAATCTAATCAAAGCAGATTGTTTTATTAAATGCTAAAAGAAACAACTAGAAAAGAGTCAGAAAGAGCCACTCCTGAGAGAACTATCCCACAGTGAGTGCCTACCCCAAACACCACATTACACTCTTAAATACTCAAACTAATGATTAATTAACAGGTCGACAACCAATCGAAATCTTCCACACTCTGCTCCAATAGAATCAGGAGACTCAGGGTCGTCACAAGAATAGACTGCAGATTTACTCTGATGCACGTCAAAAAGACAGAAAACATCAATGCTGAGTCTCGTTTTTTATTTGCATCAAGGTCTATGAATAGAAGATACTTGTGAATGCTCATATTTTATTGGGAAGTACCTCATGTTTTTCAGGAAGGAGTTTCAGAAGCTGTTTCAGGGACTCAACGTCAAATTTGGAACAATCTCCTTTCTGCACCATCGACACAAACTCTTCATTTGAGCTGTTTGGGAGTGAAGCAAACAAATAATCTTAAACATCTTTCCACGATATTGCCAGGATCCTGCCCTGACAGTCTTGTCTCTGTTCAATGTTTCTTTGTTTGTTTTGTGTCTGAACAAATGGCACTGTCTCTGTTAGCCATGTGCTTCTCTTTTCCCACCTCATTGTTTCCCTTGGTCACACCCCTTTGTCTAGTCCTCGTTTACTTGAATGTGTTCACCTGATCCTCATGTGCTTTGCTCCTTTATATTGTGTCCTTTCCCCTTGTGTCTGGGCTGGTTTGTTTTGTAGTGTTTTCCTGTTCTTTGTCTGGAAGTTGTCCTTTGATCTTGCTCTAGTGATTTTTTTTATCTTCTATCCAGTAATATTGTATCCTTGTTTCTATTTTGTTTTCTCTAGTCCGGTCTTGATCTAGTTTTTGACTTTGTGCATTCTAGTCTAGTTTAGGTTCTCCTCCTATTTATTATTTTATCTTCTTTTTGTTTTTTGCAGTTCCAGTTCCTTTTTGGATCTTAGCTATTTTTTATTTTATTTTTTTTACTTTTTAATTATTCTTTGGCTAGATTTGGTTATTCTTTGCCTTTTTAACTGTCTTTTGCCATTGCTCCAATCTATTTTTGTTTTCTTATTTGTTTTTGCATTTTGTCTGTCTTGTTGTATTGTCTTGAGTCTCGTCTTGTTTATTATCGTGTTTGGTCCTGTCCTGTATCCAGTGTTCCCTGGCTACTGACCACTACTGCCTGGCAGCAGCTCTCTAATGGCTCGTTTCTACTTAGTGGTACGGTTCGGTACAATACAGTACGGTATCCAATTACTTCCGTTTCCACTGTCAGAAGTTGTGAATGGTACCAAAATAGCGAACCGTACCACTTTTTTGGTACCCTTCTGTTGGGGTGCCTAGAACAGGAAAGGGCACCAAAAGGGTGGAGCTAAACTCACTGCAGAATGTTGATTGGTTGACTAGTGAATCGTCACTTTTGCGTGATACAAGGGGATAAAGTCCTTCACTCGTTCTGTTTTGCTGTCCATGACTGTTGGGCTTATTTTCATCAGAGTGCGCAAACACACAAAAAATATAACCATGTAGGGTTGACCCCGAATAGTTGATGATTTGATGCTTCAATAGGAGGAGCACGATTTGACTAACAATTTCACAGTCGAATATTCGCAGGGGTTTTATGATCATGCCCTTTTGGCTATATGGGGATGCTCAAATGTCTGATTTCACATAGAACTAATGGTTTTCTCCCAATAAGTTAATATACAGCCTATTAAAATTCTGTAAATAAGAATCTGAAAAGAAAGCTTCTTCTAATAAATATTTTAACGTGTGAGAATAAATCCAACCAACCCTATAGATTTAAGTTTCACTTTCCATAATCTGTGACTGACAGAGAAGCATCTTGGCGGCAGGGATTTAAAACTTTAACAAGACTCAAACTGACACAGGCAGAGTGAAAGACACTAAGATTTGTTAGATCAGGTAGGGTACAAGTGATTTCAAAACATTTCAGCCAGTTTATATATATCATGTATATATTATTTATCTTGTAAATCTATCTTGTAAAGTGATTCATTGTCGTACACGGTGATTATCTCTTCAGTGCGCAGCGCGAACAGGACAAACAATGCATAATATTTATAACTATGACTGGGAATGTCATATACAGAATTATAATGAGAACACTATTATAATAAAACCTTGTGAATTGTTAGAGTTTAGTTGCTGTGTTTCTGCACGTTGTTGTGTGAAGAACTTAATTCGGAGCCACACAGACACGTTCACTTCTGTATTTGGGGCATTTTGTACAGATAGCCTTTAAGTTGTAATATTAACGTTATGTTGTATGAATAAAGTATATTCTATATGAGATAAATGAGGAGTTAAATCTCACTGATTAAAAAAACCTGCTGCTTCATTCTACTGGTCAACTTTAGCGCACGCAGCTCAAAGTAAAAATGCAGAATATTAATAACTCCTGTCATATAAATAATGTTTTAATGAGAGCTCTATTGTAAAAAAAGTTGTGAATTCTTAAGGTTTGCTGATGTTTAATGTTGACTACCTTTTAATCAAAACATAAAACATTATTTACCCCGTTTGTATCTGCGAGGCGTCCGTTACATACATTCCCTGTGTTAACATAATTATGACTGTCGAATGTCTGACTTGACTCTTGGTAATATATTTTGCTCCGCCTCCAAAACACGATTCGACTATCATTCGAATATCGGCAAGATTCGAAAATTCCAATTCGACTGAAAAATACTTAGTCGGGGACACCCCATAACAGTGTATTTTATAATTTAATATTTTCACACAGACAATAGCCGTTTCTCAGTATGTGTTCTTGTGGACTTGTGAAACGTCTTTGCCCAAAAACTTTCAGTGTAATTTTCTAAATATTACTGTTATTGTGTCATGAAATATAGTTCTTTTATGGAAATTTTTATAGAAATATAGAGTTTTTTAGGCAAGAATGTAATTGTTTAAAACTCAAATCTGTGGTTTATTTATAAAGATAGAACTTATTTGAAAATTTGCTATGCTAATTTCCGAGCTTCAGATGATCAGTGGGTGCTCAGTGCTCATTTATCCGCCGAGAGCAGTAGTCCTTCTGACATTTGCCGCTGGCTCTGATGTCTTTGTAGTGATTAAACACGAGATAGAATTTGTTTGGGGTTGGCTTTAATTAACAGGCATTCGTGGTCTAATGAATCTATTATTTATTCCTGGTCATATCGTTTTGGCTGAACACAAAGTTACGTTTAACTCTATATATTCATTTTGAAGCTGACTTTGTATCATAAGTTTGACTGAATTGTTTGCTTTTCTCTTTATTTCCTCTTATATAAGCCTCTTATACTTATATAATGGCTATTATTGTTCATTAAAACTGACATTTAACAAAAATAGGCAGAGTTGTGCTTATATTGTCACGCTTTATCGTCGATCAATAGTACTGTACTGAACTGTACTGTACCGTACCGCTCAGTGGAAACGAGCCATAACACTCAAGTATCTAGCATTCCTTGCAGAACCCTGACAGATGTCACAAACACACACTAAGCAATCCAAAACGTATGATCTTACCACTTGAACTGCTTCAGAAAGATATTCAGGTTCAGATTCTTCTTGGGGTCAATGAAGGAAATCTGAGAAATAGGAGAAAAATCGCTGAATGTTCATCAAATTTAAATTGACCCCATTTTTTTTGTACATGTACCTGCTCTTATTGTGAATGATTTATGAATGAATGAACCACTTTGACCAAGTGTTAATATTTCAATAATTTACCAACACATTCATGGTTCTCTGCTGGTTAGTGGTCAAATGACATGCAGGTAAACAAATAACATTTCAGTAATAAAGTATTTTAAAATAATTGTTTAAAATAAAACAATTTATTTGAATTTTACATTTTTAAATTAGAAACTTTTAATTAACATTTTTAACTAAAAATATTTCAGTAAGTTTAAGTGTTCGATTTTTTATTTTTAAATAACTGATTTGAATTACATTTAATTAGAAGTTTTTAATTAACATTTAACTAAAAATATTTCAGTAAGTAAAAAAAAGTTTATTTTTTTTATTTTATTTAGAAGCTTTTAATTAACTCAAATAAATATTTCAGTAAGTGTTCAAAATATTTTAGTAAGTGGTTTAAGATTTTTATTTTTATTTTAAAATGATTTATTTTCATTTTAAATTTTTATTTAATTATAAGCTGTTAAACAAGCTTTTAATCAACTCTTTAAATTATTTCAGTAAGTGCTCAAAGTATTGTATTTTACTTAGACTTTTGTATTTAAAAAAATAAAAAAATAAATAAATAAAGTCATTTTACATTTTTATTTATTAGCTTTTAAGCAACTCTTACACAAACATTTCAGTGAGTATTCAAAATATTTTTACTTTAGTTTTTTATCTTTTTAATTATTTTTCAGTTAGCTTTTAATCAACACTGAAATGAAAATTCAGTAAATAGCAGATTTTTGTATTAAAATTATTTCTTTTTTTTTACATTTAATTATTAGTTTAATTCTTTTAATCAAATCCTGCTATAAAAGCATAAGTGTTTTTATAATCTTAAATTGATCAGTCCCTTAAATCATCAGTCCCTCTTATTTTTCACAATCTAATCAGTTTCTAAATAAAAAATAATCCAGTCATGCTTGATTCTTCTCATTGAAAATCAGTTCATTAATTCCCTGGGAGTCGAACCCATGACCTTGCCGTTGCGAGCGCCATGATTCTGAGTTTGAGTTACAGGAATGCTCTCAAAGTTCAATGTTTAAATTTCATCTGTGAGTGATTATATATGTATCTCATACCTCCTTGGGCTCTTTCTTGAGCGGGGCGGCGGGGCTCTTGTCTTTGGCTTCAGTCACTGGCAGACAGAAGAGCTGCTCGATGCTGCTGTAATTGGGCTCCAGCGGTGAATCGGTCGAGACGGAAGCCCACATTGAAGGACCATCTATGAGAAAACCACACACACACACAATGTATTTGCACACAAAAATGCAAGCGCTGATAGAAAGCATAACTTCCAGTCTGATTTAACAAACACTTCTGAGATTCAGTTCTGTTTGAGGCACTTGGCAATGAAATTATCCATGAGCAGAAACAAATATTCTGAAATAATCATACTTTCGACAGACAGAAATTCAAATTAAAACCTACATATATTTTTGGTAATTTGACATTACATTCTCAACTTGTTTATCATGCTTGATGTTTAAAAAAAATAAAATAAAAAAAAGTTTAATTTATAATGTTACAAAAAAAAAAAAAAAAAAAAACCTGTTGATAATTTTTCTTGCCAGTCTTCTCTAAATCATAAATGTCCAAAATAAGCAGAAAACTTGATCAGGCTTTATACTGATCAAAGATCTGTTATTGAAGTTCTTTCAGTACCTTAACTTAAGCTAAACAAAAATAAGAAATGTTGCCTTTGCAACGAGCTGAAATAAAAAGGTTAACATGTCTGATATTTTATTTTGTTTATATTTTGAATTAGGATTTGTATTTATATTTTGATTTCATTTTAATTTTAGTTAAAGTTTTAGTAATTTTGTCATGTTTGACCCTTTTATTTATTTATCTATTTATTTATTTTTTTAATATCTATATACTTGCAACGAGCTGAAATAATGTTTACTTTTGTATACAAATTGTTCATATTTTTAATCAGATTTTTTTTTATATTTTCTGTTTTCATTTTAATTTAAGTTAAAGTTTTAGTAATTTTGTCATGTTTGTCACTTTATTTAATTTTTTTTAATTTTGTAAATGTCTATATACACTTGCAACTAACTGAAATAAAATCTCTGCATTTTTGTATTTAATTTTTGTTAATATTTTGAATTAGATTTCATTTTTATATACATTTTATAATGTTTTAATTTTATGTTTGTCATTGTTTTATTAGTATTTGTTTTTAATAAGTTTTTGCAAATAAATTTAAAAAAAAATTCTATTAATGTTATTTTATTTTAAGTAATGATTTTAGCTTTGGTTAACGATATTAATCCTGGCTATTACATTTCATATTTACATTTTTAAGCATTTGGTACAGAGAGAGCTCTGCATTTTCTCAGCTCATGCGTTCTCTAGGAATCAAAGCGTCGTGTCGTTAGTGTTCCTCACGGATCTCACCAGTGATGGCTCTGGAGTTCAGCTTCTGCCAGTTGAGTTTCTTCATCCTGAGTGTGGGATACCGACCGCTCCCCACCGGCACGGAGTAACTCTGGCCAACCGGATGAAACGTCCGGGCCACGATCACATCACCTTCTCCTGGAGGAGGAGGAGGAGGAGGTGCACCCATGCCAGGTAAAGGTGGAGGCGGTGGAGGACCAGCAGAACCCATTCCTGGTAAAGGAGGAGGTGGAGGAGGCATTGCTGCTCCTGGTAAAGGAGGAGGTGGTGGAGGTGCAGGAGGAGGTCCAGCTCCTGTTTTGAGAGGCGCTGCTGAGAAGGGAGGAGGAGGAGGAGGAGGAGGAGGAGGAGGAGGTCCGATCTTTGTGGAGTTGCGCGGAGGTTCCTGGCTTTTGGTTGATCTGCAGGAACTCTCCAGTTTCTCGTCTGTGGTCTCCGTCTGAACGGCTTGATTCTTTCTTCTGGACTCATAACCGTTGACCTCAAAAGAGCCTTTGGACGATTCCTTAGAGAAGACGAGACGCTGCAGGATCTTCTCACACGAGTCCATCTCAGCTGAACCCACAGAGAGAGAGAGAGAGAGAAACATTTCATCAATGCATTAAAGAAAATATCCATAGGGCAAAAAAAGCACAAAAAAGAAATAAAAGGTAAGCAAATAAGCGACTAAATATAAGTGAACAAGTAAATAAAATGAAAATAAATATTTACTTATTTATCTGCTTATTTACTTAAGAAGATAATGTTAATACATATGCATGTAAAAAAGTCAATATTTTAGTCAGCAAACAAGTGAAAAATAGCAAATGAGCAATTAAATGTACACTGTAAGTAAAGAAATATGCAAATAAGCAAGTAAATATATATATATTATGTATATGTATTTACAGACTTGATTATTTCCTTAAGTAAATAAGCAAGTAAATAGTTAAATAACCAATTAAGAAGCCAGTGAATAAATAAGCAGGTAAATAAGTATATAAACAAAAAATATTAAGCAAAATTAATACATGTAAATAAGCAAATAGGTAAAGTTAAAAATACATAAAAATAAATAAGCAATTAAATGCATAAGTAAACAAGTACACAAGTAAATTTAGCAAGTAAATATATAAGTTAATAAGCAAGAAAATAAATAAATAAGCAGGTGACTGAAAAAGTAAATGAGTGAAAGAACAAAAAAAAAAAAAAAAAAAAAAAAAAAAAAAAAAAAAAACACACACACCAACATGTAAATAAGCAGTACTTAGCAAGCCTCTTTTGCTCACCAAGCCTGCATTTATTTGATCAGAAATATAGCAGTAATATTCTGAAATATTTTTACTATTTAAAATAACTGCTTTCTATTTGAATTTCTGTTAAACTGTAATTTATTTCTGTGATGTGCAGCTGTATTTTCAGCATCATTACTCCAGTCTTCAGTGTCACATGATCTTCAGAAATCATTCTAATATGATGATTTGCTGCTCAAGAAACATTTCTGATTATCATTATTATTTATATTTAAAATAGTTGAGTAAATTTTGTTTAGGATTCTTTGATTAATAGAAAGATCCAAAGATCAGCATTTATCTGAAATAAAAAGCTTTTGTAACATTATACACTCTACCATTCAAAAGCTTGGAGTCAGAATACATCAAATATCAAAGAAACCTGAAAAATTCTACTCAGCTGTTTTCAACATTGATAATAATCAGAAATGTTTCTTGAGCAGCAAATCATCATATTTTCATGATTTCTGAAGATCATGTGACACTGAAGACTGGAGTAATGATGCTGAAAATACAGCTGCGCATCACAGAAATAAATTACAGTTTAACAGAGATTCACATAGAAAGCAGTTATTTTAAATAGTACAAATATTTCAGAATATCACTGCTTCTGCTGTATTTCTGATCAAATAAAGGCAGGCTTGATGAGCAGAAGAGACTCCTTAATCCAGATTACATGCAATCAGTAACTTCCCAGCTCTGCAAATGGGTCAGTATTTCCAAACAGAGTCATTTCCATGAGAAAAAGGCACATGGCAGCTGATCAGAGAGAAACTCACAGCTCTGAGCGATCAGTATGGCTCGGTTAGCGAGCGCCTCCAGCGCCTGCCAGATATCCACTCGCTCGGGACCCAGCAGCAGCAGCGCCTGCAAGACGGACAACAGCTGCAGAGACGACGGGAAGCTGCTCACCTGCAAACACACGGCGCAGCTCAAGCTACCAGACACCACACGAGCCAAAGAAACTGATCTGTAAGAGGAGCGCCGCTTGCCTTGTTAAACAGAGACGTGAAGACTTCCTGATGGTTGCTCATGTCAATTCCTCCATAGAGCCTCAGGAGCTCGTCCTCATCCTCAGCCATGGCCTCTTCAAACGCCTCACACTGGATGATCAAGTCTTCATCATCCTCTTCTCTAAAACACACATGCACTGTGATGCACTTTGAGATTTATTCACTTGCTCGGTGTGCACTTCTGCTTCTGAAAACTCACCTTAACTTTGTCAGCAGATGAAGCAGCTGTAATCCTGGTGGACACAAATAAGCGTAAAGTCCATGAATACACACAAAAACATCTAGAGCTCTGTCCGTTGTGTTAAAGCACAAAACAGGAGGCGTGTGCTGGTGTGACAAACAGGTGAACGCAATTAAGACTTGATCACTTCTGTTTGCAGTTGCATACTATACATACTACTCATACTAGATCTGAAGTATGCAATATCGTGCACAGCTTTGACGATTTACTAAATTGATCCAAATGTGCAATATTTTAGTATCATTGAGATACTATGATAGTTTTTTAGGTATAGTGTATTTGGAATGAAGGGCTGTGTTTTAAATAGCATACTTGCATGCAACTCATACTATTTCTGCAAATACTTATATTGTGCACGATAGGTTGCACTCCCAGATGATTTATTAAATTGATCAAAATGTGCAAAACACAGTAAGAAACAACAGTTTTAAGCATTTTTTTTTAGCAAACTGCAATTTATATAAAAAATAACCACATTTAACATTAAGTTAAAGGATACTACTGTCTCTAAGATTGTGTACTGCATGCTGTTCCACATGTTATTTTTAATAAAAAGCAGGCAACATTCATTGTACAGTGCACACTATGCTGTATGTAGTACGCTAGTATTCTGTAAGGACTGTATTTGAATAAAAGGCTGTATTCTAAATAGCATGCTTGCATGCTACTCATACTATTTTTGCAGTATGCAATATGTATATTGTGCACATAAGGGTTGCATTCCCATAAGATTTATTAAATTAATCAAAATGTGCAATATACAGTAAGAAACAACAGTATTTAAAATTTTTCTGCACTCGTTATTATTCAGACTGCAACTTAAATAAAAATAACTACATTTATTTTCAGACAAATAACTCTAAAGCACTCTACGGTCTCAAAGGTTGCATATTCCATGCTGATTCACATGCTATTTTTAATAAATAACAGGCAACATTCTGTGTACACTGCGCAGTAAGTAGTACACTAGTATTCTATATTCCATGCTAAGGGTGATTTGGATTAGTAGTATTTCTTCCATACTACTCACACTATTTTTGCATACCACTCACACTGTGTAGTATGCAGTAAGCAGTATGCTAGTATTGTACAAGTGCTGCGTTTGGAATAAGGGCTATGTTCTAAACAGCATACTTGCTTACTACTTATACTTTTACGCTAATATTCTACATTCCATGCTAAGGGCTGTTTGGATTAAGGACTGTGTTAAAAATAGCATTCTTCCATACTACTCACACTGTGTAGTATGCAGTAAGTAGTATGCTAGTATTCTACAAGAGCTGCGTTTGAAATAAGGGCTGTGTTCTAAACAGCATACTTGCATACTACTTATACTTTTACGCTAATATTCTACATTCCATGCTAAGGGCTGTTTGGATTAAGGACTGTGTTAAAAATAGCATTCTTCCATACTACTCACACTGTGTAGTATGCAGTAAGTAGTATGCTAGTATTGTACAAGAGCTGTGTTTGGAATAAGGGCTGTGTTCTAAACAGCATACTTGCATACTACTTATACTTTTACGCTAATATTCTACATTCCATGCTAAGGGCTGTTTGGATTAAAGACTGTGTTCAAATAGCATTCTTCCATACTACTCACACTGTGTAGTATGCAGTAAGTAGTATGCTAGTATTCTACAAGAGTTGCGTTTGGAATAAGGGTTGTGTTCTAAACAGCATACTTGCATACTACTTATCTTTTACGGTAGTATTCTATATTCTATATGTAGTATCTAGGTTTAGTTGAACGTACCGATGAACTCCTGGCGCATCTTGTTTCTCTGGCGCAGGTCGTCTGCGCTGAAGATCAGGGCGTTTATGACGCTCAGAAGAGTCACCATGTAAGGCACGTTATCAGTGGACTGGAGTTCATTCATAATCACACTGAATCGATACTGCTGCATCTTCACAGACTGTTAGACAAACACAGCATTGTCTCACATCATGTCATGCATACTTCAATTATATTATTATTATATTTTTGACATTTTAACATGGTTATCCTTAAACCTTCCTTTCAAATCCCCATGTTAAAGCTAACACCATTGCTCCAAAAGAAAACCATCATTTCCTGGTATTGAGACTTTGTTGTATGAGGCTTGGAAACACAATAACTGTCCGATTGAAAATATGCATGCACAAAATGTCTCCAGTTAATCTGAAGTTCAGTTAAAACACCTTGATTAACATAGTAATAAATACTCCACTCACCCTGGATATATGATTTTTTTTAGGATTTTTATCTTGTTTACCAGTACAAATATAAACATTCTTAAGTCAATATAAATTTATTAAGAGGCAAAAAGACTGAAGATATTAAGACTTGTTTAAAGAAGAAAAGAAAAATGTGAGTTTAAGCTTAAAACAAGAAAACTATCTGCCAATAAACTTAATTCAAAAGGAAAACAAGATTATTTTTCTTAAAATCTCATTAGTACATTACAGCCAAAATAAAATCTCCATAGACTTCTTACAATAAATCTTACAATAAATAAATAAAGCAAAGCATGCAAGTAAATGCATGAAGAAATATGTAAATAAACAAGCAAGTAAATATATAAGTAAATAATTAAAGCAAGTAAATATGTAAATAAACAAGCAAGTGTATATATATATATATATATATATATATATATATATATATATATATATATATATATATATATATATATATATATATATATATATATATATATATGTGTAAATAAAGCAAGTAAATATGTAAATAAACAAGCAAGTATATATATATATATATATATATATATATATATGTGTGTGTGTAAATAAAGCAAGTAAATATGTAAATAAACAAGTAAATATATAAGTAAATAATTAAAGCAAGTAAATATGTAAATAAGCAAGTATATATATATATATATATATATATATATATATATGTGTGTGTAAATAAAGCAAGTAAATATGTAAATAAACAAGCAAGTATATATATATATATATATATATATATATATATGTGTGTGTAAATAAAGCAAGTAAATATGTAAATAAACAAGCAAGTATATATATGTGTAAATAAAGCAAGTAAATATGTAAATAAACAAGCAAGTATATATATATATGTGTGTAAATAAAGCAAGTAAATATGTAAATAAACAAGCAAGTAAATATAAGTAAATAAAGCAAGTAAATATGTAAATAAACAAGCAAGTATATATATGTGTAAATAAAGCAAGTAAATATGTAAATAAACAAGCAAGTATATATATATATATATATATATATATATATATATATATATATATATGTGTGTGTAAATAAAGCAAGTAAATATGTAAATAAACAAGCACGTAAATATAAGTAAATAAAGCAAGTAAATATGTAAATAAACAAGCACGTAAATATAAGTAAATAAAGCAAGTAAATATGTAAATAAACAAGCAAGTATATATATATATATATATATATATATATATATGTGTGTGTAAATAAAGCAAGTAAATATGTAAATAAACAAGCACGTAAATATAAGTAAATAAAGCAAGTAAATATGTAAATAAACAAGCAAGTATATATATGTGTAAATAAAGCAAGTAAATATGTAAATAAACAAGCAAGTATATATATATATATGTGTGTAAATAAAGCAAGTAAATATGTAAATAAACAAGCAAGTAAATATAGAAGTTAATTAAATAAAGCAAGTAAATAAGTAAATAAATATTTTAATAAATAAGCAAGTAAAGAAATATGTAAATAAATAAACAAGTAAATATATAAATAAAGCAAGCAAGTAAATAAGAAATATGGAGACAAATAGGCAAGTAAATATATAAGTAAATAAATAAATAAGCACTTGGCAGATATTTGTCCTTGTTTTAAGCAAAATCTCACTTCATTTTGATAAATGTTTCAGAAAACAAGGCTTCCTATTTTCTGTCATTTTGCTTCTCCAGTAAATGTATCTTGATTTAAGAAACTTCAGATATTTGTACAGGAAAAAAGACAAACATACTGAGAAAGAGCATCATTTTTTGCAGTGTAAATGTCACTTTTGCAGAGAGAATAAAATTCTTAAGTCTATTTAGAAGCAGCAGTGTGACGTTTTGTGTTTTTCCTACAGTACATGCAGTAAAACAATGACATATTAAGAGATCGTTTGAGACGCATGTTATCTGTCTCAGCTGACCACTTCAGATCACCCGACACTTAACACTCGCTTTCTGACCTGATATCAATCCCTTAACTGATCCAGACGGAGACGCATGAATCATATCATCACTTGCCTTGTAATGGTCCAGAGCGTCTAAAGCGAGTCTGTGACCCTCTGAGGAGAACATGCAAAGGGCCGCCAGCAGCTCAAACACCTGCTTCTTCACCATGGTGTTAGACGTGTCCAAAGCTGGAGGGAAAGGGAAAGGGAATACAGTGCTTTTAGCTTCCTCCTCCATTGTTTTAGCTTCCTCCTCCATCGTTTTCTCCCTCTCCACTTTTAGGATGAGTTAGCAGCTAATTTTTGGGAGACGTAATGTGAACTTTGTACTTCTGATGGTTAAAAAAACAGCCAAAGCATGTGATAGGTGTGAAGATTGAGCAATGTAGATACTGTGAGCAATGCTTTGGAGGAATGTGTGTTTTTCTGAATTTATCTTGTCTACTGGATAGTTAGTGCACAGTTTTAAAGGAACAGTTCAGCCAAATCCTTCTTTCAGACGTATAGAATCAGTGATTGTGTGACTTCGACGGACTGGTTTTTGGATTGTGAACGCATGCATCCTCAAAAGAGAAGTGTGAAAGAAATCCATGCGGGTTTGGAACGACATGAGGGTGAGTCAATGATTTCTGGGTGAACTATTCCTTTACCCCGTGAAGCCTGACACATAAAACTATAGAAAATAAAATCAGATTTTTTGAAAATGGATCAGTTTATTGAACCTTTTGAAAATATATTTAGAAAAAAAAAAAACTGCATGTTTTGTTGTTGTTGTTGTTGAGTATCATAATTGACACATCAGGCTTTTATGGCTCATAACTTTGAAATAAAATAAAATAAAAATCTAAATTATGACATACTACATCATAATTATGAGATATTTTAAATTATGATATACTAAGTCATAATTTTAATATAAAAAGTCATAATTATGAGATAAAAATGTAATTTATGACATATGACATAATTTAGAGGTAAAAAGACAATTTTGAGATAAACAGTCATAATTATGAGACAAAGTGAAAGTTATGGTGAGAATTATGAGATAAAAGGTCACAATTATGAGATAAAAAGTCAAAATTATGACAAGTCAATTATGAGATAAAACTCATAATTATGAGATAAAGTCAAGTCAAATAAGTCATAATGTTGAGATAAAAATTCATCAATTTGAGATAGAAAGTCATAATTAGGAGACAAAGTGAAAATTATGAAAAGTGAATTATTAGATTAAGTCATAATTCTGAAATAAAGACAAAATTACGATAGAAAGTAAAAATTATGACAAGTGAATTATGAGATAAAAAATGACATAATTATTACTATATAATAGTCAAAAAATCTTTTGAAATTGATTTTTTTTAACAGAACGGTTTACTGAAACTTTAGACAAAATTTTTTTTACTATATTTTTTAAAAAGTTGCAAATGTGTTTTTTTGTCATAATTGACTTTTTATCTCATAATCATGAAATTTTTACCTCATAATTCTCGTCATGATTTTCACTTTGTCTCATAATTATGACTGTTTATCTCAAAAGGTATTATTTTTGTTTGTTTTTTGGGCACAAAAAGTATTCTCGTAGCTTCATGACATTACGGTTAAACCACTGAAGTCACATGGACTATTTTAACGATGTCCTTACTGACTTTCTGGGCCTTGAATGTGTCAGTTCCCATGCAGGGTCAGAAAGAACTCGACTTCATCAAAAATATCTTCATTTGTGTTCTGAAGATGAACAAAGGGACAACATGAGGGTGAGTAATTAATGGCAGAATTTTCCTTTTTGGGTGAACTATCCCTTTAAAAGATGTGAGATGTTCTGGAGGCTTGTGAAGATCATTCCTCCACTGAGGAACAGTGAAAGTAAAGCTTCTAAAAACAATCGCTCCTCAAAAGATCCTGATGATCAGATTTGAGACTCTAAAACATGATTGATGGAGAATCAAGTAAAGCTGAGCTGCTTCAGTCCAGTAAGAGTTCATCTGGAGATATTACTGCAGTTATTCTGACGCTTACTTGATCAAAATCAGTCAAGATTTGACAGCAGAAAGACAAGTGAAGTACAATTACACTAAAAGAGCTTTGACTGGATAAAAAAAACCTCTAAACTATTGATCAGAGACAGAAGACATGAGGAGATTGTGTGCGACAGGTTTAACAGCAAAGTTTTATAATTTGGAGATCAAATATGATACAGTAAGATTGTTCTACCCTGCGACAGCTTGCGCACGTATCCCTCATTATCCACGATGAAGTGAATCCCAGCAGATGAGTTCATCACGGCTCTCACACAGCTCACACACGTCAGCTGCAGCAGAGCGTCTGCGATTCGAGAGCAGCCACGTCCTGAAAGACGGTCCAGGGCCTCCAGCAGCAGATCGAGGCCCGAGAGCTCCAGGAACTGCACCATCCAGGTCTGGTCACTGTTCTCCAGACGCTTCTTCAGGCCTGAGTAGTTGACCACGGTGGGCACCTGCAGCAGACGGATGCAGAGCTCGGCATCTGCGTTCTCCAGGTTGGCCTCCTGCGAGCTGTCCGAGTCCTGGGACGAGCCCAGTCGACCTCGTACGGCCGCCCACTTCTTCTGCACACAGTCTGACTTCCCAGACATGATGATGATGATGATGATGAAGAAGAAGAAGTTCGAGGGAAGTGCTGCGGAGGTAAAAAGCAGAGAATTTATTTAAACACACAATAATAATAATAGTTTAATTCAGATTCACACAGAAACTCAAATCTCTTAACTACAACCCGCCTAAATAAAAGTGGTTTAACTTGAAGAAATTGTGACAGAAATGTATAACTACTGTACAGCAAAATGTACTTCTAAAAAAAAAAAAACAACAGCAACAACAACAATAATAATAATATACAATAAAAACAATTATTATTATTAATAATAATAACAATAATAATAATTTACAATAAACACAATTATTATTATTATTATTATTATTATTATTACAATTATTAAATAATTTGCTGCAGAACAGAATTTGTATACCATATAATTAAAACAAGATTTTTTTTATGATATTGATAATAATAATAATAAAAATTATTAAAATATTACATTAATGTATTATTATTATTATTATTATTATTAAAGTGCAGTACAATAGAGGTTGCATACAGTATAAAATAAAAATAATAATAATGTTTTAATAAATTGTATTATTATTATTATTATTATTATTATTCAAAATATCATAAAACAAGATATTTTTCCCTCTGTTTTAATATCTACAAGTTCTGTTGTGCAGAACCATTTTTGACAACAAAAAATAAATAAATAAATAAAATGCAACATATTTTATTTTAAATTGTTATATTTTTATGCGATTGCATTTTAAAAGCTTGATTAAATTGTTTATATTTAAAGAATTAATTTCTTTCAACCCCATTTGATGAAAAATTTATATTGAAAATAAAACAGAATCTAAGATAAATAAAATGGAAAACAGAATTTAGAATAAAATAAATTAATTAATTAAAATAATTTACATTCATTTTTAAGGTCTAACAAACATGCAGAATGCATTTCCCCCCATTAATAGTATGAAATGAATATCATAATAAACAGAGATTATGAATAATATGGAAATAAATATAGCCCAACACTACTTTTACAAAAGAGAGTCATATTCATAAAGACACATGATTTGAGGAATAATTCACATCTTAAAACACTCAGGCTAAGCAAAACATTGAAATTATAGGCTTGAAGACGCAGGAAGGTCAGAGTGTCTCTATCAGAAATCCCCATATTTAGAGGAAACGAGAGCCGAGTGTCACAGGAAGGAAGGCTAAAACAACAGCATAAAGCATTCATCAATCCAGAGGAAAGGATGATCAGTTCAGACTTGCAAAATTCAACCAATCGTGAGCTCTTCTCGTCTTTCTCCATGTGGGTTCAGACTTACCTGGCATGTTTCACTGTGCTTCATCATTTCGACAGACCCAAAAAGAGGCTTCAATGGCAAGCTCGGGCATGAAACTCATTTTAGGTCACTGACTGGGGAATTTTTCTAACTGTGAAAAATAAAGGCTCTCTAATTAATTTTCGAAAATAATTATATCCATTATAAAGCAAGTTCAGATCCGTTCCACATCACTATAAGTAAACATGAGCTGAAAGCTTTGTCTGAACACACCCTTAAACTCAACAAACACAGGAATCTCTCCGACACCTGGACAGAGACGAGATATTTCATTGATCTCACACACAGACGCCAATGCAGAAGGTCAGAAAGTCATAAGAGGTTCATGTACGGACCAAAATACACTTAGCATAGGTTTTTGGATCAATTGCAAACAGCAGCCTTGAAAATGATTATAATTTTAAAAATCTGTGTCATTTGAATTAAAGTTGCTGTGTATTAGAATGATTTCTGAAGATCATGTGACACTGAAGAGTGGAGTAATTATGCTGAAAATACAGCTGCGCATCACAGAAATAAATTACAGTTTAACAGAGATTCACATAGAAAACAGTTGTTTTAAACTGTAATAATATTTCACAATTTTATAGTATTTTTAATCAAATACTTTTTTATATATAAATCAAGTGCTTAAAACAAATTACAAGGGTATTTTAGGATGCTCACTGACTTTTTAACATAAACACTTGTGTGTTATGGAATAAATGTATTGCAGTCTATAGTCTATACCCATCTAAACTGCTGATTCGACACGATCTGCACTTCATATCTGATTGTCTTACACAAAACACACCAGCCTAGCGCTGGAATCTGTCCCATCAGCCACAGCGGGACGTCCTGCAGGGATTTACTGCAGACAAAAGAGCTTTTATGCCACGGCCAAGCTCAACAAAAGTACCAGAGCATCTTTGGCACTGGATTCAGTTTTCCTTTTTCTACCCCAGTTTGTTTTGACTGAGGAAAAGTGAGAGAGATGATTTATTTACCTTGATAGAAAAAGCTATTTTAGATGTCGGCTTGAGGAAAGTTGGGCATATTTGGGCTTGTTTCGTCTCTGGAGGCCAGTTACTCAATACAAAGACCATCTCAGAACAAGAAATTACAAGAAAAGTTCATTTAGGACACACTGAACCACCTAAACCTGATGCAAATCTACTGAAACAGACAATCTGGTGAAATACCAGTCATGCCGTCACTCACAGTTGCTCAGATAAGGCAAAAACCCTCCCTTTCCTCAGTTTAGAGAACACATTGCGCAAATGTTCATGCAAGAAAGAACCTCTCTGCATGAATGCCAGGAATGTTCTTCACATAGACCCTCCAATGTCTAAGACTTTGGTCACATGCATCAGTCAGGAAGGAAAGGGAAACTCACAGAACAATATGACTCAATGCTTCTGCTTTTCTCACTAATGTACTGTACACTGTGGTCGCTTTTCCTAAAGAGTGAATTGCACAAAATCATAAAATCGGGTCATATTTCGACCCAAAAGCAAGGAGATTTATATCTCGTTGAAGCATATTTCTGGGATGTTTATTTTCATGACTATTTCATGACAACACATTTATTCCTTTAATAATCATTTTGTACATTTTAAAAATTCCACTGCATTGCTATTTTTTGGGGTAAAATTGTCATGGAAATAATGTCACAAAAAACACATGACCTAGACAAGTTTTCATGGGATTCACCTCAAACTTCAAAGAAGCAGCTAGAAAGTCCAAACAGTCTGAAGGTTATGTGACTGTAACGCACAGATATAGTAAAGCATCTACTCTGTGCCGACCTTGATAAAGCTTCTCTGTTCTCTGTGAGGTCAGACGCTCTCAAGGGTGACGATAACCTACATATGAACAATACAATCACGTGTGTTTGTCTCAAACCTGAAAACATGAAAGTCCCTAATAAAGTGCTCCTCTTCAGATGATATTTGGGTGAAACTAGCTACGAAATAGTTGAGTGGAAAAGCACAGGTCCATATAAGTACAGAGATTTCATATAAACACTCATGCAAACGACAGCTTGCTCATTCCACTGGAATGTGCGACTTGTAAAAAGCATCACTAGAAACAGTGTGAATTTATCACATTTCCTCCTTTTCTGGGTGTCACGCTTACATGACACAATCTAATGGGACAAACAGCAGCCGTTTCCTGTGAAATGCAAATAGGTCGTTTAATAACCACTTACATAAAATGACACGGATCGAGCCAGAATGATAACAGCCTGCATAGAGAGCAATGCATTATTCAGTATTATATACTACCATAAGCCCATACTTAACTTTTACTGACTAAGCAGACACACCCGACTATACTGGAAATCATTAATTACAAAAGATCACCGTTACTGGCAAGATACCACATTACTACAGTAAAACTGCAATAATGTGGTGTTATTCACCAGCACAAAATAATATTTTTTTTTTGGGATTGAATCATCAAGAAAATAATGTTACAGAAAACAGATTTTCTTTTACTAATCATTTTAACATTTTAACTTAAAAAATCATATTGCATTGATATTTTTGGGATGGAATTCAGGGTTGACCGATTATCGGCACAGATATTAAGCTTTTTAATGATTATCGGTATCGGTCATTTGCAGATAAAATAATTTAAAAGCATTTAAAGAAAGATTTTGTCAGAGCCTTTGTTATTCTTAAGTTTGACATTAATTTTCATTTTTACATCAGACATATATATCGGCTCAAAATATCAGTTATCGGTCTACTTGATCTGTAATAATCGTTATCAGTATCAGTATCGGCCCTGAAAAACACATATCGGTCGACCCCTAGATAAAATTGTCATGGAAACAATGCTACCAACAGCACAATTTCCTTTAATAACCATTTTAAGATTTGAATTTTAAAATTATATTGCATTGCATTTTTTGGGTAAGAAACTGTAAATAAAATAAGTCACAAAAAGCTATTTTTTTTCTTTATAATCATTTTAAGATTTTAATTTTAAAATCCATGTTGCATTGCTATTTTATAGTTTAAAAAGCATTTTTTTTAATAATCATTTAAACAATAATCATAAAAGCATAACTTTAAAAGTCCTGTTGCATTGCTGCAGTAAAACTGCAATAATGTGGTGTTATTCATCTCTGTCAACAATAAATAAATAAATCAAAATTACAAACTCTGAAAGATTTTTACACTGTTAGAGGTCATATATTAACTGTAGTAAAATATCTATAAAAACTAGTAACAAACTAAAAATGACTTTGTAATTAATTGTGAATTTACAAGTGATTTCTGAGTGAAAATGGTTTCAACGTATGGTATTTTGTCTTAAAATGTGTGAAAATAAAGTCTAAAACACATGATTTTGTCTCTTTTGTCCACCCAGGGGTTAGTATACAGAGCAAATCCATCTGATTTAGTGTTTTACAGACTGCATTTCACCACAACATCTGCTTCATATTATGACTTTTCCTCAACTCCAGCACTAACAGAGAGCAGTGAAAGGACTGCGGCTCTTTAGAAAGCTTCTCCTCCTCCTCATCTAATTGCTGCTGTCCATCTGATCTCCTGAATATCTCGCCCACACTGATGCATTTACACCCACATACTGAACCAAATCAATATCTGTGACAAACAACTCAAGCCTGAAGAGGACAGCATGTCTTCAAATGACGAGACAGCATCAGTAAAGCATCTATTCATACAGTAACTTTGACCCTGTTTACATACATACAACAAGCGATGATACAAACAAACACTGATCTCAACTGATGTTTGGCTTGATATGACAAACGCAACATTGTTTCCTTATTCGGACCAATAAACAATACACAAATAATAATAAAACCTCCGCTGTTTAACTGACAGTCAAGCTTCATCTCCGAAACATGGCGATTTTTCCTCCTCAGCGCCATATTCATAATGCATAATGATACTAGTAGGGAAATACTTCAGATTTTTGTCTGAAACCAGCTTTTACTTTACTTAAACGCGGGTGTGTTTTATGGTATTGAGGGAATGTTTAAGATATAGAATATTCATTTGTCCTACCTGTGATTCAGCGAGTGTCCTTTATGATGCGATGAAGAGGAGAACGGATGCGAGCAGACACATTCCGGGCGTCTCTCCTGATAGTTTGAAGTATTCCGGGCGGATGAGGGTGAGACTGTTGGGCTGACTCAAGCTGCTGCTGCTGGCACACGTGCTGACCACGCCCACTGAGCGAGACGGGGCGTGGCTTAACACGCTCCTCTGCCAATCCAATGGAAAACTGGAGTACTGCATACTGCGACTGTGCCGGCGTATGCAACAATAGACCTTTTAAAGGAACAGTTCACCCCAAAAATGTACATTTGCTGAGCTGACAGTGTCCTCACCCTCAGATCATCAAAGATTAGGATGAGTTTGTTTCTTCATCAGATTTGTAGAAATGTAACATTGCATCAGTGTCTCAGCAATGGATGCTATGCAGTGAATGGGAGCTGTCAGAATGAGAGTCCAAACAGCTGATAAAAACATCACAATAATCCACAAGCACTCCAGTCCATTAGTTAACATCTGGAGAAGACATCTTGAAAAGACTGCATTTTCCTTGCATGATGATCCAGTAAAGCCACCAGTATCGTGAAGGACCACACCCACACTGGAGCATCAGAGCCCACTTTTTTCAAGATTACTCAACAGCTTTTCTCCCCCAGGCTGTGAGAGCCCTCAACTCCAATCACCTTGCCCCCCTCTGAAACTGCGTCTGCTACCCTGCCCCCTGAAACTAGAAACACCCCCCACCACCACCATCATCACTTCCATCCAACTCACCACACCGCATAAAAACTGTTGAGAACTTTGTATAATCTGAGTGTGCTACACACAGGTGAGTGGGCTGTACAAACCACCTGTAGTAACACGCTCTTTTCTCTCTATATGCACTTTTAGACACATTCCCTGCTACAAAGACTCAACAATATAACACGTTTACTTGCACATGCACAACAATAATCTTATACCTCATTTGCACAATGTTATGTACAGTATTTATGTTAAAGTACTTGTATAGTTTGTCTTAGATTATGTATGAATAGACAAATATTTACAGTATTTTTAGGGGTTCAAGCACATAGTGCTGAAACCCTATTGTAATTGTAAGGATTTTTATTATTATTTTACAGCCATAAAACTGATCGTGCAGACCAAACCGTAATGCCTTGGCTAGATGGTAGAGCTCAATTTGGGGAGTAGAACCTGATGAAGACTTGTTTTATGGAATCCTTAAGACTTAGATGGAATCCTTTGGTCAAAACGAAGAAAAGTATAGAAAGTCAGATTCACTCTTTCATATTTACTTGAAGTATATTCAAAACCTACTTTTGTGAACTAGTCCAAGGTTTTTCACCTGATTGGAACCAAACCACTGAAGAAATATTTTCTGGACAGTGAATATCAATAATTATAAAAAAAATTTTTTTTGAAGAAAACAAAGAAATTTTGACTCACTGTCGCATAGGGATGCCAGAACGTTTGTAAGGGGCTGGGTTAATTTAACTAAAATGGCTATAACTCTTGAATGAGATATCTTCACCAAACTCGACACAAATATGTATGAGCTCAATCTTCGGCCAAATAAAAAAAATGCGCCGGTCTGCCACTTGGTGGCTCTATAAGGTGGGAAAAAAAACATAAAAACAGCTATAACTACGCAACCGTTAGTACAAATGACCTGAAAATTGTTATGCAGCGTCTTTGTCAAATGTGCCATAAGGGTCTATGAGGACATTGGCGTATCTCAAAAAACATGGCTGCCATCGGCTAATGAAATTTTAGCACCTATTAGACAAGGTTAACGGAGGCCAATTAGAATGAAACGGTGGGCATCTTCAACCCATGGCCCCAAAGGTCTGTAAGAATTTTGAAAAAAATCGGCCACTGGGGGAAGAAATTGCATTTTTCAAGTACATAAGTTATTGTATATTACACAATTTTTCACACATACACTCAATCTTCATATCATTGATAGATCTCCTAATGTGGAGAAACTTTGCTTCAAGAACCACTGCTGTCAATCTAATTGTTCATTAACCTTTTGTGAAGTAGTCCAAGGTTTTTCCACTTAATCTCGATCAAACCATTGCAGGACAATTCTCTAGACTCTCTAGATCAATAATTATCATAAAATATGTAGAATTTCTGCCTTCGGTTAGCTACAATGGGATCATTTAGAAAAGGGGCATGGCCAAATATATCCAAACATTACAAAACTTGGTGAAAACCTGTGTCAGATGATTCTTAACGATCATGCAAAGTTTCATGGAGATTGGACCATAGGTGTTGCTATAACAGTTAAAAAGGCCTCAAAAACACAGTATTCCTCTAGTAAATGTCCTCAAATTGCAAAACAATAAAAATAAAAAATTCACAAAAACACTAGATCTTCATATCATATGATATATCTCCTCATTCTGAACAACTTTGCCTCTAGGACCACTGCTGTCAATCCAACGCTGCTTTAAATATTTGATATTATTTAATACTTTTTTGAACTAGTCCTAGGTTTTTAACTCAAAATCAATAAAACCACTGCAGTACAATAATCTGGACTCTCTAGATCAGGGGTGTCAAACTCAGTTCCTGGAGGGCTGGAGCCCTGCAGAGTTTGGTTTTAGCCCTGCTCCAACACACATGTAGTTTTCAAATAAGCCTGAAGGACTTGATTACTTGGATCAGGTGTGTTTAATTAGGGTTGAATCTAAACCCTGCAGGGCTCTGGCCCTCCAGGAACTGAGTTTGACACCCCTGATCTAGATTAAGTTTTAAAACATTTAATGTCTGTGCTGTACTCCCTGAGACTGCAAATACAACCAATAGATGGCAGCAAAGGATCACTCTTTGGCTCATTCTATCACTGGAATAGCTCTTTTCTCAGGTTTTATAAGGTACTGACATTCAGATAGTTTGAAATAATTATTGTTACATTTAAAAAATTGTTACATTTAAAATCACATTGAGTCAAAGTTTACCACTTTATTTAAACAGACATCTCAGTTTTGACAATTATGCCACATTATGATTAAATTTAAACCTGAAAAATAGTATAAACAGGACACTTCCAGTAAGCAAGTTATTTTAAATATCTATATCCACAACATAAAGTGTGTCTGTCTGTGTGTGAGCATGCTTAGTCTGGATTAAGTAATGGAGCGTGTGTTAAGTAATATAGTCTAACCTTTTCGTCACTCTGTGTGTGTGTTATGATATTCTCCATCATGGATGTGTTCTGGTGTCAGTCATACATTTCACTTTTGGCTGAGACCCCTGACAGCATAGAAGCCATGAAGGCCTTTAAGTCTCCCGGTAATCGCTGCTTGCAGCTATATTTATAGTTAGATTACTGCTCTCAGTAGGTTAGTTATGTATAGATTCATAATTGTTTTTTACTTCTATAGTTGTATGTTTATATTTATGTTGTTTGTTTATAATATAGCCACTGTATGTCCATACATGTAGCGGAATGACAATAAAGCTCAACTTGACTTGACTTGTTATAGTTTATAGTCAGCATTAAGCATTAAGTAACGATGTTGGAAACGTACAGTATGTATCCCTAAAAATGTCAAATGCAACTCAATGGTTAGACTGAAAGACACACCCGAGCCAACACGACATCATGTTGCAACTCATGTTACCGAACTGTCAATTTTAGAAATAGAAAATAAGGAAGGTAACAGATTTTCCTTCAGATTTAATAAACTTTACTCTTTTTTGTTGGACAAAATAATTAAAATCTTATTTTGAATCCAACATTGTTGGACAACGACTGTATTCTAAGCCTCAGATGAACAGTGAGCTTCTGCATTGTTTGTATGATTGAATCAAGTGTTATCTGATGATAAGATATTTTTACAAAATCCACCGGCATGTTGATAAATGTGTGTGAGAGATTCTGCACGTCACACATGTTTGAGAGTTTCAGTCCGGTGTGAGAGTGTCTGCGTTCTTCTCTGGGTGGAAGAAAATCTGATAAACTGACAAACAGGAGCTGAATGAACCCAAGAAGTACAGTGTCACACACAGCTGACGCACGCATGACAGAAAAAGAGAAGGAAATGATTTCCCTGCCTGTTTTTAATGAATATACTAAGAGAATCTTATGATTATGAATCAAGTTTGGTTTTATATGCATAATTACAAGATCATAGTGGTATGTTTTAGCAAACTTTAGCTAATCTTCACAATATTATGTTTACTGTTTGTGCCTAAAAAGTGTTAATTTCTCCATGCAGCAGCAATGGTTAGGAGGACAATATTTGTCTGAGATACAACTATTTGAAAATCTCGAATCTGAGGGTGCAAAAAATTGGAATATTGAGAAAATCATCTTTAAAGTTGTCCAAATTAAGTTCTTAGCAATGCATATTACTAATGAGAAATTAAGTTTTGATATATTTACGGTAGGAAATTTACAAAATATCTTCATGGAACATGATCTTTACTTAATATCCTAATGATTTTTGGCATAAAAGAAAAATCTATAATTTTGACCCATACAATGTATTTTTGGCTATTGCTACAAATATACCTCAGATACTTAAGACTGGTTTAGTGCTCCAGGGTCACATATGTATCATGTGTGTCTGGGTTATATACACACATTTTTGCACTGATAACAGAACCTTCATGTCATTTTTCAAAACTCTAGACACATAATAATTCACAACCGAAGATCAAAATGAACATTTTTCCAAATGCTTGGATACAGTTCACATGAACCAAAGATTTTTTGTTCATTGAACTAAAATCACTGGTTCAAAATGAAACAACTTAACATCAAAGTATTACTATTTCAAAATGCAACTCACACATAACATCTCAATTGAGTGTCTATTCATTTCATTACAATGATCTCAAAATTCTACATAACTTGCATTACTCTTGAAGCATAATTTTTAAGGAAAGTGATGAACAATACTGAATGTTTAGATTATTAAAGTGAAGCAACTGAGGACTATGCTCAGGTATGATCAGTTTCAAGATGCCTGTTGGTGGTAAAAATCTATATCATTGTTATCAGTATTTGTTTTTCCTACAATACAGTTTTTTTTTTTTTTTTTTTTTGCTTTGGCACAACTTTCACAAGCAATTGGTAAATTTTCAAAACTCTTGGTACTTATATCACAACAGATCATCAAAAGTGCACTTTGTTCCAAACATTTCAGCATATTTTCAATTGTGTAAGTACAATACACATAATCACAACACAAAATAAGTGTTTCATTTATATAAACGTTTCATTCACAGTAACTGCCTTTCATAAAGCTATTACTATCCAACTTTTGGTTTGCATCTCTTATCATTCAGTTTAATACAGTTGTCTATCATTTAATTCAATTCAATCTTAATGTTTAATCAATGAATCATTTATTATGTCCATAGATTTTCAACTTGTCTGATTGTTGTCTGATAATTTGTAAGTTACAAATTGCTGCAAGAGCTTTCAATCAAGAAAGACCAATTACTGATTATTTTCACCTGATGATCACAATAAGATACCGTATAAGTAGAACTGTGTGTGAGACTTTGCAATGTTCAAACATGGAGCAGGATAGACTTGTAGAGAGAGAGGAAACCTGCATCAAATGTGCCATCCATTAGTTTTCCAGCTATTGCATTCCTTTTGAAGAAGCACCAGGTTTCAGTGAAACCAATTTGCAGTACTTGGTGCCTTTTGAGAGAAACAATGTCTGGATGAAACAACTGCGTTCGTTCAGGTACAACACTAAATTGATGTACTGTATGACATGCAACTTACAGAACTGACTAACAACGTCAACTCTTATTTGTAAAAGAGTTAACCAAATTATTATTTTAGAGTTATGGAGCTGGAAGCTGCTGTGAATCATCACAAGTATTTTCTGTTGGTGAGGCCGGTTTCAATCTGGCAAAAACCAGACGCCGTGGACTTAACCTTATTGGCCAAAGGGCAACCATCCAAGTGCTTGGACAACGTGTGGGAAACATCTCCATGTGTTCAGCTGTATCTGAAGATGGTGTGGTAGGCTGTAGACCAGTTCTAGGACGAAGACACTGAACACCTGATAGCTTTCTAAATGAGCTTGAGCGGGCCTGTCAGGGTGAAGATGTTATCGTGTGGGACGATGTCAGTTTCCACCATGCAGAGCTGGTTCGGTAATGGTTTCATGCACATCCTCGGTTCATGACCCTCTATTTTCCCCTATACTCGCCTTTCCTCAACCCAATCGAGGAATTCTTCTCACACGGAGGTGGAAGGTGTATAATTGTCATCCGCATGAGCATGTGGTGATATAATTGCAGAGGAATGTTAAGCCTGTATTCGTCATGCCAGAAGGTTTTTCCCGTGGTGCATGAACAATGAAGACGTTCACGGTGATGTTGATTAACTTATGGCCAAATGTTGAAGACTGGCTTGACAATGTGAATTTCAGTTCTACATTAACAGGGTTTTTTTTTATTTTTTATTTTTTTTCTCACATGCAACCACAGCAACCTAAAATTAAAATAATACTTTTTTTTTTTTCTTTTTTTTTTGTGCTTGTGTATGTAAATGACTTTTGATGTGTTCTTTGATCACATTTTCATGTTTTAAAAAAAAAAACAACCTCTTTTTAAATGTAGCGTTTGTCTGAACGTAAGTGTAACATTTGCTGTGTATTATATTTGCTGTGTGTTATACACAATTTTATATATTGTGTGTGTAATATTCATGCAGCACCGAGGGTGAGCTGAAACCTGTACCTTGTATTGTTTGCTACTGATTGTTAAAAGTACTAAGTTGAAAAAAGATCTTACTGTTGAGTTTTGGTGATTAAACCAAATGTTCTCAACACATATCACAATGATCTTGTGTTCTGAAACAATGATTATGTGGAATGAAAATAAGTTCAACTACAATGAGATCAGGTTTTAAAAATGACTAGTGGTATTACAAGTGTGATCAGTTGTACTGAGTTTTGTACACCTTATTTAAGAAAATAGTAACAAACCAATTAAGAAAAAAAAAAACTGTAAATGTCTTTTAAGAGGGTAATAGAGCTGAAAACTGATGAAAACATCCATATTGTTGAATGAGGCAGGCTTTAACCTGGCCATGACATGAAGTGAGGTTGAGAGGGGCCCAGAATGATGTTTGCTGGGGGACCGGACCCCCCCCCAATGTATGTGATTTTGAGGAGGTTCTGTTATTAGTGAAAAAATGATTGAGAGTGAAGCTGTTTTGAGTGTAAAATGTCAGTTTAGTAGTGAATGAGCTGAGTTTGTGTTGGTGATCAGTAGGTGGCGCTGTAGGCCAACAGATGACTGTGTGTTGTTATTGAAGAAATGACCAGGTCAGAATTACACCCTGACAACAGAATTTCTTTAATTGAAAAATTACATAAAAATTACATATATAATATTTCAATGAGTATATAATATCAAATTAAATGTTTATTATGTAATATTATTAAGAATACTGTTATGTATTGTTATAAATTATTTATATATATGAATGAGTATATGTAATTAATATCAGCACATTAAATACTTATTATGTAATATGATTATGAATATTGTTATATATTATGTTATAAATTACATATGTATATATGTATCATATTTGAATGAGTATATATAAATAATAAAAGTACATTAAATGTTTTATTTGTAATATTAAGAATATTATGTATTAGAAATTATATTATTACATTTTATTTATATTTATAATTTAATTTATATTTATATTCATTATGTTTTTTATGATTGATCAAATTAAATAAATGTAATTTTCTTTGTTATAAAAAGTTCTTTTATTTTTAATATTTAAAATCTTTTGTATATTTAATATTATGCATTATAAAAAGTCATAATTATCACACATTAAATCACAATTTTCAGATAAAAGTCAGAATTATGAGATAAAAGTCAAAATTATTAAATAAGTTAAATAAGTTATGAGTTAAAAATTAAGAATTATCACACATTAAGTCAATTTTGAGGTAAAAAGTCACAATTACCTCAATGACGACTTTCATACTTTCCTGGACCTTGACACTGTTATTTATTTGGCAGTCTATGGGACAGTCACAAGCCTCCCGGTTTTCATCCAAAATATCTTAAATTGTGTTCCGAAGACGAACGGAGCTTTTACGGGTTTGGAACGACATGGGGGTAAGTGATTAATGACAAAATCTTCATTTTGGGGTGGAGTATCCCTTTAAGAAGAGCAATTGGATGAAAAGAGGACACATTTGTCTCATCCTTGCCTTTCTTAAGAAGTAAAGAAATATTGGCGAAGTAGAGAGAAGGAGGAAATTGAACATCCACAACATAAGAGGTGCAATTTTACCTGCATATTGCTTTTAAAATTTGACACAAAAGCCGTCAGGGCCAGGAGCCTTCCCATTGGGAAAGGCATTAAATGCATCTAGGATCTTCTTGGGGGAGTCGTGGCCTAATGGTTAGAGAGTTTGACTCCTAACTCTAAGGTTGTGGGTTCGCGTCTCAGGCCGGCAGTACCACGACTGAGGTGTCCTTGAGCAAGGCACCGAACCCCCAACTGCTCCCCGGGCGCCGCAGCATAAATGATGCCCACTGCTCCGGGTGTGTGTTCACGGTGTGTGTGTTCACTGCTGTGTGTGTGTTCGAGTGACGAGAAGGCGGCAGGAAAGAGCAACCCATGACGAACAGCCTCCTTGAGACTTTTCCTCACATCACATCAAATATGATACAGTAGGGTTAATAGTGGTTATAAATTATAAAATAGTGTCAGTATTGAGAATTATCACAAACTTGATCGCTATTAAATCTAATTTACTTGAGGTCACATTTTACTGTAAACCCAACCGCACTGTGTAGCAATACATTATTATTTTATTATACTATTGAGGCAGATTGCTTAGGAGGTGTTTTCACGAGCCTGTCGCTGCATGTAAAACACAGACACAATTCTTTTTATTAGTTTGCTTCATAATGAGTCTAGATTGCAAAAGATAGTGTTGATAAATGGGTTTAGAGAGCAGCTGATGAGAGATGTTCATACAGACGCCAGAATAAACACATGCATGTATTTGTGCTGGAATCATCTCTGTGATAGACACAGTCCTTTGTCTTGTGTTATGTTTTGTATAATAACTTCTTCTGGTGAAATAGCTGAAGTGGAAACAATCGTGAAAGAACTTTGATTGAGGAATGCAAACGATAACATGTTGACATCGAGTCGGATGATCAGGTGATGTACCAAACCTGCTGAAATTAAAAATACTTTAGTAAATCACTGGAAAATGAATAAAGAAATGTATGACTTGATAAAACAAATCATTTTAAATTACATTTAGTCCTGAATTTATTTTTATCTATCTATCTATCTATCTATCTATCTATCTATCTATCTATCTATCTATCTATCTATCTATCTATCTATCTATCTATATAAACGCGTTTATTCTTTGGCACTTAAAAAAAATTATTTGGTGCCTGTTTTTGTTTTTTGTTTCTTATCGGACCCAATGGCTCCTTATTATTTATTTTCTGTGTTTAATTTATAAATTAAGTAGAGTTATAATTTCTTAAATTATTAATTTTACTAATTTATTTATGTATTATATAATATATTATTATTAGCATTGTTTTTATTATATATTATAAAATTATTAAAATTGTTATATTATTAAAATTTGTATAATATTATTATATTTATAAAAAATATAAATATTGTTAAATAAAATACAATAAAATAAGTAATAAAAAATAAAAAGTGTGTTAAAAAATTTATAAATAAAAAACTATATCTTTACTTCATACTAGTATTTTAAATGCTGCCTTATTTAAATAAAAAAAAAGTAAAATTCAAACATGCATTTATGTATTAATGATATAATATAACATTATTGTTGTTGTTTTTATTGTAACAAAATTGTAATAATATTATATTAAATAAAGCATTAAATAATACTTATTTAAAAAATACTTATTATAATAGTGAGAATCTAATGAGAATCACTATTAATAAACAGGTATTTCAAAAAGGGAAAAGGTGTTCATGTATTACAGTAATGGGTGCAGGGGTTGCTTATTTGTCATGAAAATAACATCAGAGTTCCATGTTAATTTCTTTATGCAAAAACTTTTTTTTATCCCAAAATATATCAAAACAAAATGATAAAAGTCAGAATTATGAGATAAAAGTCAAAATTATTAAATAAGTCATTTATGAGTTAAAAAGTAAGAATTATCACACATTAAGTCAATTTTGAGGTAAAAAGTCACAATTACCTCAATGAGGACTTTCATACCTTTTCTGGACCTTGACACTGCTATTTATTTGGCAGTCTATGGGACAGTAACAAGCCTCCCGGTTTTCATCCAAAATATCTTTTACGGGTTTGGAACGACATGGGGGTAAGTGATTAATGACAAAATCTTCATTTTGGGGTGGAGTATCCCTTTAAGAAGAGCAATTGGATGAAAACAGGACACATTTGTCTCATCCTTGCCTTTCTTAAGAAGTAAAGAAATATTGGCGAAGTAGAGAGAAGGAGGAAATTTCTGCTAACAAAAGGAATGATTGAACATCCACAACATAAGAGGTGCAATTTTACCAGCATATTACTTTTAAAATTTGACACAAAAGCCATCAGGGCCAGGAGCCTTCCCATTGGGAAAGGCATTAAAAGCATCTAGTATCTTCTTGGGGGAGTCGTGGCCTAATGGTTAGAGAGTTTGACTTCTAACCCTAACGTTGTGGGTTTGAGTCTTGGGCCGGCAGTACCACGACTGAGGTGTCCTTGAGCAAGGCACCGAACCCCCAACTGCTCCCCGGGCGCCGCAGCATAAATGATGCCCCACTGCTCCGGGTGTGTGTTCACGGTGTGTGTGTGTGTTCACTGCTGTGTGTGTGTTCGAGTGACGAGAAGGCGGCAGGAAAGAGCAACCCATGACGAACAGCCTCCTTGAGACTTTTCCTCACATCACATCAAATATGATACAGTAGGGTTAATAGTGGTTATAAATTATAAAATAGTGTCAGTATTGAGAATTATCACAAACTTGATCGCTATTAAATCTAATTTACTTGAGGTCACATTTTTCTGTAAACCGCATTGTGTAGCAATACATTATTATTTTATTATACTATTGAGGCAGATTGCTTAGGAGGTGTTTTCACGAGCCTGTCGCTGCATGTAGAACACAGACACAATTATTTTTATTAGTTTGCTTCATAATGAGTCTAGATTGCAAAAGATAGTGTTGAGTGTTGATAAATGGGTTTAGAGAGCAGCTGCTGAGAGATGTTCATACAGACGCCAGAATAAACACATGCATGTATTTGTGCTGGAATCGTCTCTGTGATAGACACAGTCCTTTGTCTTGTGTTATGTTTTGTATAATAACTTCTTCTGGTGAAATAGCTGAAGTGGAAACAATCGAGAATGAACTTTGATTGATATAATAATCTATATAAACGCGTTTATTCTTTGGCACTTAAAAAAAATAATTTGGTGCCTGTTTGTTTTTTTGTTTCTTATCGGACCCAATGGCTCCTTATTATTTATTTTCTGTGTTTAATTTATAAATTAAGTAGAGTTATAATTTCTTAAATTATTAATTTTACAAATTTATTTATGTATTATATAATATATTATTATTATTATTAGCATTGTTTTTATTATATATTATAAAATTATTAAAATTATTATATTATAAAAATTTGTATAATATTATTATATTTATAAAAAATTTAAATATTGTTAAATAAAAATACAATAAAATAAGTAATAAAAAATAAAAAGTGCATTAAAAATTATAAATAAAAACTATATCTTTACTTCATACTAGTATTTTAAATGCTGCCTTATTTAAATAAAAAAAGTAAAATTCAAACATGCATTTATGTATTATATTATATAATATAACATTATTGTTGTTGTTTTTAATATGTTACAAAATTATAATAATATTATATTAAATAAAGCATTAAATAATACTTATTTAAAAAATACTTATTATAATAGTGAGAATCTAATGAGAATCACTATTAATAAACAGGTATTTCAAAAAAAGGGAAAAGGTGTTCATGTATTACAGTAATGGGTGCAGGGGTTGCTTAATTGTCTTGAAAATAACATCACAGTTCCATGTTAATTTCTTTATGCAAAAACTTTTTTTATCCCAAAATATATCAAAACAAAATGTTTATTATCCTTGAGTTTAATCTCACATTATAATGACTTTAATCTAGAGATATATATATATTTTTTAAATGTTGTTATTGCTTGGCCCTAATCCTCTTCCTTATAACTCATAATTGCAAAAAGAATTAGCATTTAACTGTATATATAAAAAGTTTTTATGCTTTTTAATATATATATAATTTTTTTTATACGTCTTAATGCTGGATGTGTTTCAGCGTTTGTCTTCTTCAGATGTTAACTGATGGACTGGAGTGCTGTGGATTACTTGTGGATTATTGTGTTGTTTTTATCAGCTGTTTGGACTCTCATTCTGACGGCACCCATTCACTGCAGCGCATCCATTGATGAGACACTGATGCAGTGCTACATTTCTACAAATCTGATGAAGAAACAAACACATCTACAAACAAACTTTTAATTTTTGTTTGATCTGTTCCTTCAAGATACATACATTTCTATCTCTCTACAGTAATATTCAGACTGTAACTCTTCACTCCTGAAACTGCCTGTAAGCGTCAATGGCTCGTTTGATTAGTGAACATCCAGAAGGTGTCAGTGTTTGTCGTGTGGAGTCTGAATCGCTTCAGTAGATTCTAAAGGCAACAAGTATTGTTCTGTGTATGCATATAATAATTATTATGCATGGTTTATGCATGCTGCTAGCAACACCAGGGTCATGGGTTCGATTCCTGGGAAGTGCATGATTATATGGCTTATATCTGAAATGCACCGGAAGAGACTTTAGATAAAAGCAAGTGCATCAAAGTATAAAAATGTAAATGCAACACTTTACTCAATGCCTTTATATATCATGCATCATAAAAGCAGTTTTATTGCATTTTTGTAATGCACCTTATAATGCATGGTATGATCTTATGAATAATTGTAACCACAGTTATAATACATTATAACACTTAACCTTTCATTGTTACACTTACAGAAAGTATAATGCATTGAAACACACGACTAACAGACTTTCAAATATTGTAATGCATTTTAACTTTGGCTACAATTATTTGTGAAGAGATATAATGCATTATAATAAACATTATGAATACCTTTATAATGCATTATTATACATAAAGGCTTAAAGTGTTACCAATGTAAAAATTTAACATACCATGCTATTTTATTAGTTTTATAATTTTACAGTTGCACTTTAAATTAAAATTATTATAAATTATATTATCAAATTGTTTTTCTTAAATACTTCTTAAATTCTTATTACAATGGCAATGTTTCTTATTTTGTAAATTTTTTTAATTATTTTTTTTAATTATGTATTTATAATAAAATGTGATTATATATCAGTATGACTATAAATTATTATTATTATTATTAATAATAATAATGATAATTATTATTATTATTATTATTATTATTATTATTATTATTATTATTATTATTTTATTTTTTATTATTGTTATTTTATAGTTATTGATATATATTCATATATATACGCACACACACACACATATATATAATTAATATATAAATAAAGGGGCTAAAATGAGCTATTCATAAAATTAATTGAATTCGTGTAAATTAACTATTCATTTTATTTAATATATTATAAAAATATTAAACTATATGAAGGAATGAATAATAATATGTATATGTAAAATATTTACTTATAGTCATCCTTACATTTCATAGATTTCAAATATGTACATTTAATATATATATTATATAATATATATATATATATATAGATATTAATTGTTTTATTTAGATTTTTTTTGTTTAATGTATTATAAAATATGTATTATGATATATCTATTCTATCTCTTCTTATATTATATATATCCTATATATATCTCTCCTCTCTCTCTCTCTCTCTCTATCCTAATTATAATAATTTTTTATTGTGTTTTTTGACTCTTATTTTCAATGTATTTTTCTTTCGTTTTCATTGAAAATACATTTTACCTTTTAATGTATTTTAAAATGCTTTATTTAATTTGAATGATTTAGGTATTTAGTTAATTTTTTTTTTGTACTTTTAAGATTGAATTAATTGTTTCATCATCTTGCAGTTCACTCACGGAGCACCAGGGGTTTATGAACCCTGTTTAGGAAACGAATACATCATGTCCATCAGTAATTGAATGAATGTTTCTGAAAGCCGGAATCAGATGCAGTAAGGCTCTTCTAAAATATTGAATATACCAATAATATAAACATCGATCCTCTTTGGACCGGATCCACGCTGAGCCCTAATTCTCATTAATGTTCTGTGTGCTTCAGTGTCATCTGGAGACTCATAGCTGTGGAAAACCAACAGGACTGTATTTGCTTTGGAAAGCTCTGAGTTTTCTTCATTAGAGGATGTGTTTATGTATTTAATCTGATTATTGTGTTCCTGGCTGATCCTCCGGTGTATCATAGAGTCATGTTTGTGAGCTCCTTCAGTGAAAATAATCTGAAGCTGAATAGATGGCGGTATTACGTGAGATCTGGCATGAACTCTGTCCTAAATGGTTTCCCAGCAGTCTCTGATAGATCAGACCGGGACGACTAGTGTTTCAGATGGATCTGTGCACGGATATTTTTCTCTATAAGGAGACACTTTCTAAATGTATATATATATATATATATATATATATATATATATATATATATATATATATTCTATATATATTCTATATATATATATATATATATATATATTCTATATATATTCTATATATAAATATATATATGTTAATATAAATATTAAATAATATAATATATTGTAATTTATGTAATATATTAGAATTTATTATTTACATTAATATTCATATTTATCACCCTAACAAAAAATAAGAACAAATAAAGTAATTAAAAAAGGAAAAATAAATAAATGTTTAATATTGTAAATAATATTATATTATATAATATTATGTATATTATTTAATATATAGTACATGTGTTACCCAGACAAAAACAAGAACAAATAAAATAAAAGGAAAAATAAATATATTTGTATATAATATTTATTATTTACATTAATATTCATCATTATTACCTTTACAAGAAATAAGAACAAATAAATTAAATTAAAAGTAAAAGAAATATGTATATTAATGTAAAGCTAATATTATACACATAATTTATTATTTACATTAATATACATATTTATTTCCCAAACAAAAAAAAATAGAACAAATAAAGTATTTAAAATAAAAGGAAAAATAAATAAATAAATATTATTTTATAATATTATATTATACTATATCATATACATCTATGATAAAATGTTAGTGTTACTCTAGCATTATTGAGATGCTGTTATAGCTTTTATTATTCCTAAGCAAGCCCTTGCATTGATGCTGATTTTCTGTTTCTTCTTTCCTGTCCTCAGCTGAAGTGGAAGTGTAAAAAAGATGACACCAGCAACGGCCTTCAAAAGCTCTTCTGAAAGGTGTGTTTTCTGTTCAGTCTGTTAGGCTGCGTCTCTCTACAGCTCGAGCATCAGTGTAAACCAGGAGTTGTGAAATGACCTGAAACACTGTGTCACTGTTGGCATCTTTTCCTCGTTTCTGAAAGTCAAATGCTTTTCCCAGGCAGCTGTAAAACTGATTTTCAGAGAAGCATCCTCCCGACGCTCAGGGTTTCAGGAAAACGCTGAAGAATATTCCCGGCTCGTGTCTGAGCACCAACACAAAAGACAGAAATAAGAAAGGATGCTTCATGTCAAATAAAGTCTATTTTAAGATATTTTGCTTGAGCTTAACTGTCATGAAAATGTGACAATGCAATGAATCTTAAAATAAACTTTATTTTAAATACAACTGAATCTTTTCTGGGGGTTTTTTAAGTCAATAAAAAACATACAAAAACAACAGTACAAAAATTATTAGCCTTTATTTTATTTTTATTTTATGTGGATATATTTAACTACAAAATCAGAATAAGTAAATTGAAAATGTATGATTTTTTTTTCTCTAAAATATTCTATTTTTAAAAACTTTTTTCGGACTTTTTGAGCTAAACTGTCTAAAAATATGAAAATGTAACGAATCCTAAAAATAGACTTTATTTTACAGAAAACATAATGTCTGTTTTTTTCTTTTGTGGTTACATCTTATATTTGATCTCAAAATCAAAAGACATAAATAAGATATTTTTATCAATTTATAATTTTAAAATTATAAATATTTTTTTTTATGTTTTCTGTAAAATTACATCTGTTTGGACATCTGTGGACTTTATTTTACATAAAACGGAATTTCTTTCTTTTGTTAAATTATTATTATTATTTTTTAAATGTATTTTAATTTTATAGTTACATGTTTGTGGTCATAAAAAATGTTTTCTGTAAAATGTCTATTTCTATACCTTTTTTAAGATTTGCTGCATGAGCTTAACTGTTGTTATAAATTGTGATAATTCAATAAATCCTAAAAAATGGTCTCAAAATAGACTTTATTTTGCATAAAACTGATTTTTTTTTTCATTTTGAGGCTAAATATTTTGTGATCATATTTAACCACAAAATCAAAAAAAAAAAAAAAAAAAAACAAATTCTGAAAAATTAAGTCTATTTTAAGTTTTTTTACATTAATTGCATTTTCCTAACATTTTAACTAATTTCCTCTCAGTTCTCCTGACTTTAAAATAAAAAAGGCATATTATTTACGTAAACTGTAAAGTAAACATTACAGTAGGATTAGTCGTATGCCTTTAATTTCATATAAAACTGTACTTTATTATTGTAAAGTAAAGCATCCATCCATTCACCTTCGGGAGGGAAAAATCCCACTGGTGCTGAAATAGGTTTCAGTTTCTGGACTCACAACACAGTTCTTTATCTTTTCTTCTGATCTGAGGTGTTTTCATAGGAGTCGCTGTAATAATGTTTGAGAGAAATCAAGCGGCTGAATCAGTGTTTAGTCTGGGTGTCCTCCACTCCGAGGGTCAAAGGTCAAATACTGACTCCAAATACACTCCCAGAACTCCTGATTGTTTTTGGTGGAGGAGTGTATGAACTTAGTGAACATTTCTCATGCTCTGAACAGAAATAGAGGCCGTCCTGCTGATTTATGACTGACGTTTATAAGCATGTGTGACTTGGCAAGAAATGGTTTAGTCTAAAGATAGTCAAAGTAAATCTGATTCTTCAGGGTCACCTTGCTTCTCACGGTGTTATTTTCTTCTTCCTCTCGTTTCTGGCCACACAGAGTCAAAAGCAGAGTTCTTGTCCATTCTTGCAGCGCTCATCGTTGAGTTTTAATGATGTCCAGTAAGAAGAAAGCAGTGCCGTGGTGGAGTTTGCTTCAGCTAAAGCAGCTGTGAGTATCTGACATCCCCAAATACACAACTGATTGACAACGAAACAGTTTTTATATTACGCATCATTTTCAAAATATTTCAGCCACCTATTGAGGAGAATCTCATTAAATCATATCGGAGGGTCATTTAACAGCCCCAAATCAATGGAGAGTAATCCATTCAATATTGAAGAAAATTATTATTTTCTGGACAAATAAACATATTTTCTCAATTTTCTCCAAACACACACACACACACACACGTATATATATATATATATATATATATATATATATATATATATATATAAACATCGGGTTAATTTTTTAATTATATATATATATATATATATATATATATATATATATATTCTTTAAAACTTGAATTCTTTAAATTCTTTTTTTTTATTTACAATTTGATACATCATTTATTTAAACAATAATTACAAATATATATATATATATATATATATATATATATATATATATATATATATATATATATATATATATATTTATATAATTTATTATTAAAGTATGAAAGTATCATTTATTATTAAATAAGTAAAGCATATTAATATTATTTTTATATTATAAATGTTTTATATTACTATGTTTATATTATAAATGTGTTAAATTTATTATACAATTATTTATGAAATGTTGTTTTAAATTAAACTCAGTTAAATATGTTATTAAATTGAGATTTTTTAAAATTTATTTATAATTTGATACATGATTTATTTAAATTTTTTAGAATGCATACAGAGTGTGAAAACAAAAATAGCAACTATATATATATATATATATAGATAGATATATATTTTTTTAATTATATTTACAGAATATTTTGTATATACAATATATATATATTAAACATTTCATTCATATTATAAATGTTTTTACTTTATTATAAAATGATGGCGAATGGTATTAATTGCATTAAATATGTTTTTGCGTGTGTATGGTGGCCGTCGGATGCTTGTAAAGCACAGGAATAGAAATGTAATAGAATGTAATAGAAAGCAGAAGCTCTGTTATTGTCGTTCAGGACGAGACTGTTGTGAAACCTGGAATGAACAGGCTTTGTGTTTGAGTTCAGCTCACGTGTGTCTGTTCACATGAATGAAAGCAGTTTTTATCATAGAAACCTGCTTTTTTATGCAGCACTGTTACAGAATTTCATCACGTAACAAATTTAATAATTTTCTTTATGCAAAATAACATTTCTTTTGATTTTTGGGCTGAAATGTATGGAAGCTCATTTCCACCATGGAATAAAAAAATGAAAAGCCTTTTATTACCCTTTTTATTCCATGCCCGAAAAAAGCTTGACTTTATTTTTCACAATTGTAAGATATAAACTGAAAAGTTTGAAAAGTCAAGCTTGTTTCAAAATTATTATAATTTGTGTAATTAATTTATTATATTTATATATTTAATATTTATATTTATTTATAATGTTATTTACCATTAAATTTGATATTTATATTTTTTTATTACCAATATTTTATGATACTTAGAGAGTGGGGGAAAAAAGAAAAATAAGACAAAACAGAAGTTTTTTTTTTTAATTTAAATGATTTAAATAAAATAATTGTACAATTTAAATGATCAATAAATACATGAAAATAAAGCAGATTTCTATTATATATATTTGTATATATTATACATTTTATTTATATTTTAAAATTCTAAATTAGGGTGAATTATATTGATTGCATTCAACGAGTGTATCGTGAGAAAAAGTATATTTATATATGTTTATATCTCACAATTCTGACTTTCTTCTTAGAACTGTGAGGATAAAATCCAAATTGTGGGATCAAAAAGTCACAATTAACTGGCAGAAATAATAACCTCTTTCAAATCTTTACAGGTTTCATAAGTCACCCTGTTAAATACATTTAACATGTAAAATATCTATTAATAATTCAATTTTGAACCCACTCCGCATGTTTTTTAATCGTGGTTTGTATACAAAATGTATAAAAACAACGACAAGAAAATAAAAATCACTGAATGAGTGAAATGCATGAAAACCGTAGTCAGTGCTTCTGTGCGTGACGTTCGTCTGTGTGTAAAGTTTAACAGAGGTCTAAAGTTACCGCAGCGCTCCAGATGATTCCTATGGATTTGGCTTTCAATCTAAATAACACATTTCAGAGATCCGTCAGAGGGACGTGTGTAAACACACAGGTTCTGCTGCTCGCGAGGCTCCTGAACAATGACTTCGGTGGGTTTGTTTGACTTGGAGCTCACGGCACACGCATGTGAGCGGCTCTCGACCCCCAGCACGAGTCTCATCATGTGTGTAATGTGTGACTGGCACGAGATCCTGCACAAAAACAGCCCACGTCCATCTCTTCTGCACACTTCACAGCTACATTCAGTGCTGGTAGAGCAAAATCTGAGCGTGGATGGAGGAGGAGAGGAGATTTACATCATCTTTTAGTTGCATTAATGGTTTTGTCTCATGATTGTGATGAGAGTTGTTATTTTAAGCTAAAACTAGGACTATTACAGTCGTTTTTCTTAATCAAAATAAAGCTGAAATGAAAAATGAATGTTAGATGAAAAACTGAAACTTATTTCAGATAGTTGCTAAAGCAACAGTTTTCAATTTTCAGTGTTTTTTTTTTTTTTTGTGTGTGTACTAAAATTACTGGAACTAAAAGTGAAATAAAAAATTGGGCTAAAATAGAAGTATTAAAAGCACATTAAAAATTCACTAAAATCATAAACTAATAAAATTAAAACGATAACGGAATGTACCTAAAATAAAAGCTCATTTAAAAATATTAGCAAATACAAAAATATTATTTTGCAAAGATGTTCTGAGCAGTGCTGTTTTACTGTCATTGTTAATGTATTTTGTAAAAATTTTTTTTTTTACATACATTTTTACTGTAATTTGTTAGTTTTAGTAATTTTGAGTATTTTTGTCATTTACATTTATAAAGTATTTATTAATTAGTTTAATTATTTAATAATTCATTTAAGTTAAACTTAAACTAAATGAAAATGAGAAATGTTGAAAAAAATTTAATGTCTTATTTTATATAAATCTTTTAATAGTTTTAGTTAACTATAATAACCCTGGTTCTGAGTGGCTTCAGCATGTCACTAAGTGGTTGCTAAGGTAATCGAAGGATGCTAGGTGGTTGCCAAGGTAATCTAGGATTGTTAGGTTGCTAGGTGGTTGCTAAGGTAATCTAGCATTGTTAAGGTGCTAGATGGTTGCCAAGGTAGTCTTGGGTTGCTAGGTGGTTGCTACGGTAATCTAGGATTGTTAGGTTGCTAGGTGGTTGTTAAGGTAATCTAGGATTGTTAGGTTGCTAGATGGTTGCTAAGGTAATCTAGGATTGTCAGGTTGCTAGATGGTTGCTAAAGTAATCTAGGGTTGTTAGGTTGCTAGGTGATTGCTAAAGTAATCTAGGATTGTTAGGTTGCTAGCTGGTTGCTAAAGTAATCTAGGGTTGCTAGGTGGTTGCTAAGGTAATCTAGGATTGTTAGGTTGCTAGATGGTTGCTAAAGTAATCTAGGGTTGTTAGGTTGCTAGCTGGTTGCTAAAGTAATCTAGGGTTGCTAGGTGGTTGCTAAGGTAATCTAGGATTGTTAGATTGCTAGGTGGTTGCTAAGGTAATCTAGGATTGTTAGATTGCTAGGTGGTTGCTAAGGTAATCTAAGATTGTTAGATTGCTAGGTGGTTGCTAAGGTAATCTAGGATTGTTAGATGGCTAGGTGGTTGTTAAGGTAATCAAGGATTGTTAGGTTGCTAGATGGTTGCTAAAGTAATCTAGGGTTGCTAGGTGGTTGCTAAGGTAATCTAGGATTGTTAGGTTGCTAGATGGTTGCTAAAGTAATCTAGGGTTGCTAGGTTGCTAAGGTAATATAGGATTGTTAGGTTGTTAAGGTAATCTAGGATTGTTAGGTTGCTAGATGGTTGCTAAAGTAATCTAGGGTTGTTAGGTTGCTAGCTGGTTGCTAAGGTAATCTAGGATTGTTAGGTTGCTAGATGGTTGTTAAAGTAATCTAGGGTTGTTAGGTTGCTAGGTGATTACTAAAGTAATCTAGGATTTTTAGGTTGATAGATGGTTGCTTAAGTAATCTAGGGTTGCTAGGTGGTTGCTAAGGTAATCTAGGATTGTTAGGTTGCTAGGTGGTTGCTAAAGTAATCTAGGATTGTTAGATTGCTAGCTGGTTGCTAAGGTAATCTAGGATTGTTAGGTTGCTAGATGGTTGCTAAAGTAATCTAGGGTTGTTAGGTTGCTAGCTGGTTGCTAAAGTAATCTAGGATTGTTAGGTTGCTAGATGGTTGTTAAAGTAATCTAGGGTTGTTAGGTTGCTAGGTGATTACTAAAGTAATCTAGGATTGTTAGGTTGATAGATGGTTGCTTAAGTAATCTAGGGTTGCTAGGTGGTTGCTAAGGTAATCTAGGATTGTTAGGTTGCTAGGTGGTTGCTAAAGTAATCTAGGATTGTTAGATTGCTAGGTGGTTGCTAAAGTAATCTAGGATTGTTAGATGGCTAGGTGGTTGTTAAAGTAATCTAGGGTTGCTAGGTGGTTGCTAAAGTAATCTAGGATTGTTAGATTGCTAGGTGGTTGCTAAAGTAATCTAGGATTGTTAGATGGCTAGGTGGTTGTTAAAGTAATCTAGGGTTGCTAGGTGGTTGCTAAAGTAATCTAGGATTGTTAGATGGCTAGGTGGTTGCTAAAGTAATCTAGGGTTGCTAGGTTGCTAGGTGGTTGCTAAAGTAATCTAGGATTGTTAGGTTGCTAGGTGGTTGCTAAAGTAATCTAGGATTGTTAGATGGCTAGGTGGTTGTTAAAGTAATCTAGGGTTGCCAGGTGGTTGCTAAAGTAATCTAGGATTGTTAGATTGCTAGGTGGTTGCTAAAGTAATCTAGGGTTGCTAGGTGGTTGCTAAAGTAATCTAGGATTGTTAGATTGCTAGGTGGTTGCTAAAGTAATCTAGGGTTGCTAGGTGGTTGCTAAAGTAATCTAGGATTGTTAGGTTGCTAGGTGGTTGCTAAAGTAATCTAGGATTGTTAGATGGCTAGGTGGTTGCTAAAGTAATCTAGGGTTGCTAGGTGGTTGCTAAAGTAATCTAGGATTGTTAGATTGCTAGGTGGTTGCTAAAGTAATCTAGGATTTTTAAAGTGCTAGATGGTTGCCAAGGTACTCTAGGGTTGCTAGGTGGTTGCTACAGTAATCTACGATTGTTAGGTTGCTAGATGGTTGCTAAAGTAATCTAGGGTTGTTAGGTTGCTAGATGGTTGCTAAGGTAATCTAGGGCTACTAGGTGGTTGCTAAGGTAATCTAGGATTGTAAGACTTGTGTAATTACTGACTGGTTTTCAATATAAAATGTTTTGTTAAAAATAATTATGTTTGTTGTTTGATACCATATTGTTTTGTGTAATATAGCATGTCTTATTTGAGAGGAGAACTAAAAGTACTGAAATAATCACATTAATGCATCAGTAAGGAACCCTTCCTGTGAATCAGTGTTCATCTGGCAGCTCTGGAAAAGAGTCTCTAACCTGAACTAAACCTAATCCAGCAGCAGAAGTGCTTCAAGCCTCCAGTTTCATCAGTAAAATGATGCTAAAAGCCACTGATGTGGAGAATTATGGAAATCTGTCCTGTCTTCTGGATGTTAAACTGATGCAGGTTTGAGAAGAGTGACATTTTTCTGATGTTCATTTGTTTTCTTGCATCGCTGCTTAATGTTTTATTAGAAGACCACCACACCACCAACTGTTTTCAACATTGATAATAATCAGAAATGTTTCTTGAGCAGTAAATCATCATATTAGAATGATTTCTGAAGATCATGTGACACTGAAGACTGGAGTAATGATGCTGAAAATACAGCTGCACATCACAGAAATAAATTATATTTTAACAGAGATTCACATAGAAAACAACTGGTTTAAATTACAATATTATTTTAAATTTTTTCATTTTTTTTTCTGTATTTTTAAACAAAATATTGCAGCCTTGGAGAGCAGAAGAGACCGACCTCAAAATTCTCAGCACAGCACATTTACTCCATTTGGCTGTTAATGAACTGGTTTTAATACCCCAGGTTCTTCGTTTAGATCATGGATCCAAGTTCTGGGATTTTCCAGAATAACATGAACCTTATTAAGGGATCTGACACTGAATTGCTTCATCGGTTTCTAAAAGCAAGTGAAAAAAACAGGGTCAGTTTCACATTTACTGCATCTCAGTCAGTCGGTTCTACTCACTATGTTCTACATGCAGGCCAAAGTCAACCGAGACACTCTGGAGGTCTGGCCAAACCCCTCCGCATCCCATAATTCCTCCCATCGCCCAAGGAACACGAGCGCAGTTGCGCCATCGATCCTGGCAGGATGCTTCAGGCCAGCCGTGACTACAGATCTGGTTTCAGGGTTGAGGGAAGGTCTGCAGCTGGTTTTCGCTCTTGGGTTGGGTGCTGGTCGCTCCACGCTGACCGCTGATGTGTGTGACACATCTCTGAGGCTTAATGCAGGATGAATATCTCCACGTTTATGTTACATTGAGACGCAGAATGCGTTTTGGTATGATCTCTGTGTTATTGATGGTTCTGGTCAGACATCATGGCACTCAGAAGAGGAGCGACAACTGTATTTAGCTGCAGTGTGAATGTGGATTGATGGTAGTAAGAGGAAATGGAGTAAAAATCTAAATAACGGTTGCACAATTTGGCCCGAAAATAATTAGTTGTGATTATTTTGTCATATATTTTGATTGTCACATGAATGGATTAATAATATAAACTTTTAACATCTAATAATAATAATAATAATAATAATAATAATAATAATTATTATTATTATTATTATTATTATTATTATTATTATTATTATTATTATTACTTTAATAATTACATTTTTATTATTGATTATTATTATTATTTCTATAAATAATAATAAAATTATTATTGTTGTTATTTAATAATAGTAATTTATTATAATTATTATTAAAAAAAATATGTATTTTTAAATTAAGATGGCAGAATATTTGGTATTGTACTGTAAAGTAAAATCGAATACTTATTAAATTATAATAATTTAAGTTTTATTTCACAACATACTTTGGTTTTTATAAAAGTCAGTAATTTATTACTAAACCAATGTTGATTTATACGATAAAAAAAAAAAAAAAAAAAAAAAAAATATATATATATATATATATATATATATATATATGTTTAGTTAGACATTTTAATCGAAGATAATAAATAATATTCAATAGTAACTACTATAGTACTATTAATAAATATTATTAAAATGATCATTCATAATATTATTAATTGTAACGATATTTAAGTTTATTTATTTTTTTCATAATAAAATTGTTGGTCATTGATTTATATATATCTGTATATATATGAATCATAATATGAATCTTAAACAATAATCAAACAAATAACCGCTTGATTATTAATATTATGAAACATTGTAAACTATATAATCATTCAGCTCTAATTTGCTAAATGCATCTATGAGACATGAAGATATTAAGATATCATAACATCATCATAATTTTCTGTAAAACTGCTCTGAATCAGTGTATTGTGAAGAGAGCTGTACAAATAAAAAATGATTTTATCATTCGGCCCTAACATGGTCATTTTCATATTTAAGATCTGAATCATGGATATCATCACAGTGTGCTTTTCTGTCTTCAGACACACTTTTTTCTTCTGCTGAGTTATTTAGAAATGTTGGCCTCCGTGTAACGTTTAATTGTTCCCTCTGCACGGCTCTGACAATAAATCTAGATTATTTGGATTGGGTTTGGTTTCACGGCTCCGAGCTGTGATGAATCCTCAGGGCCTGCGTGATATATGAAGGTTGTGAAATAAATGACTAATAAGAGTTTTTGGATGGTGCGCTTATTCAGAACTGAACAGAAATCATCTTGTTCAGCAGAAATGTGATTTGCACAGTTTACTTTCCCTGACTTCAGGGTTTTCACACACTTGAGTTTTGGCTTCACTCGATGTTCCCGATATGTAAACTAGCTTCTCTCCGCAGCATCTGCTCGCGTCCGTTTGAGATTAAACGTGTCAGGATGCGATATCTGACTCGTTGTTGCTTCACATGAGTATACTGTATGTATGCAGTTAAAATTTTATATATATACATAGATAGATATAGATATATAGTTGTGCAATAATATAAATGACATTTTGTGAACAACACTTTTATTCTAAAAAAAAATAAGCATAAGTGGTGTTATAATTAATAATATTTTGAATAATAATTTTAATAATATTTATTAATTATTTATTTTATTTTATCTCGGATTAAAATGTCTACCTTTTAACATTTTAAGTTGTATAAAGTTTTAAAGTATTAAGTTAATAAATTACTGACTGAAACTCAAATTACAAAAATTCAGTGATTTAGATTAAACCAAAGTTGTTTATTACTACAGTAAAACCTTTTAACTACATTTGCAAAGAGAAGGTTTAAAGAAAATTGTATATAAATATATAGTAGTATAGCAATTTAACTATATAATAATAATAATAATAATAATAATAATAATAATAATAATAATAATTATTATTATTATTTGACCTATTCTTTAAATTAATAATAATAATAATAATAATAATAATAATAATAAGTATTATTATTTGACATTCTTTAAATTAATAATAATAATTATAATTATTATTATTATTAATTATTATTATTATTATTTGACATTCTTAAAAATAATAATTATAATAATAATTATTATTATTATTAATATGAAATAATAAAGCATGAACAGAAATACAAATAATAATAATAATTATTATTATTTGACATATTATTTAAATTATTGTTTTACATATTCTTTAAAAAATAATTAATGAACACTAACAATATACATTATATATTATATATAAAATATTATTATTATTATTATTATTTAATGATAATAATTATTATTATTTAACATATTATTTAAATTAATAATAATAACATACATTATTATGAAATACTACTACTACTACTACTACTACTACTACTAATAAATATTATAATTTAATAATTTAATAATTATTATTATTATTATTAGTAGTAGTATGAGATGCTTATAATATAAATATATAATATAAATAATTGTTTATAATACCACCATTCCATTGCTATGACATCTGACCAGAACCATCAGAAACGTGGAGAACTGCATCCTGCATTAAACCTCAGAGAGGATCGTTCATCCGTTCACTTCTACGAATGCATCGCACATTCGCTCGTAAATCACGGCCTTCTCCGTCTCTCTCACTGATCTACATGCGGAGTTTCAGATAGAAGTGCAAACTCAGGGAGTCTGAGAGACGTCTGTTGTTCTTTGCTGTCAAACGCATCGGGGTTTCTGCCAGACACAACATGAAGCAGATGGATGGGATATTTTGGGGAGTTTGCCTTTTTCAGAGCTTGACTGAAACCTACAGTCTTACCCAGAATAAACTGGCTTGCGGCTCGTGTTTTGCTCTTGGAAGCCCAAGGTTTGTTGGCGTTCCCAGACAGAGGGGTTTCTGGGAAGGCTGGCAGGAGCTTGTGTGATTTTAGATGATTCGCTGCTCTGAGGGAGGAATATTTTCAGCTGAGATGCAGATCTGTGCATTGGGGATGATGTTCTGCTGTGTTTTTGTAAGGTTTTCCCTCCGCTGCTTAGTATTTTTGTGTTGTTTTCCAGTACAAATATCTAAACATTCTTAAATCAAGATGCATTTACTTAGGATGCAAAATTCCAAACGACAAAAAAGTCGATTTTTGAAAAATGATCAAAAAGTTTTTATTTTTCTGACCCCATTTGTGGATATTTGTTCTTGTTTCAAGCATAAACTCACTCATTTTGAGTCGCTTCGATCGGTTTTTCAGAAAACAAGACTCATCTCGTCCCTTTGCACTGAGGGTACACTGATTCACTCGCTGCAAAAGATTTTCTTACTTAGAATTGTGTCTTGTTTCGCAGTGCAAATATATCAACATTCATAAATCAAGATGAAATTACCAGAGAAGCAAAATGACAGAAGATGGGAAGATAAATTGAGTTCATGCATAAAACAAGAACACACATCTGCCAGTGGAGTCAGAAAAATAATCTTGTTTTCCTTATGAATTAAGTAGATTTTTCAAACTCTATTTACAGACATTTGTTCTTGTTTCCTACGAGCCAGAGCAGAGCATTTGTGCATCTCGGAGCAACACTGCAACCTTTCGTTCCTAAATGAATCTGTTTTTAGAATGAATCATTTGAGTCAATGATTCAGTGATCCATTCACAAAGACAGTCACTTGATTAGTTTCTAAATGAATCAGGCGTTTTGAACGAATTATTTAAATGAGTGATTCAATGAGCCATACATAAAGACAGTCACTTGATTTGTTTCTAAACAAATCATATATATATAACATATTAAAATATTTGTTTGTTTTTTTTATTTTCAGTTTTCACATTTTACTTAAAGTTCTGGTCCTGGATGCTGATTGGCCAGTACAGAAGTTCTTGCACCTGCTGTAGACAGGATCAGTGATATCTTGTGGGTTTTCTCTCTCTTTCTGTTCTGTGTGTGTCTGTTGTCTGTCTGATGGCCTCCTGCGGTTCTATATATCTAAATATCTATCTATATAATGTTTATATATATTATTATATTATATTATGTTATTATATTATATATTTTGATGTTTTTTTTGTTAGATTTTTCTTGATTGCTGTTAAAGAGAGACTAAATATTGTAAGATATTTTTTCTTAATTACTATATATATATATATAATAGTTTTATTATGTTTTTATTATATTATTAGTTTATCATTAGTATATAATAAAAATAATAATATTATAGTTATTAGTAGTAGTTGTAGTGTTATATAATATATATATATATATATATATATATATATATATATATATATATATATATATATATATATATGCTAATAATAGTTTTGTATTTTTATATTATTAGTTTATTATTAGTATATATTATATTATTAATATTATTGTTATTAGTAGTAGTTATATTATATTATTATAATAATAATCGTTAAATAATATAATATATAATAAATGCAAATAATAAATAATTTCATAAATATAACATGTACATTTTTAAATATTTTTAAATATTTTTAAATTCCAAATACATTTTTAAAAAAAAATCTCAATGGCTGTTGTTTTATTGTAAATATTTTACTGAAAAATGCTGTAAATATTAAAACAGATTTTTTTTCTTAAATAAAATAAAATGAATAATAAATAATAATAAATGTAATTTTATTTATTGCATTGCATGGGGGAATTACTATATATATATATATATATATATATATATATATATATATATATATATATATATATATATATATATATATATATATATATATATATATAGAATATACATATTTACAGTACATAAACATAATATGCATAATATGTTCATATATAAATACATACATTTTCATCAAAACATGATTTTACTGAATTCCTGTTGTTTCCTTCCACTTGTAGATCTAGTGGTGAGGTGTAAAATAAAATCAATAGTTAATCTTGTCACTGAATTGACCTTACATTGAAATATATAGCCTGATATAATACAGTGCAAACATGCAGATCCGACTGTTCATTTAGTCTGAAAACACAACGGTCTGAAGCTCAGAAAGCAGATAAGGAAATCACAGCTTGAACAGGCCAAATAAAAGCTGATCCATGATTAACTAGACTTCAGCAATCATTGACTAACGCTGCTTGAGATATTTCTGAGATATCTGATGGTGGACAGCCAGACTGTTACTCAGGGTCATATAACAGACTTCATTCGAAGGGGGTATTTCTTTAAAAAGGGTGTAGGATTTGGACACCAGAACACTGGTCTGAATCGCTCTGCTTTTCCTGGAAGAAATGTCTGGTTGAGCAATGTTTTGAGTTCTGTTATTATTGTCCAGAGTTCAGATGTTTGATCAGAAACACAGCCAGCTTCCTGTAGCGAGTTACAGTGCGTTTCCAGTCAGGGCTTGGCGGTATATCTATATATTTTCATAAACGATATGGAATGAGGCAGTTTATGTCAATATGCAGCAGTTTGAGTGCATCTGAAAAATAGCTGAAGCTGCTGCGGTTACTACCACTTTATTTGTTTTTATTTCCTTTAATATGTACATTGTTTCATTAGATAATATCAGGCAGGATGAAAAAAACAAACAAAAAAAAAAACACAAATCCATATAGAAAATACCAAGATATATTACCAGTCAAAAGTTCTTGAACTGTAAGATTTTTAATGTTTTTTGAAGAAGCCTCTTCTGCTCACCAAGCCTTTATTTGATCAGAAATACAGCAAAAGCAGTAATATACTGAAATATTATTACAGTTTAAAACAGCTGTTTTCTATGTGAATAATTTTAAAATGTAATTTATTTCTGTGATGCGCAGCTGTATTTTCAGCATCATTACTCCAGTCTTCAGTGTCACATGATCTTCAGAAATCATTCTAATATGATGATTTGCTGCTCAAGAAATATTTATTATTATTATTATTATGTTGAAAACAGTTGAGTAGAATTTTTAGGATTCTTTGTTGAATAGAAAGTTCAAAAGAACAGCATTTATCTGAAATAGAAATCTTTTGTAAAATTATTCATGTCTTTATCATCACTTTTGGTCAATTTAAAGCATTCTTGCTAAATAAAGGTATTAATTTCTATAATTTCTTTCCTGACACCAAATGGTGGAGTGTATAATGTTACAAAAGCTTTTTATTTCAGATAAATGCTGATCTTTGGATCTTTCTATCCGTCAAAGAAACTTGGGAAAAAAAATTTACTCAGCTGTTTTAAATATTAATACTACTACTACTAATAATAATCAGAAATGTGTCTTGAGCAGAAAATCTGCATATTAGAATGAAGGTCATGTGACACTGAAGAAATACAGGTGTGCATTACAGAAATAAATGACATTTTATTTATTATATTTATTATAATTTAAATAGTAAAATATATTTCACAATATTACTGCTTTTGCTTTATATCTGATCAAATAAATGCAGGCTTGATGAGTAGAAGAGGCTTCTTTAAAAACATTTAAGATCGTACTGTTCCACAAATCACAATTTCAACCAAAAAACACAGAGATATGTTCATGACTGTCCAGTTCACGACTCTATTGATGGACTTTATCCATCACCTGCAGCACGGCGTCCAGTATGGAGGGTCCCAGATCCAGACTGAATGTGAACGCTGTGTCTGTTTGGTCCGGCTGTGTTTCCTCTGGGTTGGTTTGGGTCGAATCCCGTCCAGAGCTCAGGCTTCCGCGAGCAGGGCTCCAGCTGATGCCGGTCGGCTCCGTGTGTGGACACTCATCCTCGTCTTCCTCCGTGTCCAGGAGGGGAAGCGAGATGCACTTCTGCCTCTGATGCTCCCAGATCGGGCCGCACCGGTCCGCTCCGTCCAGGTTGACGCGGGGAGGCTTGGGCGGCGGCGGGAGGAACAGGTTCTGCTCACTCTTGGAGCTCTGCAGCAGGAGACTGTGGCCTTTCTTCAGGAACTGAAGGTCTCCGAAACTGTCCGTGTGTCCGCTCGTGCCGATGTGAGACAGGTGACGGAAATCACCCAGAGGAAGGCTGATCATGTTGACCGACAAAACCTCCCTTCGGTTCGATAGCCTCCTCTGCCAGCGTCCAGACGTGGGTTTGCGGAGAAAAGACGTCCTCAAGGGCATCTTCAGCAGCGTGACAGCATGTGATGAGCGTCAGCTGGTGGCAGAAAGCTCGGTTCTGGAACAGATTATTAGAGGAAGAAGTCATCAAACCTGACAATAACCATTGCAATAATTACCTGACAGAAATAGATACCTTTCAGGTAGTCTTGTTTTTTTTTTTTTGAAAGACATAAATATTTTTATTTAGCAGGAATGCATTAAATGGATCAAAAGTGGCAGTTAAAAAAATAATTAAATTGCTGCAGGTTCTTAATTGCTGTTTAAGATTTTCTTATTTTGACTTATTGTTTTATTAGTGTATACATTGGTGTTTGGCTTTTCTTTTTTTTCTTTTCTTTTTAAAGAAATTAATACTTTATATTCAGCAAGGACATATTAAATTGATCAAAAGTGGCTGTAAAAAAATTCTTAATTGCTATAAGCCTTATTGATTTATTAAACTATATATATATATAGTGTAGATTTATTATATATAGACTAATAACAGTTTTTATTTTGTTTTTATTATATGCATTAAATATTTGTTAAATTTTTACATAATTATATTTGATGTTAAAGATTGTTTTTATATATATTTGCAAATACTGAAACATTTTTTTTCTTAAATGCTATAAGCCTTATTGATTTTTTAGCCTATATATCATATATTTGAAGTTTGAGTCAAAATTAAAAAATAAGGATGCATTAAACTGATCAAAAGTGACAGTAAAGACATTTATGATGTCACAAAATATTTAGATTTCAAATAAATGCTGTTCTTTTGAACTTTCTATTCATCTGTGAATCCTGAAAAATAAAATGTATCGCAGTTTCCACAAAAATATTGTGCAGCACAACTGTTTTCAACACTGATAATAATCAGAAATGTTTCTTGAGCAGCAAATCTTCATATTAGAATGATTTCTGAAGATCATGTGACACTGAAGACTGGAGGAATGATTCAGTTTTGATCAAAGGAATAAATTACATTTTAACAGATATTCATATAGAAAACAGATATTTTAAATCATAATAATTTTTCACAAATTTTACTGTATTTTTGATCAAATAAATGCAGCCTTGTTGAGCAGAAGACTCTTTGTCTGATCCAGCACATGTACTGTAGCAATCTCAGATATAGTTGTTGATTGTAACCAGTATTTGATTAAGATTATATTAAGATTAAATTTTCTTCCTGCTGGTTACAGATTAAAAATTAAGATTGCAACATCTTTACAACCACTGACATGTTTCGTTTTTCAGCAAATGACTTTTGATTCTTCTGTGAGAACGTAAATGAAATCACATTTACACATATTTTTATTGCACAACTAAATTCTAGATTCATGTGTAACCCGAGCATGTTCTCATAAAGTGCTCTCATTAAAGTATGAATATGGCTAAATTAGTTTGGTATACAGAGTAATTAGTTCCATTTGTTGTGATACTGTACATAGGAAGCTCTTTACTCCAGCTGGCATCGGCGCAGACGGTCGCGGCCCTGTTTCGTGGTTTACAGTTCATTAGATCAGTTTTCGTGACTCGCAACACTCACTCTTTAAATTTGCATGGCTCTACAGAAAACATGTTTTGCTGGCCAATAAAGGTTTTATCGGCACTTTAGTAGCAGCAGGAGACGACGAGTGCATAAAGGCATTCCTCTACAAACATGCAACGAGAGCGAGGGAGGATAAAAGTGGGTTGTTTTTAAGGAAATGCATGATTTAAACTAATAAATTCATTTTTAAAGAAAAAAAAAAAACACTCTTCCCCAACAAATCCATCAATTAAGAATCAGTCATAAAACAATTGAGAATTTTTTTTTTTTTTGAAGTTGTAAATAAAAGAATGTTTACTGGAATATTTTCTACTTCGAAATTCTTCAATTATTTGTGAAATCTACTCGCAATTTATGAGTGGAAGTTATTTCTACACCAGTTTTTTTTTCCCAGTGTAAAGCTTTAAAATGATGTTTGATTGTCCGTGTCTTACCTGGGAAAGTGTGCATGTGTTTCACGCCCACATCTGAACATCTGAGGTCTGAAGCCAACAAACGATTGAGGCGTTTCTGCAAACATGACCAGACTTGTTAGGCATCCTGTAAACAGCATTGGATATCTAGCCACAAAACCACTAAATAATCATCATGTTTCATTGGTATAGATGCAAAAATTATCTTTTTGAAAATAGTATAAACTTCAAATATTTTTCTTCAGTGATCATTATATTGCATTGCTTTATATAAAGCCATAAAACTTGTTACGTTTTTAAGAATAAAGATAGGGTTTTTTTTTGCAGCGAATGCCATTGAAAAAACACTTTTGGTTCCCCAAAAAACCTTTTAGTGGTCAGTTCATAAAAAGAACCATTTTGTCTTAGTGTGAAGAACATTTTAATAATTTTAAAAAACCTTCTTAAAAATAAAGTTTTTTTTTTTTTTAAATCATGTTTTTGCAGATATGCCATAAAATAACAATTTTTGTTTCCCCAAAGAACCTTTCAGTGGTCAGTTCCTAAAAGAACCATTATTTTCTTGGTGTAAAGAACATTTTAATAATCTGAAGAACCTTTTTTCCTACTATTAAGAACCTTTTGTTCGTTCCATGGATGTTAAAGGTTCTTCAACCATCAATGCTTTGTTTTTAAGAGTGTAGAAGAACCATCTTTGGTTCACCAAATAAGTTTTCATTGGTCAGTTCTTAAAATACCCATTTTTTTCTTATCGTGAAGAACATTTAATAATCTGAAGGACTTTTTCACTACGCTCTTAAAAATAAAAGTTTCAAGAGAGGATTTTCACAGCTATGTCATACAAGAACGAGTTTGGTTCCCCAAAGTACCTTTCAGTGATCAGTTCTTTAAAGAAACTTTGTTTTTCTTGCTTTGAAGAACATTTTAATAATCTAAAGAACCTTTTGCACCATGGAAAGATTCTGTAGATGTGAAAGTTTCTTCATGGAAACAAGACACCAATGAAGAACCTTTCTTTTTAAGTGTCTAGAAGAACTATTTTGGTTCTCCAAAGAAGCCTTCAATAAACAGTTCCTAAAATAGCCATTTCTTCTTTTTTGATTCTTTAGTGGTTCCATAGATCTTAAAGTTTCTTCATGGAACCATCAATGCCAATAAAGAACCTTTATTTTTGAAAGTGTAGAACAATCATTTTTGGTTCCACGAAGAACGTTTCAGTGAACAGTTATTCAAATAACCATTTCTTGCCAATAAATACCAATAAAGAACCTTTATTTTTAAGAATGCAGCCAGTTTTATGGCTTTATATAAATGCAACGTCATATAATTCTGGTGGAAGTGATCTGAAGTGTCGCTCAGGGCAAAACGAAGAGTGTCTCTTACCGTAACCCAAGAGATCTTTGCAGTTTTGTCCTGTTTTTTATGCTCTTCTTCTACAGTACAAAGTCCGTCTCAGGTCCCGAGTGTTAAAGTCCAGAGATTGTCAAACAGGTGCTGATTGAGTCTGACCTGTGTCTCCTCCCTAAAGCTCTGCGTTTGTTTGGTCTGTGCTGATGTCACACCTGGCAATGTAACTTCTGTGAAGTGTGATCTGAGATACTGAGGAAGTTCACCTGAGCTGCTCGGCTCTGACTTTCATCATATTCCTGTGAAAGCTGGAAAGGGCTGGTTTCTGTCGTGTCGACATCACGTTTAGGGGCTTCACTCGATACTAATCTCATGTCATTGTGTCAGCTGCTGGTTTCCTGTTCCCCGTAGGCTTTGCTAAGCCCTTCCAGCTTAGTTATGACAGCGGTCTCTTGCTCTGGGACGTGTATGTACAGGCGGACCGGCGTTACACAAGTGCTGTTGACATGTAGTAATTCCTGCTTCGCACCCATGACCTCACAGACACCGAGACCTGAATCTACCGTCTTCTGATTCGGAGTCAAGTCTAGGCATGAATTATTGTTGTTGTTTGTTCTGGGAGAATTAAAGTTTATTCAGTGACTTCAGTGAAAATCAGGATACTAAATGATGAATATAAAGCACATTACATTCACATTTAGATATTTAGCAGACGCTTTTATCCAAAGCGATTTACAAATGAGGACAATGAAAGCAATCAAAATCAACAAAAGAGCAATGATATGCAAGTGCTATAACAAGTCTCAGTTAGTTTAAACGCAGTACACGTAGCAAGTTTTTTTTTTTAATCATATAATAAAATAAAACAGATAGAATAGAAAAAGAATAGAGCAAGCTAGTGTTAGAGGCCTTTTTTGCTTTTGTTAATTGTATAATAAATAAAAAGAAAACAAATCGATAGAATACGAAAATATTATAGAAGCCAGTGTTATTTTTTTTAAAGAAAACAAGTAAATAAATAGCGTGCAAGTCTAAAAGGGGCAAGATTATTAATATTTAAATACCCATCTATAATTCATCTATTGTTTTATTGCTTCATCCATCCATCCATCCATCCATCCATCATCATTCTATCGCTCCATTCATCCATCAATTGTTCTATTGCTCCATCCAGCCATCATTCTTCCATCATTCTGTTGCTCCATTTAACATCATTCTGTTTTTCTGTCTATCCATCCATTGTTCTATCACCCCATCCATCTGTCCATCTATCTGTCATTCTATGTTTTTCTGTCCATCCATCTATCCATTATTATTTTGTTCCATCTTTTTTCTATTCATTCATCCATCCGGTGTTCTATTGCTCCATCCATCATTCTGTTGCTCCATTCAATATCCATCCATCATTCTGTTTTTCTAGCCATACATCCATCCATCATTGGATGGATGGATGGAGAAAAAGAATGATGGACAGAAAAACATGATCACATGTAAATGTGAGACTTGCTCCTTCACTAGCCAGTTTAAAGTCTGTTCTCAAATCTTATTTGTTTTCTCTGGCATTTGATTAATGTCAGTTTAAGGTTTTGATGTCAGTTTGCTCTGATTCTATTTTAATGTTTTTTGTTTGTTTGTTTGTTCGTTAGTTTTTTTAATATAATGCATTTTTCCTATTATGCTTTTTATATATTGTGTTTTGTTGTACAGCACTTTGGCGTAACTCTGTTGCTTTTAAATGTGCTATAGAAATAAAGTTTGACTTGACTTTACATCATCCTATTTCCCCATCCATCCATCCATCCATCCATCCTTCCATCCATCCATCCATCCATCCATACATCCATACATCCATCCATCCATACATCCACCCAGCATTCTGCTTTTCTATTCATCCATCCATTGTTCCATCCATCCATCCATCCATCCATTGTTCTATCACTCCACCCATCCACCCATCCATCCATCCATCCATTATTCTATTGCACAATTCAACATCCATCTGTCATTCTGTTTTTCTGTCCATCCATCCGTCCGTCCGTCCGTCCGTCCGTCTATCCATCCATCATTCTTTTGCTCCATCTATCTATCATTCTATCTGTTTTTCTATTCATTCATCCATCCATCGTTCTATCACTCCATCCATCCCTTTATATTTGTTTTTAGAGCTATTTTATTTAAAAACAGCAAATAGAGATTTTTTCCCCCACTATTACAGGGCAGATACTGTAGCTTTGAAATACTTGATACTATGATCCTCACAAACTTTGGCGAATCCAGTGACGAGTTTTCCTCAGAAGTGTTTGGTTTCCCGACAGACAGATAAAATCCTGTTCACCCTGACAGCTGGCTCATTTTCCAAAACACAACAACATCCAGTCACAGATTCTGACAAACAGACATCAGTACGTTAGCGTTACTGGAAAAGAGCAGCTCGATGTTCAGTACAGTAGAACAGCTCTAAACATTGGCTCTGCGTGTTTGTCAAGTGTCATTCAAGGACAGACTTGGTACATTCATTTATTAAATATTCTGTCTAGTCACTTGAAAATGCCCTGAACAGAGTTAAGAGAAGAACTGTTTTTTTCTTTCCTCCCAAACAACATGAAAAGATCATCCAGTGTTCCTGCTGGGATCCCGGATGGACGCCAGATTCCGAGGGGAAGCTCGAGAACTGGGTTTTCTCCACGCTTGCTTTCCGTCAGAGTCCTTTCAAACGCATCCAATAAACAAAGGGCCGCCCTTCCTTCATCGGCTTCAAAGAAGCAGGTCTTCCTCCACACATGCAACCATTCACATGAACCAAACATCAGCTCTTCATCATAACGTTTATCCAGCGCTGGAACTGTGAATTTCAACGGCTCTCTGACGAGAAACCCTATCATGCAAACAGATAATCAAGACGTTACGATGGCTTTTGCTGTCTAAGGCCCAACAGCCACACCAAACTGGGTTTTGCATTATTCCTGCAATGTGTCTCGATGACTTTGGCCTTATTTTCGAGAGCCTGAGATTGTTGAGTCGCATCCAGACTCTGGTTTCTGCGGTTGTGTTTTGTACAGATTTCTTCTTGTACTCTGTTTTTCTTGTTTCTGGGAAATGCTTCCAAGTGCTCTTGCGGCTGCTTTTGTCTAATTATTGGTCTTGGTCTTTTCTTTTCTCTCTTAATCGCTCAGCTAAACAATCCTATAAGCGATTATGATGAAATATCGCCTGCTCCACACTCACATGTTGTTTCTGCTGTCTTCATAGGCGCCACAAGTGACAGATTTGCACATTTAAACATGCATACAATTGCATTTTGAATTAGACTTGTACATTTTGGAATTGAAAGCAATATATTTATATTTTTAACAGTTCTCTTGACTTGTCCGCCATGCATTGCAGTGCATTATGGGATTGTCTTCTTCATGAGGAATGTTTGTGATCCCTTAAAATGCTGTCTAGGTAGGGAGCGCTAGGTTTTGGAACAGATTGGGCTGTATATTCTATGGTTCTAAAGTCAAAATCAACATTTTTTAATGTTTTTGAAAGAAGACTTTTATGCTCACCAAGTCTGCATTTATTTGATAAAAAATACAGTAATTTTTTTTAAATATTATTAATATTTAAAATATCTGTTTCTATGTGAATCTCTGTTAAACTGTAATTTATTTCTGTGATGCGCAGCTGTATTTTCAGCATCATTACTCCAGTCTTCAGTGTCACATGATCTTCAGAAATCATTCTAATATGATGATTTGCTGCTCAAGAAACATTTCTGATTATTATCAATGTTGAACACATTGTTTTTGTGGAAACTGTGATACATTTTGTTTTTCAGGATTCACAGATGAATAGAAAGTTCAAAAGAACAGCATTTATTTTAAATAATAGAAATCTTTTGTAAAATTAAAAATGCCTTTACTTTCACTTTTGGTCAATTTAATGCATCCTTGATTGATAAAAATATTAATTTATTTTTTTAAATAGCTTACATATGCATATCTAGCATCTTTATCAAGAGCAGTAATATCATTCTGGCATCCTGTTTTGTCTATTAAATTGTCTCTGCGTGTTATTAATGCCGTGTGTGTGATAATAAACTCATGTCCTTCTGAGATGTTGACCTCCTCATGTCTCCTGGCACACATGATATGTGATTATTAAATCAAGGATGTGCTGTTTGGAGAGTTTTAAAGCAATATCTGGGCTCCACACTGCACATTAATGAGATCAGATGTGATCACGCACACTAGTGCCAGCTATACTTTAAATACGGCAGGGTTTTTAATGGATAATCGTGGGTGTGTGTTACATTCTTTACTGAATGCCACTGACGTTATAATGAAGAGAATGTGCTATGATCTGCTGTATGTTAATGAGGTTTTACTCAGAAAATCACTATGTGATTATGTTGTATAGTGAATATTTCTAAACATCTGTGTTCTGTAGCTGTTGGCATGATGGGAGTTATTGCTCCAAATCCATTACTGTCATGCTCACAAACTGTTTTGCCAATCAAGGTAAAGTTAGTTGTGTTTATCTCGCCTCTTTACTGAGGTTTGTTGCCTCCACATCATGCATGTTCACATTTACTACATCAGAGTCTGTTTTTTGTCTCATTTTAACTCTTTTATCGAGTTGTTCTTTCGGATGGAAGCATAAGTTTTTATATTTTAATGCTGAAAAAGAAGTTGCATACAGTCGCACAACACTTGGAAGTTATAATTATTTTATTTTATTTTTAAAATTATTTAATGTACTACTTATTTTTCCAATTGTAATCACTTTTTAACTTTTTTGAAATTCACTTAAATAGTAGTTTATTTTTTTATTTTTATGTATTTATTTATTTTATATTTCATAAGTTTTATTTTACATGTGATTGCTTAAGTAATATAAAACTGTTAATTTATTATTTTTCAAATTGTAATACTTTTTAACATTTTTGAAATTCACTTTAATATATATATATATATATATATATATATATATATATATATATATATTAGTTTATTTGTTTTTGTTTATTATGTATTTATTTTATATTTCATAAGTTTTATTTTACATGTGATTGCTTAAGTAATATAAAACGATTCATTTATGATATATATTATAAATATATATGTATATATATATAAGCAACCAATGCATTTTAATCAAGATCCAAACAAAGATGCTGCATACATGCAACATGAGCAGTTTTTAATTTAAATTAGTTTGTATAATTTCAAAATTTTGATCATTCAAAAACAGAATGATTTGACTTCAGTTTTGTGAAACTATACATAAAAAATATCTGCATGAAACAGAAACAGCAGACGAGCTGAACGAGACGCAGATTCACTCTCTGCCAGCAGGTGGAGCTTAAAGCGTTTCCTTGGTTACCGCTGTAAACAAAGCAGTGCTGCACTTATGAACTTTAATATGCTTCATACAGAGGCACGATGAAAAGAAAAAATACCATCTAAACTTTTCTAAAGACAGTAAGTTCCCCTCAGACATACATTTATATAAACTCCTGCCCCTAACTGAATCGCGATTGTTTAGCATCTCAACCGATTTGAATCATCACATATTTGAATCGATTTGTACTATGATTTACATGCATCAAAATACTATAGAGTTTAATTGGATGCGTAACCCTATGTCTATTATTATTACTGTCCAAACTCCAAGCGACTATGTGGTGATGTACACTACTGTTCAGAAGTTGATCAAAATTACTGTAAAAACCGTGAAATATTATTTTGATTTAAAATCACAGTTTTCTATGTGAATATCTGTTAAAATATAATTTATTTCTGTGATGCGCAGCTGTATTTTCAGCATCATTACTCCAGTCTTCAGTGTCACATGATCTTCAGAAATCATTCTAATATGATGATTTGCTGCCCAAGAAACATTTCTGATTATTATCAATGTTGAAAACATTATTTTTGTGGAAACTGTGATACAGTTTATTTTTCAGGATTCACAGATGGATAGAAAGTTCAAAAGAACAGCATTTATTTGAAGCAGAAATCTTTTGTAGCATTATAAATGACTTTCATTTCATGTCTTTCAAATGTCACTCTGGAGCAGTGATGTACAGTGTGTTCAGACCCGTGATCCATTTTCGTGTCACGACCCGACACACTTCCGCTGGAAAACTGGGTCACTGCTTCTCCTTCAGGCTCAGGGTCCAGCAGAGAGCTCTGGAAAGTTTGTATGTGTAAAGTGATGCTGCTTTTGTTTAGTTTATTGAAGATGCAGCAGTTGTTTATTTACTTAATTGAGCTTGCGTGATATTTGCTGGTTAGGTGGGAGATGGAGCCTGAGCTCATGGAGCTGGAATGATAATCGCGGCCGTCCTTCCGGAATGCTGTGCTTCTCTCTCTCTCTCTCTCTCTCTCTGTCTGAGTCTCTCTCTCTCTGTCTCTCTGTCTCTGTGGTTGATGCGAGACCCCAGTCATCTCTTCCAGATGCTTCTAACTCTGCAGAATCACTTTCTCTGCTTGTCTCGGTTTTGCAGACACGCACTCGCTTCATCTGTGGCCTTAAATCCTTCACAGCCATTGATCCTGTTTCTCTTCACTCGTTATATGACATCATTCAGCTAGCTTTTATATATATATATATATATATATATATATATATATATATATATATATATATATATATATATTAATAAACAAATAGTTTTCATATTATTTGAGAAACTACATGTAAAATTAAAACTATGATTTTATTTTATTTTTTATTAAAAAAATAAATTATATATATTTAACATTAAATTTAATATTTATTTTTACTTCTATTTTTACTTTTTTTTGTATTTAACAAGACAATACATAATGGTACAGTTAGAAATTACAGATCGTCTCAGACCCTCCCATTCAAAATTTATAAAAATGTTATATGATATGATATATGATATGATAACCTATTATCCACACCCTAAATTCAAGTGGAAGGAAATAATAATAAGAATAATAATCTAAAAATTGACTGACCGAGCTTCCAGTGTGTTGATTAATGATCTGTAATTGCTGTGAAGTCATTCCAGTTTCGTTGAGCGCATTAAAGTTGATTATTGTTTGTTTGTGAACTAGAAATGAGATTAGAGGAACAGATTCCTGAGATGTTTGTGAGTGTGATCTAATGCTGAAGAAAGGCTGAATCAGACAGCAGTGATCCAGAACACATCAGGAACTACAAACCAGTGACTCAAACTGAACAAACTAGAAGATCTGAGTCAGATTTCTGATCTAAACCAGGCCAAACACTACCAGCGCTTCCTAGTCCTGCCTCTGATGGGGTTTTACACCAGTCACACTGATGGGTATTGTTCCAGATTTTCTGACTGTATGCTGTGTGCCTCAGGGTTTCTTAAAAAGTCTTAAAGCAAATAAAGGAGCGGAAAGTCTTAAATTCATAAACGCATTGCATTAAATGTTGCATGCATTGCTAAAAATGTATATCTTCCAGAGTATTTTTGTTTTGTATTCTGATATAAATGTTAAAATATCTTTAAATCACGATACGTTTACTTCAGATGCAAACTGAAGAAGTGAAGTCTTGTTCTCTGAGAAACAGAACAAAATGAAAAGAGTTTATGCTTAAAACAAGAACAAATGTCTGTCAATGGGATATTAAAACTTGTTTTCTGAACCCACTGGCAGATATCCACAAACCATACATTTCTCATAAAACAAGACCTATTTTCTGTCATTTCGCTTCTCAAGTGTATCTTGACTTGAAGCTCTACTAAAGACAGCAATAGTGTCATAATTCTGTTAAAAGGAAGGATTGACTCTGTTTTTAGTGTTTAATGCTCCTGTTTAAATAAAGACTCTAGATTGAGTCAGTGCAGAATGACACTGGTCAGACAAACACAATTATGTTTATCATTTGTGAAATACTTTGCAATTAAAGTGTGTTTGTTTCGTGTTTCTTTAAAACAAATATTATTATTTTTTAATCTGTTGCAATGACTTTTTACTGCCATGAGATTCAAATCTCACTGTAATGATTGTGATTCTCGATCAGGAGACGTCGTTCATGAACATGACAGCTCATTTACATTCACCAAAAAAGAATTTATGAATGAATCATCAATGGAAGCCCATGGAAGCATGGAATAAAAAAAAAAGTGTAATTGCAACTTTTTATCTCAAAATTTTTATCTAAAAATTCTGACCTTTTTTCTTTCTGCTATGGAATAAAAATGTAATTGTGACTTTTTTATTATTATTTATTTTTTTAGCCATGGAATAATAATAAAAAAAGGCATTTTTGACTCACAATACTCACTTTTTTATTCCAGTTATGAGTTTATATCTCATAACTTTATTTATAGCAATCCTTGTTCTGAAAAAAGTGAGAATTATGAGATAAAAAGTCGCAATCACATTTTTATTAATTTTTTTTTTTTTTTTTTCTGTGGCAGAAACAACTAAATATTTTTGTCCTAATGTGAGAAACATACACAATGTGCTTTTTATTTTTATTTTTTTTCCAGGACTTTTTTTTTGATTATGATGTTTGAGATTTAATTTTCAACCATTATATTTTCTAAGAACTTTTTTTAAATGTATATTTTTCTCTCACTTAGATATAAACATGTGACAAGGGACTTCTGTTTACTTTCTGTCGACTTTCTGTTTTTTGGCATCATCAGCCAATCCTGTGGCTCAAGAGTCATTAGTCACATGCAGAGGTGGAAAGAGTACAAAAATAATCTACTCAAGTAAAAGTAAAAAGTAGCTCATTTAAAATTTACTCAGAGTAAAAATTACTTAGTTACATTTTAACAGTGGGAGGGAGGCAAAAATGAAACAGGCCAAGGTTGTCAAACTCAGTTCCTGGAGGGCCACAGTCCTGCACAGTTTAGATATAACCTTAATTAAACACACCTGATCCAGCTAATCATTTAGGCTTATTTGAAAACTACATGATATGTATGCTGGAGCAGGGTTAGAACTAAACTCTGCAGGAACTGAGTTTGACACCCCTGGGATAGGCCTATTAATCTCAAACTAGTTGTTTTTAATTAAAGGAATCAGTTATTTAGAAAAATAAGACATTTGGGCTGTTACCAGGCAAATCAGTATCAACAAACTCATCTTTTCAATGCAGAGGAAATGCAGAAGCTTCATCGGACGTGGCACTGAGATGAATTTACACACTGTTTAGTGCAGGACAAGAATGCATTTAACCTGCAGTTACAAATGCATGAATAATGTTTTGATATGCAAGACATAAAATGTTGAATACTCATTTGAAATTATAAGAAATTAATTATTAAAAAAAATCAAAAGATACTTTAAATGTGAAATTAAAATGGGCAGTATGTGTCAGCAAGTCACTGTTAATAAGTGAGTCATTGCGATTGAACCGAATCATTTAAACGGTTGATTCATTCAGGAACGAAACACTATCATGTTGCTCAGAGACGCAAAACTGTGCTATGGTGGCTGTGTTTGGAATTATTATTTGTTGTAGAAATAGAGCAAAAACAGGCAATATGGTGTCTAAAACGCAGGTCTCTTAATTAACTTGTTTACTGACCTGTTGTTTACATATATATATATATATATGTAATCATGATGATTTTTGGAGGAAAAGACGGCATTCTTTGTGTGATTTTGATTTACTATATGAAATGATATAAATATGTAAATTTTCTGCCCCTATATCTTTAATTTTGTGATCATTCTAAATGCACTTTACAAGACTGAATTACACAGTGAAAGAACGCACTATAAATGCGCGCGCACATCATTAAAACAACAATTATGATATTATCGCAGACGATATATATCGCACACTCCGCACCACTGTCTTTTTGGCTAATTTGTGCAAAACCTCTTGCTAAAATGTCAAAGCTTCATTTTAACCACCAATGCAACGATGCAGTTATTTAGCTTACCTCTACATGCTTGCGAAGGGTTGATGCCTTGTCGAGATTTTATAAGCTGCTAGTTTGGTCTCCATAGGAAAGCACAGCTTATAATAGAGTATAAATATGGCCAGGGGTTCACTTCATTTCCTTCGAGTTCAACTTCAGAATATGACGGTGTATTGTTTTCAGCGGTGTCTGCACCACTAACGCCTGTTTTGTCCGTCTGCATCTTTCTTGTGATTTTAGCGCCAGTTTGCCCTCCTTCCCATTATTTACTGCAGTAGTTTCCAGGGAGAAATTTTTTATTTTTTTTAATCAGTAATTAATGTGTTTTAAAATGTAGCGAAGTACAATACTTCAAACAAAATATACTTAAGTAAAAGTAAAATTACAGATTTTAAAAATTACTTTAAAAAGTAGAAGTACACAAAAAAGCTACTCAATTACAGTAACGCGAGTAAATGTAATTCGTTACTTTCCACCTCTGGTCACATGACATTTACGGCTCAGCTGATTGGCTCAGAGTTTTCAATGATGGCAGCAGGTAGGTTGTGTTCTTTCTCTGAGATGAATGTGAATGCCAGCTGATTATAACTCCAGGTAATGTAGACATTGATTGTGACGGCCCAAAATAAAATTTATTTTAAAAGCATTAAAAAATGATCACATTTCGCAGAAATATTTTTCCTCCAATAAATCGTTTAAAAGGCTGAAATATAATAAATGGAAGTGAATTGCACATATGGAAGAGTGTATTCTGATTTCATGTCATCGCTTTCCATGTTTCTGCTTCTGGTTGTCTTCTGCGTGTGTGTTTTGTCCATATTCAGCATTGGCTGTTGATTGGGTGGTGTCTTTTCTCAGAAGGCTTCTCTGTGTTTCCTCTCCTCGCGGCCCGTCACATGGTTCTGTTTACTTCTGCAGGCTTTTCTTTCATGTTCCTGGAAATAAGCGGAACACAGAGTCCCATTCACATTACAGCCACCATCCTGAAGAAGCGTTCACCGCAGGCCGAGCAGAAACTGCTCAGTCTTCACCCGGTGTCACCCCAAGACATCCATCTGACCCGTCATTGAAACAGAACTTCACTTTTAATTTATATATATATATAAATTAACATATATATATATATATATATATATATATATATATATATATATATAAATTAACATATATATACATACAGGACCTCAAACAAACCACACCCACTGCTAAAAGTCCCATCTCCTCACTGAGGCAGAAGTATCAAAACTTCTCCTCGCCAGCTATCCTACAACATGCCCTCTAGACCCAGTCCCCTCACACCTCCACCAAGCAATCTCTCCTACACTCTTATCAGCACTCACACACATTATCAACACATCTCTCCTCACAGGCACCTTCCCCACTGCATTCAAGCAGGCTCGGGTAACCCCACTGTGCAAAAAACCTACATTAAACACTTCACTTACAGATACTACAGCTACAGACCTGTCTCTCTCCTTCCATTCATAGCGAAAACCCTCGAAGGAATTGTTTTCAACCAGATATCATTGTTTCTCTCACAGAACAACAAACTGGACGCTAACCAGTCAGGTTTCAGGAGTGACCGTTCAACTGAGACTGTGCTACTGTCAGTCACGGAAGCCCTGCGGATTGCAAAAGCTGATTCCAAATCATCAGTTCTTATTCTGCTGGATCTATCTGCTGCTTTTGACACTGTGAATCATCAGATCCTCCTGTCTACCATCTCATCACTGGGCATCACAGGGATTCCACTTCCCTGGTTTGAATCCTATCTCACTGGTAGGTCTTTCAGGGTGGCTTGGGGAGGGGAGGTATCCAAAGCACATCAACTTGTCACTGGGGTTCCTCAGGGATCAGTTCTTGGACCCCTCCTCTTCTCCATATACACTACATCACTGGGTCCCATCATACAGGCACATGGCTTCTCATGGCTTCACCATTGCTATGCTTATGACACACAGCTCTATCTTTCATTTCAACCAGATGATCCAAAGGTAGCTGCACAGATCTCAGGCTGCCTGGTGGACATCTCAGCATGGATGAAAGAATATCACCTACAGCTCAACCTGGAGAGAGAAGACCGAGCTTCTTGTCTTCCCTGCCACTCTAACTCTACAGTATGATTTCTCCATACAGCTAGGTTCTTCTACAATTACCCCATCAACTTCTGTCAGAAATCTTGGTGTAACCTTTGATGGCCAGCTGACCTTCAAAGACCACATTGCAAAGACTGCTCGATCTTGCAGGTTTGCATTGCACAACATCAGAAAGATCAGGCCCTTTCTAATGGAGCATGCTGCACAACTTCTTGTCCAGGCCCTTGTCATCTCTATGCTGGACTACTGCAATGCTCTTCTGGCTGGACTTCCATCAAGCACAATCAAACCTCTACAAATGATTCAGAATGCAGCGGCACGACTGGTCTTCAACGAGCCCAAAAGAGCCCATGTTACACTTCTCTTTATATCATTGCACTGGCTACTGGTTGCGGCTCGCATCAAGTTCAAGACATTGATGCTTGCATATAGAACAGCAACAGGCTCAGCACCCGCCTACTTCCACTCACTACTACGAATCTACATCCCCTTTAGAAGTCTGAGATCCACTAGTGAGTGACGCGTCGTGGTACCATCGCAGAGGCTCAAAATCACTTTCCAGAACATTCTCGTTCACCGTTCCTGGCTGGTGGAATGATCTTCCCACCCCTATCCAGAATGTGGAATCTCTAACAATTTTCAAGTGACAGCTGAAAACTTGTCTCTTTCAAAGCTTCTTGAGTTCATCATAAAAAAAGTCTTTCTCTTTATTTATTCCTTCTCTTTCTAGATTGTACTTATTTGAACAATGTCTAAAACTTGGTATTACAAGCACTTTCTGTGCCTGTTTGCCTCTTTAAGAAGGATCGCTTTATGTAACCCCAATTGAAAGTCGCTTTGGATAAAAGCGTCTTCAAAATGACTAAATGTAAATGTGTACATATATATATATATATATATATATATATATATATATATATATATATATATATATATATATAACTTTCCATTCTACCATATATACGGTTAATAACTATAATTAAATTTTATGTCATTTTACTTCATCTGAACTGTGAAAAAAGCTTATTTTGTAAAGTATTTTGTAAACAGTATTTGAACATATTTTTCCAGTCCTTTGCAGATTATAAATTACTTTATGCATTTTGAATAGTTCTTTTTGTCATTAAAACCAAAACCTGTTATTTTGCAGCTTTTATTATTTTGATATGTGCATTAAAGCTGATGCATATATACAACAAAAAATTGTTATTGACATTTTTAACTCAACATCATCAAATTAGGTAATATTAGGCAAATCAGCAGAAAGAGAAGCTAATGTGTTGACAACTTATTTTTCTGAGAAATAACTACCTTTAGTAAGTAATCCACAGCAGTCCAGTCCATCAGTGAACATCTGGAGAAGACAAAAGCTGAAACACATCCAGCATCAAGACGTTTTTAACTAACTATGAGTCCATAATCCATAATAACACTTCGTCCAGTGAAAAAGTCCATCTCCTGTTGTCTCTCACTTCAAAATCCAGCCACATATTTGTTTAGAGCTGTTTTGGCTTGTAAAAAGTCTTTATGGATTTGTTTCAGCTTTTGTCTTCTCCAGATGTTAACTGATGGACTGGAGTGCTTGTGGATTATTGTGATGTTTTTATCAGCTGTTTGGACTCTCATTCTGACGGCACCCATTCACTGCAGCGCATCCATTGACAAGACACTGATGCAAAGCTACATTTCTACAAATCTGATGAAGAAACAAACTCATCTTCATCTCTGATGGTCTGAGGGTGAGAACATATTCAGCAAATGTTCATTTATGGTATGACTCCAGTATCTAAATGTCAAATATTCTTACATCAAACCAGTTGTTATGTGGCTTCAATCTGTAAACAATAAATGATTCCCTTTCATTTTATGCTTCAGGTCACACAAACAGGTGCACGAACTTCACATGCACGAAATGCAAACATTAAACTTCCTCGCCGGAATATAATAATTCATAACGCAATACAACACAAATCATGAGAACGATAAAACTCACATCATGTCAAAATATGTCTTCTGCAAATGCAGGTTACTTGTATAACAACAACAACAACTAATATCATAATATCATAATCACTGCTGTCCATAAGGCTCATGTGTGTTCTGTCGCGCGCGTCTTTCATAAACACCAGTCTGATCTGTGTGCTGATGTGGATGTACGGCATGTCGGCGGCAGGACGGGTAACTTTTCAGACGAATATCGAGAAGGGTCTCGGATGTCAGTTCTGTCTCCTTGCTCCTTCAATCAGCGTCCTCCAAATCACAGCACGCTTTGGACAGAGACGCTCCAAAAGATGTCAGATAGCCTAAGTATTATGCATTTAAAATTGTAGAATTGATGAAAAAAGTATTTGTTCTCTGAACTGTCAAAAAAACAAACAATCAAACAAACAAACAAAAAAACATCCACTTTTTAAATCTTAGATAGATAGATAGATAGATAGATAGATGTACAATAGATAGATAGATAGATAGATAGATAGATAGAAGCGTCCATATTCTTCGAAAAACATCCCCCTTTTATCTTAAGTTGTAAGTGTACTGTTCTAAAAGTAATGTTTTATTCAAAAGTTGTTTAAATGTTGGAGGCCTTGGCTGATTCGAGTTGAGCAATATGCCTTTTTTTTGCTTTGCATGATATTATGCCAAGCCTCTTTTACATAAGGTCGAGTGTCCTGTCCAGTTCTGTACAAAAGAGTTATTGTGTTGGTGCACTGTCCAACGGAGTTTGCAAAACCTTGGCTGTGAAATCCTGTACCGCTTTCCAGAACATACTGTAGATCATAAAACATAGTTTTCTACATTCCCAGAAGAAGATGTGCAAAACTGAACTAGATGAGACATTAGGATACTGATCTGATTTCTATGCAGTAAAAAGGGATCAGTTTAACAAGCTCAACACAGCATCATCATCACAGCTGTTTACTCAAGAAAAGACACTGAGAGACGGATGAATAAACAGTGACGAGATGAAAATAAATGCAAACCTTTCAAGTAAGCATGACAGGACTATTATTCAATCTGGTTTATTAATCCTCTGCCTGAAGCCCTGACCAGACCATCCAAAATGAATCTATTCATTAGAAAGATATTTCATTAATGTGTAGAGAAGATGTGATATTAGCTGTTATTGGAGTTTTGTAAAGATCTGAACACACTCACACACACACTGAGTTTGTTAATTGCAACATTCATGCTCATAATACAATGTTTCGATGCTTATTTCTTTGATTTCTTGTCAACCTTGGTGGCTGGATGGTCATTTCCTTTAGGCAGAATTGCTCATTTGTTGTAATCATTGTAACATGAGGTTGTAGTCTCTCAGAACGCTGAGGAAATGAAGCCGTCCCATCTGAACTACAGCAGGAGCTCGATAACATCAGTAATAACCGCAGCTAAACACACGATCATACAAGCTTCATCTGTGCTGGATTTACATGAGCTCTGATCAGTGTGATACTATAACACACACTAACCCTGAAACAGTGTTCACACCTGCAGCCGTGTCTACATTACACAGTGCAAAGTCGATTAGGAGACAGTGGATCCTTCTACTGATCACTACACGATTCGCTCTAGACTGGTTTTGAGAAATAGCTTGTGAAACAAAAAAGGTAATTTCATCTCACAATTTGGACTTTTATGAAATTTGAGCTTACATCTTGCAATTCTGACTTTTACCTCTGAAGTTTAGTTTATTTGACACAATTCTGACTTTTTTCTCTGAATTCATTCAGAATTGATTTCTTTTTTTCTCTGAATTTTAATTTAGTTCTCACATTTCTGACTTTCTCTTGTAATTCTGTGTTTAGTTCTCACAATTCTGACTTCTTTCTTGTAATTGAGTTTATTTCTCCAAATTCTGACTTTTTTCTAAGAATTCTGAGTTTGCATCTTGCAATTCTGATTTTTTTTCTCAGAATTTGTTTATTTCTCACAATTCTGACTTCTTTCTTGTACTTCTGAGTTTGTATCTTGCAATTCTGACTTTTTCCTTGTAATTCTGAGTTTATTTCTCATAATTCTGACTTTTTTCTCTGAATTTGTTTTTTGTATCTAAATTTTAACTTTTTCCTGTAATTCTGAGTTTATCTCACAGTTCTGACTTTTTTCTTGTAATTCTGTTTATTTCTCACATTTCTGCCTTTTTTTCTTGTAATTCTGTGTTTAGTTCTCACAATTCTGACATTTTTCTCTGAATTCAGTTTATTTCTCACAATTCTTTATTTTTTCTTGTAATTTTGAGTTTATTCCTCTCAATTTTGACTTTTTTTTTAATTCTGAGTTTACATCTCTCAATTCCATTTTTTTTCTCTAAATTCTGACTTTATAACTTGTAATTCTGACTTTTTCCCCTCAAAATTGTAAGAAAAAAGTAGCAATTACCATTTTAATTTTAATTTTTTTATTTTAATTTTAATTTTTTTTTTATCCTGAGGCGGAAACTAGCTTCCATAGTCATATGACCTCGTCATGATGCATGTGTTTAATGCTCAGTTCTGCTTGGAAAATGGTTATTTTGCATGTCTTATAAGTTTTAAATATATCAAGTTTTTATATGTAATATACTGCACATTTTATTAGGTCAAATAAAATGTGGCATGTGATTAGTGCACAGTTCTTAACTTGGTCTTATTCATTTAAAATATATCACATTTTTGAGCTATATACCTGGAAAAAATTTGTAAGTCTGTTGGATGTGTGCATACAGAAGCTTTCTGTTTGTGTACAATTCTGAACTGTTTTTTATGCCGTAGAGACCAGTGGGTGTGTCCTGTGGGGGCGTGGCCTCTGGGTAATGAGGGAACGAATCACTGAGCCTCACTGATCAATTACAGAGACGTTCTCATTATTATTCTCAATGACTGGCAGCTGCATCAGTGTGAAGAGCTTTAAAAACACACATGAAGGTTTTGAGGTGTGGACATGCTGCATGAACGCTGGTGGATTGAGTAGCTGGTGCTTCACTGCTGCATTTCCTTCATCTTTTATTTTGCATTGCATGTCTTTCTTTTTCCTTCATGTTTGTTTTTGTATAAACATCAGTTTCATTCTACATGTGTACAAAATGGAAACAGTGATAAATCCACCATATTCAAGTTCAAGCTTCGGGAACACGATGCTTAAAAAAAGCAAATCTATATCAATTTACACAGGTTTTATTTTCTTCTAAGCAAAGAAAATGGTAAAACACAGAGTTTTGAGAGTCCAAAACACTTTTTCTGTTACTGCGGTCATGCCAAAACATGTTCTTGGAGTTTCACTAACTTCCTGTGTGTCCCGCAGAACTTCCTGCCCGTGTCTCTGGGTTGCTTTATTAAGTACGGGTCACTGTCGCCGTAGTTCAGGTGATTTGTGGTCAGTTCCTCTGGACGGCTCGCAGGAAGCGCTTTAGAGCCGGAGCAGAGGACGTTTCCTGACTTTCACACCACAGATTCTTTTTCAAGCCTTTTCTTTAGAATCTATTTATAACTCTTACTTTTTATTTAATGTTTTTAAGAGATGTACACTGACTCGAATCCTTTCAGACAACATTTGTTAAGAAAAATGTGCTCGACGATTAAGCAGCTGTATCTCAGGATGATGACTTAGAAATAATATAAAATATTACTAGGACAATCCCTGTACATTTACTGAAAGTTCAGCCTCACTGTGGGCTTGATGGATTATTATTATTTATTTATTTTATTGTGCGTGTCGATTGTGGAGACTTGTTATATTCTCTGATATCAATTATTATGTGTACCAGTTTTATTTTAGTATCATTGAAATACTAATATAGTTTTTTTTTTTTTTTTACGTTTTGAATCAGTTTTTATTTGTAAAAAAAATTCCTTTTGTTATTTTAAATTTAAAGTTTTAGTAATTTTGTTGAGTGCTTTTGCCTTTTTTTAGTAGGTTTTTTTTTTTACTTTTCAAAAGACAAAACAAAAAAATGTAATGTATGTGTAATTTTATTAATAATATTTTAAACTAAATTAAAAGGATAAATGAGAAACTAGCTGAAATTAAAAGTTATATAATTATTTATTACATAAATGTGTATATATAATTATTTAATACCAGTTATTTTTTTCCCCCTGATATAATCTACTGAAAAAATACACCAACCCTGACTTTTACTGGCTCAGAATCAGGAATTTCATCTTTCTATTTTAATTAATCTCTCCTGAATTGAAAGGAAAACCTGTTTTACACATTCTGAGGAAGGAAAAGAGTTGCATTTAATCATGTTGACTGATTTATATACTGCATTTACAGTTATAAAACACACACCCTTAACAATGTCTTTTGAGATTCATTTTGAAAAGTTTTTGCAGGGTTATTGCTTTCTACTTTAGGAGGACTCTGTATAGAACAAAACATCACTTTTGGTTGTTTTTAGTTGCTTTGCTGTGTATTTTATTGTAATTAATGCTCAGCAGTGTGTTTGCTGTGAGACTGAAGCAGTGTTGAATCTCATGCGTCTGAAACCGAGGCCAATGCCGTGATAACTTCATTACTTTTATATGTTCCTCGAGAGAGAACAAAGATAGAGCTGCGACTCGATGCCAAATAACACGTCAGACAGGACATGTGTATTATAAAAGGTCTCAAAAGTGCAGATATGTGTGCTGTATCACACATCAAGAAAATACGGTTAAAGAAAACTTTCATATTTTTCAAAGGATCGTTTACAGAAATGAGGAAAGAAACAGACACACATCTAACAGGTTGACTTGATTTGGCAGGTTAATGGTTAAAAACTGTAGGTTTCTGTAGGACAGTAAACAGACAGAACACATCATTTTTAACACAATATTGATGATCCCGGCTGACTGTCGTCTCTCTGAAGAGCCACTGCTGTGGATATTTACATGCAGCAGATGCTTTTATCTTTTATCTAAAGTGACTTATGAATGATGAACATCACTAGCAATTAATCATACGAGAGCAGCGTTCTCACAAAACCCCAAAACTGAACTTCATTTAGTCATACAGACGCTAAAAGCAAAGTAAAAATGCAGAAATATTGAATTGTGAAAGCTTAAAAAAAAATTATAATAAGTGTTTATTTATATGTATAGTAGATGTCCCTGGTTGTGGTTTAGTTTAGTGCTCGTGTGTTAACTCAGTCTAAACAGGCAGCATCCTACCTGGAAAGGAAAGAACCCTAATAAGTGAAGTACACAGGACACCTTACTATTTCAAAAGTTTTGACATTGGCTTTTCACTAAAGTAACAACTAGGGGTGTGAATCTAGACTGCAAATCGATTCAGGAACAATTTTTGGAAATTCAGAATGGTTTGATTCCATTATAATTAATTATTTTATTCAGCTTTTTTATGCATTCATAGGATTATGTAAATGGTTCTCCTAATGTGTTTCCCAGGTCAGAAAAAGAAAACGTCAGACTACTTAACATTACATACTAAGCCACTGAGAAAAAAAAAAATTAAATAATAATTTCACTTAGAAATTACTAGTAAATTGGACAAATAATTATAAATAAATGTCAAGTAACACAAATTAAACTTGAAATTTTGAAGCAGAAAACTTTTTTTTATTATTATTTATTTATTTTTGTGATTGTTATAATTTTTATTTTATTTTATTTTATTTTATTTTATTTTATTTTATTTTATTTTATTTTATTTTATTTATTTATTTTTGCAGTGCAACTTGAAAGTAAACAAATTAAATCCATGCACATACAGGCTACTTAGATTATAACCAAGAATGAAATGTACTGATAAAATGTTTTAGAGCTGAACACCTAGGAAAGTATTTGGCTTTTTTTATTTCCATGAATTTTCTTGACCTGGTTTTTCATCAACATTGTCAGTAAACTAATCCAATCTGATTCATTCAGTTTCCTCAAAGTCTTATATATGCAAATAAAGAAAAGAAAAATAAAAAAGAAAAATCAGCTATATCCAAGAAAAAGCACTGACAGGTAATAGTTTTTAGGTTTTTATGCATTTTCATGTTTTATTTCAGTAGTAGTGCCACACAATGAGTTTATCATGTGTTCTCTCTATACCATAGAATAATTCACTCATATAACATATTTAATGTTTATTCATTTTAAAACATTGAATCATACTTTACCATATTACAATTCATTCATTTTTTTAAAATCATTTTAAATCAATTCTTGACCGAAACACAAGATTAATGATTCCAAAATCCATCAATTTGTAATCGATGCACCCAAGAATTACAACATTTCTTATTTGAATTTAACTTGATACCAAAAAATATGGATGAAAAGAATGCATTTTTATATATTTAGCATTATGGTGGTGAGTTTGCACAGGAAGAAACCAATTTTCTTTGTAAAAAATTTAAATGGTAAAAAAAAAAAAAAAAGGATTTTCAGAGATTATGGGAATATTACTTTTCAATGTTCTCAAAATATTTTGGAACAAAAAGGATTGGATTGGAACATTGTACATTCAGAACATTCAGACTATCCAGTTTTTTAAACTGTTGAGTGCACTTTGACATCGAGTATCTGTAAGATTATTTTCCCAGTAAAGATGTTAATTTCTGTTTATATTTTAATCTGTCAAAACATCGTCAGCCCTAACATGTTGAAATGCACTTAAAGTGTGTAATTCATCTTATTTTTAACAAACGGTTTCTACCACGTGTGAAGTTATGGTGAGATAAAGCAGAGAGATAACGCGGCGGTCCTTAAATGAAGGTGATGTAACTGTACTACTGCTTTTGAGAAGAAGCATATGTCTGTGAGGTCCTGTGAATTTCTTGCTCTCTCGTGCTGGTAAATCAAAAGCAGAGGAGGCCCGGCGCAACGTGGATCTTTACAGGATTAGTGGCTGTGGGGGGTCAGGGTCGGCGGGAGAGCAGATGTGGATCCGCTGATACAGGTCTTACTGAAGCTAGTGTTAAATGATGCTTGATGCCAAAGGTACATGCTGTTTAGCACGTGCAAACCTGCTAGCGAAAGAACGTTGTAAAAAACATTCAGATGAAGTGATGAAAACATTACTTCTGAATGTTTCTAAATGTATATAAAAAAGCATTCCATTTCAACATTCTGCAAACATTATATTTTAAAACAAGTGGTAAAGGCCCTTTCACACTGAACACGAACATTCGGCACAAAATTTCAATCGTGTTCATATCTCCAGAAAAAAACCTGAGAAACATTTTTTTTCTATACATATAATTATGACTATATAGTTTCTGTATCTTTTCATGCGAATCATGGTGTTCTTATAACAATAAAGGATGCTTATGTCAAATAATGTGCAGGTGTTCAATCCATTATAAAACATAGAAAGAGTGCATGTCTGCCTATTATAGAATCCAAGTCCACTTTAGATCTCAAGCACTCAATGATGGTTTAAAGTGGGTTTTCAGAAAAAAAACATTAATAATCACATGTAGCTTAATGCTAATTGCACCTCAAATTATATTTTCAGATGTATTCTTTAAGCATTATAGATAGTTTGTGTTTCTGATGAGGAACCAAATGATATTTGTCTTAATTTAATGGTGTATATTGAACAGCAGATGATTTAAAAGCCGTATTCGAGATACAAAGGCTATGTGAGGAAAAATGCATCATTACTCATCTCCCTGACACAACAGATTTAGTATTCCTCCAAATGAATAAGAACAGTGAAATGCAAACTTAGAATATTAAATAAGAATAGCACTTAGTGTTAAATGACATCTTTGACAATAATGTTATTTTAATTTTGCTGGACATTAGTGCAGCGTTGGACCATGAGATTTTAACCAACCGCTTAGAACACTGGGTTGGCCTAAAAGGTAATGTTCTCAAATGGTTTAAATTTTATCTCATGGACAACATTGGGGCTGTAATTCTTTCTTGGGGAGTCCCACAAGGTTCAATTCTTGCTCCAATTCTTTTCTCCCTTTATATGCTACCGTTGGGGGCTATTTTTCGGGAATATAAAGTGTCATTCCATTGTTACGCTGAGTTAAATTAAAAAACACTTGACGCTTTATTAGCATGCTTACACGATGTTAAGGATTGGATGGCTGCAATATTTTTTAAATTTTAATGAAAATAAAACCGATGTTATTGTGTTTGGCACTAGAAAGCATGATGTGCTGCAGTGGTTGAATACAACTTCTTTGACTAGTTTTCTTAAAATCTAGTGTAAAAAATTTTGGGATTTGTTCTGGATAGTGATTTACAGTTGGACAGAATTTTTTTTGCTTTGCAGCATTTTCTCTTGTGTGTGTTCAAGCTTTTTGAATTTGGATTTCCTTCAGCCTGAGGCTTACAGATTTCACTTTTGGTGTGAAAGGGCTTTACATTTGCCAAAAATAGAAGTTTTTTTTTATATTAAAAACAAACAAGCAACCCCAATGTCAGTTGAGAAAAAGTAACAAAAGTAACGTAACACGTTACTTTCCATAAAAAGTAACCAAGTAACTCAGTTACTTTTTTAGGAAGTAACGCACTATTGTAATGCATTACTTTCCCTAACACTGGGTATATAAATAACTTTCCATTTCATGTTTTTTTTCTGACTAATGGCAGATAGTGAGTGTTTCAAGAGGCATCTTTGTTTTTGCAGTTCTGGTCATCATTTGACACAAAATGTAATATTTTCATAACAGAATGCAGTTACACTTTAATGCATTTCATACACAAAGACACAAAAGACACATGCATTTCGTAAACAGAAATGTAAAATCAACACTTCACTCACAAAATGCAGGATGAACTGCAAATCATTTTACAATAGAGCTGATGCGTTAGCAGACTGAATAGCAAAAATAATGTTGGTTTTCAAACAGGTTTCCTGAATAGTTACTCAAGACAAGAAGTACTGATTTAAAAAATATTTTTGTAATCTGAAATAAAACAAAAATTACAACTCATTAAAAAACTAACTGAAATTAAATATGACTTATTAAATTATTAAATCTATTAAATTAGAATGGCAAAATGGGATTACATTTTAATGCATATCATACACACAAAAACAAAAGCCATGCAGCTGTGGTTTGTAAACAGAAATATAAAGTCAGCACTTCATGCACATAATTATAAACCCAAAACCATTTCCGTGCAAGAAGTTCAAAGTCATTTCCAAGGGAGAATGTTTTGTGTATGTTCTGTTTCATGATTCAATTTTGTGAATGCAGATTCTGTGCATTTAATTTACAAAAGGGGTTTTTTGCAATCACAAAATGCATTTTATCTGCAGTTGAACAGGGATATGAAAAGTACTTTTTAACATGCAAAAAATCACAAACCTTTAACCAGTGATTTAGTCCAAAATATGTCCATCTGAATTGCATCTGTCTTTGTATTGGAACTGGATATCTCCTGGAAGCTTCTTCTGTCCATCTCTGTTTCAGACCTCACACAGCACCAAAAGATAATGTTACACGGCTAATGTTTTGTCAGTTTGAGTCTTTCGAGTCCTAGCAGTCTCGTCTGAGAGCTCATATTTAGTCAGCGTCAAAATTATTTGCATAAAGACTTATTGTTTTTATTTTTACTCCGTACAAAATTTCAGTGTGAGTGTCCCGATGGAGTCTGAAATGCAATTTATGCAAAATACATGAACAGAATCTGTTGAGCTGCACAAGCTCCATTTCATGTGTTGTTCTGAAATGTTGAATATAAAATACAAATGTTTACATGCAATCCCATGCAATTTAATCCGATTTCAGACTCTGAAAGTTCAGTTTATATGAATATGAATATTCCAATATGCATTTACATGTACATTACATGTTTTCTGTGGATATCCATCTAACATGGAATATTCTCAGAACATTCTGAAAAGGTTCTCTCACAGTTATTAACGAACGTTACAAACAGAGCATTCATTCACTGTTATCTGGTCTTTAAGTTATCAAAACCTTAGAGTAAAACATTATTTATACATCGTTTGTGGAACTTTCTTTTTCTGAAATGTTTTAGTTCGTCTAACGTTTTTAAACATTACCACTTGTTTGAGAATGTTCAGAGAACATTCAAGAGTAACATTCCCATAATAATTGCAAAATGATACAATGGGATGTTCTCAATGTTTGCATAACCAAGAAAAAACATTTTTTTAAAAAATTGATGTTTTGAACATTTAGAGAACATTCAGAAACAACATTTCACAACTTAATGGGAATGTTAGAAAAATGTTCTTAGAACATATTTTTATTAGCTGGGTACCGCAAGTATATTCGCCATTTTTGCCTTGATGACTTATCTAAAAGGAATTCTATCTTATATGTCAGAAGTTTCTTTCATTTTTGAAAACAGTAGGATTCAAGCGTTTGCTTGTTTGGTTTTTTCCAATTGATTGGATTGTTTCAGATCTCAGTCAGATCGATTGAGGTGTTTACATGAAGGCTTTTCAGTCCGATTGCACCATCAATCTGATTTATTATTTATGTGCATGTAAACGTTGCTAGTGAGTTGCATTCTCAGTTATAGATGATATAAAAGGCATACATTGGAACATTCAAATGTATCATTTTGAAAGGTTATGAGAATGTTACATTTGAATGTTCTCTAAACATTTAAAACACCATTTTTTTTTATTGGTTACACAAATGTTAGAGGAACATTCCATTTTATCATTTTTGAAACTGGTACGAAAATGTTAGTTTCTGAATGTTTTTTAAAATGTTAGAATTTCCAGTTTTTAACATATTAAGAATGTTTGTTTCTTCTTGGTTTGTACAAATGTCAGAGAAACGTTTAATTCTATTTTGGAAATGTTATGAGAACGTTCTAATGATTTCACAGAAAAACGCTAGAACATACAAATAACATCACAAGAATGTTGTTTTAAGAACGTTTCCTCTCAACATTATTAGAACATATATCAAATATTATTACTGTTATAAGAGTGGTCCATAAATAAAATTAAGAATGATTTGTGCTAACATTTACAGAACTTAAAAATCTTAATTGGCACTGTAAGCGATCTTATAAATGGCACAAAGTTGTATTGATAGCAGGCAGAAACACTCTTCAGATTACTTGTTTCATCATAAACAGCGCTCTCAGTGTTACAGCAGATAAATCATGTTAATCTGTGCTAGATGAGTGTTTCTTTGTAGAAATGTTGACTAGGGAGGTTTTGTCCATTGCTTATATTTATTAGCATGTTCTCTCTGCTGTCTTTAAAACTTATGAAGTGCACTAGAACGAGGAATGTTTAAATCTTACAGAACATACACACACACACACACACACACACACACACACACACACACACACACACACACACTCACACACACACACACAGACACACTCACTCTCTCTCTCTCACTCACACACACACACACACACACACACACACACACACACACACATGCACACACACACATATTCACACTCACTCAGTCTGTGGAGGTTATCAGCCACGGCGGGGTTAATGCATCACAGATCCAGCGCACCTCAGATCACTATTTATTTATTTAAGTCTGTGTTCATATCCCATCCACTACTTATCCAGCTCTTTAGTTTGAGTTGAGGTCACACACTGGATTGATCCTTTTTATAAATTAAAATTTAAAAAAGTACTTCTGTAGTCTTCAATAACGTGTTTCGTTTCTCAGTGTGAATTACACAAAAATCATATATATTGTTTGCTTTTGAAGGGTTAAAATGAATTTAGAACTGACGTTTATCCTAGCTACTATATAGCAAACTTGCCTGTTTATATCATCACACAGTCCTCTATATAAATGTTCTGGAAAGATTCTCTCGAAGTTATGAACAAACGTTCTTTGCAGTAACGTTAAAGGAACGTTTGTTCAAAGTTATCTGGTCTTTAATAACGTTCTCAAAACATTAGCACAAAAATGTTATTTATACAGCATTAAAAGAGCATTTTTATTCATCGATTTTTAAATATTACTAACTACTTGTTTCAAAAATCTCAGAGAACATTTCAAAAGTCATGTTCCCATTATCCGTCTATAATTACGTTCTCAAAACGTTAGAACAAAACGTTGTTTATACATCGTTCATGGAAGATTTTTCCTTAATGTTTTAGTTGAACGTTCATTTAATGTTTTTTTTTTAACTGTCACTTGTTCAAAACGTTCTAAGAACATTCAAAAGTAACGATCCCATAATGTTTGCAAAATGATCAAACGCAATGTTCCTTTGTTTCTATAACAAAAAAAAAAGTTTCTAAATCATTTTTAAAACTGAACATTTTGAACGTTTAGAGAACATTCAGAAACATAACTTAACATTCGAAACATTCTTAGAACATATTTTTTTTAGCTGAGAAATTATCTACAACTTTTTTCACATGCAGTGTATTTGCCTAAAACAATATATTCCTATTATATAGTTTCAAAATGTTGTTTATTGTTATATTTATTGCTATAGTAACTATATTATTGCTCAGTTCTTTATATATAAAGTTGGATATATAGAATCTCTTACTTTATCCACATACATACAGAATACTTGCATAGACTGAGATATATTGTATAGTAAATTTTTAGTTCTTATTTTTAAAATTTTATTGCAAAATGTAACTATATCATTGGCCAGATCTTAAATGAGTGGATTATATAAGTATGTCAAACTTTATCATCAGATTCAACTTAAAATATTAAGCTCAGTTGCTGTTTTAAATTAAGTATAATCAAGCCCTGTTATATATTACATACAATCAATATAACTTTAATTTAACATGAACAGTTGGTATGAAGAAGGAATGTTCTCAGATTGTTCTGGCAAGGTTCTTTCATAGTTATCAACACAGTTCCTCCAGGAACATTAATAGATCATTCGTTTAAAGTTATCCCTTTCCCCACAATTTATGAGAGGTTTCCCTGCCATTGACGGAAATTTCCAGATGTAGTCTTTTACAAAAACGTGATTTTCTCAGCTTTTTGTTTAATGTTGCTTTTTCATGAAACTTACCCACATTCGAGTGTTGATGATAAAATATAGCATGAAGCTAGAATAAAATGGGCTATTTTGTTTAAAAGCAGAGGTTCTTGTTTTGGCATATTGCATGTTCAGATATTCATAAAACAAAATATTACAAATATTTTCTGGTGAAAATCTTAAAACATGCTAGCGGTGCCTAGAAACTTTTTTTAAAAGACGCTGGCGGGGAAAGAGTTAATAATGTTCTCAAAATGATAGAACACCTTTCATAGAAAGTTTTTCACTTGTTACAGAACGTTGAGAGAACATTTGAAAGTAACACTTGAATGTTTAAATATAATCAAGCGCTGTTGTATATTACATACAAACATTTTGTATCAGTATGTGACGACTTTGTAAAGGATAAACGCTGTCTCTTTTGATAATTAATCATCTGCTCACCCTGTTCAGTGGTGTCAGTGCCGTCAAATCAGTGATATTACTGAATGTTTAACAGACACTTGTCCACTTGAAGTTGCTCAATCGTGGTTTGCAGGAACTGGAGGTCTCCTCAGTGCTAAGGTTCTCAGTGACGCGCATCACCGCCACTGCTGCTGCATGCGCTCAGTCACGTATCCCTCCAGCCCTCGGGGGAAAAACCTCCAGACCCCTCCATGTTGCTAAAACTGTATGTCTTGGCAGTACTGTACTGTAAGTGTGTGTTTTGGAGCAGCTGATCTCACAGGTGTCTGTACGAGGACGTAACTCGACTCTGGGCTGGGATTCGCTCTTTTCCCCTGATTATATCAAACTCTGTCCTGAGCTCATTATGTTGTGCTGAAGCACATGGGACGTCCCAGCGGCCGAGGCTTTGACCTTTGACCTGGGACTGTTTGATTTGGCACTGGTCTGTTGAGTGACGGGTCGCCTTGAGCAACGCTCTGATGGTCTTCAAACATTAGACATTCAAGAGAATAGAAAGGAAACACAATACCAGAATACTGCATACAGAAAAAAAAGTTATTGGAGTTTATTTCAAATTTAATTCAATGTGTTACTTGCCATTTATTTGTAAATAATTGTGAAATTGAATAGCAGTGAAAATCGTTTCTAAAACAATTTTTTTTTTCAATGTACCATTTATTAAAAATTGCATGTTTAAAAACATTATGAACATTAACTCACTCTGATATGATTTTGCCATCTGTTTATCATTTCAAACATAATTATTCTAGCTATTAAACCAAATTTCAATGTCCTAATGTTGAGTTGTCTTATCAAATAATTACTATATACAGTATATATGGTTCATTATTTAAATAATTAGTTTTACATACATACATACACTACTTTTAAAAATTTGGGGTCCGTATGATTTTTGAAAGATATTAATACTTTTATTCAGCATAAATTGACAGTAAAGATTACAAAAGATTTCTTGAATGTTCTATTCATCTGTGAATCCTGAAAAATAAAATGTATCACAGTTTCAACAGAAATATAGTGCAGCACAACTGTTTTCAACATTGATAATCAGAAATGTTTCTTGAGCAGCAAATCATCATATTAGAATGATTTCTGAAGATCATGTGACACTGAAGACTGGAGTAATGATGCTGAAAATACAGCTGCACATCACAGAAATAAATTACAGTTTAACAGATATTCACATAGAAAACAGTTACTTTGAATTAAAAATAATATTTCACTGTTTTTACTTTATTTTTGATTAAATAAATGCAGCCTCGGTGAGCAGAAGAGACTTCTTTTTAAAACTTTAAATTCAAACTTTTGCACAGTCATGTGCACTCACTGCAAAAATACTATGTGTTCACCTACAGTCTAGTTTTGTTGTGGTCCAGTGGGAAAATTGTCCTGAAAATCGGCTTGTTAGATGATTGTTGTTCTATTCACTTGTGTAAATAACCAGCCAGGAACGCTTAACTCTTTACATGCTGACTTAAATGCATCGTGCACATGCGAGACACATGCAGTGACATCAGCACTCGACCCTCCTTATAATATGTGGGTCACTTAAAGTAATGTTTATGAAATGTCCTTATAACTTTATTAATATTTGATATACAGTATGTTCTTATAACGCTGAGAGAAATAAGTTATTATTGAGTAATGTGTTTCCACTGATGCAGCGATCAGATCCGTGCGTGTCTCCTGCGCTTTGACTTTAAGACTCAGTCTATGATTGTTTTAACAGCTGTGGGATGAGAGCGAGTCTGTGATCCGGAGAGGTTCTGTGTAAGTAGGGCTGATCCTATATAAACAAACACACAAGGCCGCGAAGGTACAGACACACGTCAACCACAGCATCCTTCAGCAGCACATCTACTCTTCGTTTATTTTGCATTGCTTGTCCTGGTGAAACAACTACAAGAGGAAGACAAATGTTAATACAGAAATCTACCTGTGAGTTAATCTCAGTATACTTCAAACACTGCATGATATACAGTACATTCATTTATGCATATGCATCATACAACTCTATAAATCTCTAAATGCACAATATCTGTCTCTCTTCTGTCTTAGCTGTGAATTTCGCCCATGTAATGCAAAGTGTCCAGTAATCACTTACAGTACTATGCTTGGCAGAGCAATAGTATGAAGATAATCTTACTAAGCAAGTTAGTTGTTTAAATCTAATCTGTCTCAATGATATATAACACAGGCATATGATAAACTCTATTGCACTCACAAGTAATTATTAAATTTTTATCCAAAATAATGCATAAAAAATTCACATTAAGCATGTAAACTGGGACTGCATTAAAGGTAAATGCCCTTCATGGCGGCATACATGCAAAAAAATAAGTAAAACATCTACAAAGCTGAAAAACTACACTATTTTTGTAGATGCATCATTATGCTTATAATGCATTTGGTCATCAAGAGTTTTTTTTATAGGTGATTCCATAATATGCCATTTAGAACTTTTACTTCTGGAAAATTAGACTCAAAATTCTGCCAATTATCAACATGCATTAATCCATTCAAAAAGTGCTTTTGCCTGTCTTGTAGTTTGTAGAATGTGACCACATTAAAGAGAAATCTCCTTCTCGACAACGTACAGTACATGTAAAAATTAAGCTAAAGCATTTATCTTCACTGAAAATAATTTGGTGTAGAAATAATCATCACTAACACTGAAATCTTATTATTATAATTTTTTTTTTTTGCAAAATGTGCTCCAAAAATCCAATAAATACTTTTATTTACAAAAATATGAAAATATAAATAATTTTTACAATGTACAATGCTGAAAAAACAGCAACACTTTAACTGAAAAAATAAACATTAAAATACGTTTTAAATCCGTAATTTGTATTATGCTTAAAATACATTTGATATGTGCAATATCTGTCTGAAAATCTTTGGTGTGGGCCTTTCCTCAGTGCATTACCTATGTTTTACATGGTTACATATCGAAAAGTCAACATTTAATATAAGAAAACATGCTTTTAGCCATTCAAAATAATGTTTTGCTTTTTTTTTTTGCCATAATTTTTATATTAAGTGTTTTTTTGTGTGTGTGTGTGGACAATCCCAGCTAAGAGGCAGAACATTCTGGCAACTGTATGTTGGCAACAAAGTTATGAACAAATATTCTTACAGTAACATAAGAGTGTTTGTTAATTAAAGTTATCTGTTCTTTAATAATGTTCTCGAAAACACTAATTTATACATGGCCCATGGAACTTTTTTTTTTTTTTTATAAAATATTTTAGTTAAATCTCATCTTTTAAATGTTACTGCTTCTTTTGGAATGTTCAGAGAACATTCAAAAGTAACGTTTACACCAATAATAAAATGAAATGTTCTCTTATCATTCATAAAAAAAAAGAAAAAATTTTTTTAAAGCTTTTAAAAATCTGGACATTTCACAGAACGTAACGTTTTCATAACTTACTATGAATATTTTCAGAACACATTTTAACTGCATTTAAGAACAAACTCACTCCAAACAAATGCATTCAGTTGAGCGGCTGTGTGATGTAGCCTGCACTCTGTCAGCCGTGTACATTTACCAAATAATGTGCACATTTTCATTTTGCTAAAAAAAATAGCACTGCAGAACATGCACCTCAACAAAACACAATGCAGATATTGCCGGTGTTCCCGGGAGCTTTCACGAGAGCGAGCAGACACAGTTTATTTGTACTGGCAGTATGAACGCGCACTACCTAGGGGGTGGAGAACTGCTGTGGCCCGTGGACCTCCTCGCCCCCCAGAAAAACCCATTTGGATGGAGACTTGATGGGGCCTTGACTGTTGGGGAGTCAGCCAGAGTGCAGGCCTCTTTTAATGGTCTCACGGCGGAGGCACGTTCCCAGCTCTGAGAACTGGAGCAGACACACCGGCTCCTGTCTTAGCAGCTCTCACTCGGTGCGGTGGGTTTGATATAAGAGCGGAGTGTGTCTCGTTAGCCGTCTCAGACACCTGCCCTCATCACGACGAGCCTCGCATCCAAACCACAACTGAACACGTGATTCATACAAATCAACTCCTCATCATTTAGTGAATGACCTAATACTGGAGTTGATTGGTGACGTCAAAGTTTGAAAACTTCCAACAGATCTCCATTACTTCTAAAAAATACTGAAATAACATTCACTGTTTAATCACACTGCAAGAAAGTGATCTTCCTCTGTATATTCGTCTTGTTTTCCAGTGCAAATGTTTAATGATTCTTAAATCAAGATGCAATTACTCGAGAAGCAAAAAGACAGAAAATAAAGTCTTGTTTTATGTAAAATGAGTTTGTGGTTAAAAAAGAACAAATATTTGCCAGTGGATTCAGTCAAAATCAACTTAATTCAAAGGGAAAACAAGTTTTAATATCCCACTGGCAGATATTTGGTTTGTTTCATTGTAATTTTATTCCATTTCTCAGAAAATGTAAAAAAAATAAATGCATCTCAAGTAAATCTTGATGTTTTAAAGGATGTTTAGATATTTCTATTGGAAAACAAAACAAAAAAACAACAACAAAAATGCAGAGTTTTTGTGCAGTGCATACAACATTTAATGCCACGACTTTATGAATTTAAGGCTTTTGGCTCAGATTTAAAGGGGTCATATGATGCGAGTTCAGTTTTTTCTTTCTCTTTGAAGTGTTACAAGCACTTGGTGAATAAAGAAGATCTGTGAAGTTGCAAAGACTAAAGTCTCAAATCCAAAGATATATTCTTTTATAATTTGCATAACACCGCCCAAATGTTCATGCAAAGAAAGAAGGCGTAACGTTTATTCTCTCTGTTGCCGCCGCCGCCTAAGCGTGGAGCCGCTGTGTGTTTCGTTGAAGTGAAACTTTGTTTGGCCTACCAAAAGAGGACATGACTAGAAATCAGTGGTTCAGTTGTATTTCAACACAGTTCCAGAACAGTCCAACCCAAATATTCAGATGTGTGCAGCACATTTTATGGAGGATGAGGACTGTTTCCTGAACCAGCAGCCTGCAATGCATCTCTGGCACAATGTCTGTTTCTATAAAGTTGGGGAGTTCAAACTTTGCAAGGACAGTCTGGTGCTTCTGACTCACAGTCTGTAAGTACGTTTTTTTATATTTAAATAATTTGCCAGTGATGATTCAAACGCGAGTTTTGAGTAGTGGAGTAGAGCTTGTTGTTTGTCGTTTCTCAGATCACAAATGCAGACATGGTTTTATGTTTACGCAGCGTGATACGCAACGCGTAAAAAGACAGTATAAGTCATTGTAATCAGTAATTATGTTCCCACTGGATGCAACAAATGCCTTGTTTGTAATGGGTTTTATTGGTTTTGTCTTGTCTAGTGATGTCTGGATCGCGAACGAATCTTTCTATTTAACCGGATCTTCTTAGTGAACCGGTCGAACCAGTTAAACCAAATCTATCTGAATCGTTTGAAACGGTTCACATCTCCAGTACACACTAATCCACAAATTACTTCAGTTATTCAGTTTATAAATGTGCCTGACACTCCCTCTGACGCGAAATAAACCAATATCCCGAGTTATTCAGTTACTCCTAACAGTACATTGACTGAACTGCTAAAAGAGAAGCGATGATGGGATGTGCACGAGCAGAGCAGCTGGACTGAGTCTCTTGCTGATGGGACTCTGCATCACAGTATGTAAGGGGCGTAACATTTCCGTCACACGCTTGAGGGATTCGGCCAATCACAATGCACTGAATAGCTGGCCAATCAGAGCACACCGCGCTTTTCAGAACGATGAGTTTTGTAAAAATCGACACGTTTCAGAAGGCATGGCATAGAAGAGAAACAATAATGTACATTGTATGGAAAATAATGTGTTTTTTAACCTTAAACTGCATAAACACATTGCATTACACCAAATACACAAAATAATGTTCTTTTTAGCAACATCATATGACCCCTTTAAGACCTTCATTTGTAAAAATGTGACTTTAAGATGTTCAGAGACCCTGCAAGAGGAAAACTGCATTGTTTTATTATTCTGTTACATATTAACATGTCTTAAATAGAATTAGACTGATAGAAACTGCTAAATTCAACTTGTTAATTTTATTGAAGAAATGCAGTACACTGTAAAAGATTTCAAAATTTTGTTGGAAATTTTTGTGCTGCATTAAAATGATTTGGCTTAATTAAATTTTGTACTGAAAATAATAAATAAATAATGAACTCACTGTTTTGGTTGAACCAATTGAAACATTTTAATGCAACATAAAATGTTGAGTTTTGTCCTCCAAAATGTGTACAGTGTAAGAGTATATAACTATAAAATCAATGCAGTAGTAGCTCAGATCATTTCATGAGATTTTGGTTTTCAAATCTGAGCACTGTTTGAGACTTTGAGACCTTTACTGAAAGTTTAGAAGAGACGTGAGATTTTACTTTATTTCCTCAGGAGAATTATCTTATAAGCAGGAGAATTAAGACTTAAAGTCTCCATTTGGAGACTAAAAATGAATGCAGACAATAATAGCTCACATCATGTAATGAAATCTATGACTTTTGCAGACTTAGTTATTTTGGCAAATGTGAGCACAATTTGAGACTTTTCTAAAACTGACTTTTTTCCCCTCAAGAGAATCCTCTAAGAAGCATGAGAATCGAATCTCAGTCGAGATCGTAAAGCTCTCATTTGTACCTTCTTTCCTCTGGGATGTCAGTGTTTGTGTGTGAGGGCTAATAATTCACAGCTCTGAAAGCTCGCAAATCCTTCTCAAACAATCTGCTCTTCTGGCAGGTAGCAGATCTGAGTTTCTGCCAGATATCACGTTCCCTTCAGCTGGCAGGTTCTTCAAGTGAAAAAAAATCACTCTTAGTTTCTAAAAGTTAAACATTCACTTTATGCTGGACGTCTGTTATAGTAATGATGGTAGCTTTGCAATTAACTTCACATCACATTCTAAAACGAGTAGGTTAAGCTGTTTGGGCTTCATCTGAACTTTCTCAGGCCACGAGGAAGATTTGAAACGGTTCGACAGCTTCTAAATATTCAACATTATCTGTCTGTGTGATGAAACCTACGAATACAACAAGAAAGTGTACATCAACAGAATACTAAATTAAATCAAACAATGTAAGAAAACGGTGATTGCATGACATTACAAATGTCAGAGACAAGATGGAAACAAAGGTTACAATAACATTTCTTGCAACATTCGACTAACTTCATTTTCACCCAAAATAAATTATTTGCATGTTTATTTTTAATATTCTAAGAATGTTAAAATGTCTAGTTTTAATGTTGTGATTATAATGTTATTTAAAGATTACAGAAACGTTTCTTAGAACGTTCACCAAGTACAAATAACATCATGAGGTCATCCTGAGAACATTGATCTCAGAATGTTTTCTCTCAACGTTATGAGAACGCATATCAAATATTAGTTATAAAGTTACAAGAACGTTCCACGAACATTACTTTAATTGTGCGCTCCTTATTTGGAAGTCACACTCATGGTCTTTGCGATCAAAAGTGACTGGACACCTGAAATTTAAATTTAATTTTTCTTCAGTAAAATCAATATAATATATTTTTGTTCAATAATATTTTTTCTTTTATCTTTTGTATTTTGAGAGAATTTAATGTTAATAATTAATATCTTTGCAATAATTATAATTTTTTCCCATTAAAAATAGTACAATTTCTTTTCTCTATTTTTTTTTTAATTATTTTTCAATCAAAGCAGTATCTCTGATAGAGACTGGGCCTTTAAAATAATTTTTAAGGCAGATTAGCACCTCCTGGTGAGAGCAATGAAATAAAAACATGTAATTTCATGGTGTAACCACTAGATGCCTGTATAGGAATTGTTGTTTTCATACATAATTGTTTACTTTTATTAGGTTGTGGATTTAAATGTGTATATCTACTTTTTTTCAAGTATTATTTTTTTTTGTCATTTTAAATGTTGATTTGAAGTATCAGTTTTCAAATTATTATTACTACAGTCAAACCTGAATAAAGAAAACATTTTGTTATACACAACATTAAAATTTTATAAAAATGTAACAGAAATAAAGAGGAATACTTTATCAGAGCTTAATTCTTCTGGGCCTGATCTGATTTTAACCTCATTTTGGCTACATGGTTATACCCAAACCAATTCATTTGACTGTGTGTGTGTGTGTGTGTGTGTGTGTGTGTGAGTGTGTTTTTGTGTGTGTGTGTGTGTGTGTGTGAGTGGATGTGTCTGTTTTGCACTCCACTTTTTTTTTTTTTTTACTAAATTGTTGTTGAATTATTGATTTTATTTTACATAGTTGCTGTGTTACAGGCACACCAGTTCAAAGGAGTGTGTGTGTGGGAGTGTGTGTGTTGATTTTGCACTCTAGATGTTTTAGAGTTTCACCCCTTCATTGCTGTGCAAATGTTTTATTTTATTTATTTATGTATTTATACATTTTTGGGGGGATTTGTAGATTGTACACACACATTTCCCTTTCACTTACACCATGAGGGTCACTATTTTTTTTGCGAACACTTAGCTTTTTTGAATCATGCCTTCAATTTTTTTGTATGTTCACATACCAAGTGCCATAAAAGTCACCAAGTTTCGTACCATTCTGATGAAGCTACGATTTTTAAATATTCAGAATGTAAAATTCTTCGGTCAAAAGGGGTTAAGAATGTTTTATGCTAACATTTATAATACTTTAAAAAATGTTAGTAAAAGTTGTTAGAATGTTCCCTATTAGCTGGGTATATATTACACATAATCAGTGTGAAATTATGTATCTAAACATTTATGCAGATTTGTAAGTAAAAGTTGCAAACAATAATTTTGCATGTTTTAAAGTACATTTGTGTTATTTTAAAGATGAGGCTTTGCCAGTCACATGCAGGTTAAATGAACAGAACTGGATCAAATGCTTTCAGGTTTTAATGATGATCATTTTCAATGCCGGTCGGAGTCGGACGGGTGGAGGAACCGCCAGCAAAGGCCTGTAATGTTTTCAGGCTGTGTAAACCATGTCTCCGGAGCTTTGTGTTTGTTAGGTCATTCCCTTAAGCACCCTTCATCCTCACGCTGTTATTCTTTACTATCCCCTTCTCCGTTTGGGATCTACAGATCTTCTGCAAACTTTCACAGATTTCCTGGGCCTCTGTGTAACGGGTCGAGTCCTGCCACTGCATGTGTCACATAAGACACGATGAGGACTGTTTATTAAAATTGCACGCTTGGTCCAATTTATTGAATTTTTTTTTTTTTTTCAAATAAACTGTTTAATTGTTAAACAAATAGCCTCATTATGCCTCTTCATTTAGTTTTACCAAGAGTCACATTCAATTAAAACTCTGCCTTAAATAATGCTTAAACATTTTCACGTTAAAGGAATTAAATCTCAGCGAGAAAGACTTCAAATCTAGGCGAAGTGTTTTGTTCTTATGAATAAATAGTTTGTAATGCAGAACAAACAAAGAAGCTATTCATGCAATTATTTACAAGAAATCAGATTGTTGGCATCTGCCAAGTGACTTTTTAAAATGTAGATTAGACCATGACAACCACGACAGGCATAAACAGTTTTAGGTAACCAGCATAACCACCAGCTAACCCTAACCCCAACCCTAACCCTAACCCTATCCCTAACCCTAACCCTAACCCTAACCCTAACCCTAACCACACAAGCAAGGTTGAAAATCACATTAGCATTCTTTGTTGTTGGTGAATTTAAGATGAAAATGTGGTCCAGTGTACTTCCATCAATATACCTCAACCAAAATCATTTAGATTTAGTTTTTAGATGATATATAGTCTACAGAGATTTAAAAAAGTGATATTAAACAGACTTCTGAATATTGATATCTACTCACAAATCCCCATTGAAAGATGTGTGTGGTCTTCATGTTTGCCAGATCAACAGAAAAGCCACATCAAAAGCAGCTTAAGTTCTTTTGAAAATAGAGGCAAATTTTCAAAGATGCTAAAAAGACAAATGGGTCATGGAAAAGAGAAGAAAAGACATAATTGCTAGCATAAAAGAGGACAAAAATAAGATAAATCGCAGTGAATGTGGCACTTTTGATGGTAAGAAAGCGTCAAAAGTTTTTACATTTATTGTTTGAAAAAGTAGTATGCAACAATGTGCAACATCATCTTTTCTTTTAATTTAAGAGTCATTTGCACCTGCACATAAATGCCTATTATTAAGCAAATCATAAACCTTTGTGTGTATAATAAATACTATTGATGCAAATGCACAAAATGAAGAATATCTGCAGATCTGGTTTGGGCTGAAATGAATCCGTGGTAATGAACACACCCATTACAACTGTAATAAAATACATTCTCGTTTTTATTTTACGAGGTGGGATTGATCGTTGGATATTGATGTCAGCCCTGAGACAATTCCGGTGATTTCCCATTTCCATGTTTCCTACTCCCAGCCACATTTTCTTGTACTTAATTGGTGTGTTTTCTTGTTTGTCACTTGCTGATGTAATACTGTGGAGAGAAATGATTTTATGTTCCGTGTGAATCGAGCTATCATCCGCCTATTACTTTTCCAGATGAGCTTAACCACGATTCCAGGAACGTTCCGAGTCTGAGGAACATCCCTCATGTGCTTGGAGAGTTGTGTTCTTGTTTACTGTGAGAGTGTGTTTCTCATGAATGGAAAGCTTGGAATTGCTGTGGTAATGGAATCCCATTGCCTGGTTATTCCAGTTACTGTGAGTAGCGTGTGAGTTTGAGCAAAGTTGGCTACAACTAATTTTGTCCCACTTTCTCATCCACATTGGTTCTTGACTGCTTTTGCTTCAGGGCCCAGATTTTACAAGACACTGGACAGCAATAAAATAATGTCTTTAAAATCAAAAGTTGAAGTTTATTAATATTAGATATATGTAAATTGATTAGTCTAACATGTTTGATTGTTATATGTCTCTGATGGTTTCATGCTTTTTGTCATCATTTTTGGTAGACACCATGTTTGCAACCTTTTTCCCCCTCGAAACAGCACCTAGCGACTTTTTGGACTGTTGCCTTTAATGACGATTTTGTCAAATGTCATTGAAATTATAAATCAGGATTTGAGCTCAGAAGTGACTTCTGTTTAACATGGCCACGTTTCAGTCGCTATTTCATACTTGTTTTGTTGTATGACAACAGAAACAGAAAAATATGTAAATGAAAATGATTTCTTGGGAATTTGGCTGTATTAAAATACAGTTTGTGAGGTCTGAGAATAGGAGAGAAGCAAACAGATGTAAATGGCACCGACAGCACACAGAACGCAAATGCGATGGTGTGATGTCATGAATATGCTAATTAAGGCATGATGCCATCTAGGAACATTTACTGACTTTTTGAACAGGCTTTAGCTACTTTCCATTGAGAGTATTTGGCAAAAGCGCTCAACACAAATCCAATTAATTTGTTTTTGATGAGGGGAACGTTCTCACAAGTTTCACTAGGATAAGTGAAAGTAATGTTTATGAAACTTTATAGTTGATAAACGTTCTCATAATGTTAAGAGAAACGTTTTTAGAGCAACATTCTCAATGTCCTAATGATGTTATTTGTACCTGATGAACTAAGAAATGTATTTGTTACCTATAAATAATGTCATAATCACTACAAGAAAACTGGACATTTCAGCGTTTTAGAAACATTTTAAAACAATGTTCCAACAACGTTTTTTTTTTTCATTAAATTTGTTACAGGGGATGTTTGCATCACTCTAATTTTACAGGCAGATTAAACAAATTTAATGTTTTCCTGCTGTCGAGATCTGCCTTTTTTGGGTCTTGAACCACCAGATCTAACTATCTGAGAGTTTCTGAAGACGGTTCAATAAAGAGATGCGTAAAAGTACATAATAATTGTGTTGGTTTAATTGACTAGTTGGTCGATGGACAATCTTCTTGATCCATTCGTATATGTCTGCATTTGCAGAAATGGCTTTGCTGTAGACGCAAATCAAGCGTGTTTGACATCTCTGATAGATCAGACTGGTTTGCTTGTAAAATTGATGAGAAACAAACAAGCATTATTGAAGCAATGTGCAGCTGATTTGTTTGTATTTCACTCTGAAGCTCTTGGAAGAACTTAGTCTGTGATTGTTACTGGTCTACAATCTCTCTTTCACATAAACCCTCTTTGCTCGAGGGTCTACAGGTAAAAGATGCGTGTGAACAGACACTTTTCATGCCTGTATGTTTGTGCATTTATGAGCTCCTGCTCTATGATGTCAAGAAAAAACATTTAAACTACAATCTAGCAAACATTTAGATTAGAGACTCAGCCTTCAGTGACTCTTTTTGCATTGCCATCAACTGGATTTAGATTTTTTTGGACTGGTTTTATTAACAAGTTGATAAATGTAATATTTCCTTGAAAGATCTTGAATAGATACTGATCACATCACTACTAGTGTTGATTAACTTAAAAACACCAGTGTAATGTTCACACATTTTCCAGAAGTCACCCAAGTCTTACACCATCTCTGCTCTGGTTTAAATCAGTTTAAATGTGTGTAAGAGTGTGTATTTTGGCTTAAAATGTAGATGCTTTCCAGAAAGCTGGTTTATCTGCCTCCTGCAGCTGCAAAATAATTGTATACTATTGCACATCAATCTATTAAGCTGTCGGGCTCATTGGCTTCAGTCTTCCTATGGGAATTGCCTCATCATCTGTGAGCGGAGGAGTGATTTAGGGCAACACGGATGTGTGATAATTCTCAGAACAGAAGTGTTGAGTCACTACGGTTTGGCACCGCGTTCCTGCTGTTTTTGGCAAGCGTTTGTGTGACTGGCATTGCTTCGTATTACCAAAAAAAGCTTTTCCAAGCTTGTCATATGCTGCCTTAATGTTGTTTTAGGATGTGCGAACTCACGAGCTGAGACGTTTTAATTAAGACAAGATGTTTATGAGATTTTGGTCAGAATATATTGATGTGGTGGAATATTTAAGTATTTAATTGTTCTTAAGCAGATGTTACACATAGTTTTGTGACATAAATGGTCTAAATCAGCAGAATTTTCTGGCAAACTATAACAGGATGTTTACAAATTAAACTGTTCAGTAGACTTTCAGAATTACAGTTTAAAATTATCTATTAATTAGCATAATATACAATTGATAAAACTAAACTGTATGTCATAAGTACAGTGTTATCTTTAAACTTTGAAAATGATGTGGTTTCTTACTGTTTGCTTTGTTGAGGTTTGCAAAAGTGAATTTTCCATTGACAATTGAGGATTTCAGAGAATTTTTGGAAACTCACTCAATTCTATTCCCAACTGATATCAAACTGACTCGACACTGTTCACACCATAAGAACATGTTTTAGACATTTCTTTCTCTTGAGCTTTTTTCTAGTGATTAAACACTAAGGTTTGAAACAGTCAGAATATACAGTCTGTTTTGAGCTCTGATAATGATGCTCGGCTCTGCAAGTGCAAGAAATAATGCATTTATACTTTAAATATTACATGCAGTAGCTATTATAATCATCTGAATATGATAGATGTATATAGTCTTGTTTTGTTGCAGGGTCTCGTTAGTTCAGATGTCCATTTGCAGAGCATGTAAAGACCAGATGAGAAGGGAGGATGTGTTCTTTGACTGATGGTTTGAAACACAGCCATCAATGTTTTCATTTCTTAAAGTGTACTTCTGTCCAAAACAACAGAATCGTTAGCTTCATATCATCTGCTGTGTGTTTGCATAAAGTGATTCTTATGAAACTTGTCAAACGTGCTCAGCTCATGTTTCACCTCAAAACCTTTTGTAGTATTTGTTGTACTGGTTTAAATAAAAACTACTGTAATGCCATGTCTTTTTCTGTATTGCAGAATAAACAATCACCACTGAGAATGTGAAATGCAAACTGTCCAGTTGTATCTATAAACGCAAAACAGTTTCCCCCATTATTTTGAGTTGAAATATGACCCGTATGTGTTTCTATAAGAGTCACTCATCTGTGTGTGAGGTCAAAACAGAGGTGAAAACATCTGATGGTACATTGTTTTTTTTTTAAGCCGAAACCTCAGCAAATCTAGAGGCCAACGATGGGGGCATCCTGGAGAACGACCGTTTTTCAGTGTTTTTCAGTGGGGAGGTTTATCAGAAAGACATGTCTCGTGAGTGTGCGTTTGCGTGTGTGGTTCACAGTAAATCAGGGGCATGTACTGTGGCTACCCTGCATGGCCCATAACACCCTGGCCCCCCTCCAGAGCGCTGCGGTGTCATGACAGGAAGCGAGAGAGGAAAGCAGTGTGTGTCTGCTATGAATTAACCAGTCTAAATGTAAGACTCCCTCTGAGACTCCCTCTGTGCATGTGGGCCGCAAAGCAGCTTTGCACGTTTTTGCATGTATGTGTGTGTGTGTGTGTGTGAAAAGATGCTATTTGGACGCCACCACCTCTGCTACGGAAAAGTAAATTAGTAAATACATTTAGACCTCTAATTTACATGACTGACAAGCAGTGTTTTATTAATATTTATGTGTGTGTTTGTACAGCAAACCAGCAGATGTGGCAAGCAAAGCATGGCTGTTTTGAAGCAACTTAGTGAGCTTGAATATAAATATTTAATACTGTGTATTTCATTAAATTAAAGTCAACAATGCATTTTATATACATCTATAAAAACAGTTTTAAGTCACATATCTGAATTTTTTTTTTACATTTTTTTAAAAATTACAGGCTTGTGAAAACAAACATGTTTTTTGGCATTGAATCAATAATAAACGGGATTTCTTTTGGTATTCTTTTGTATATTTATTAAAAGCAATATATTTTAAATTGCTCTTTAAATGAACAGAAGACTCTCTCTCTCTCTTTCTCTCTCTCTCTCTCTCTCTCTCTCTCACTCACTCTCTAGATATATTTATATATATATAAATTCTATAAGCACTCATCGCATTACAAACATTGTTTTAAAGTACTATAAGTCCCTGCTGACAGCATTTCTTTCCCTTTTGGCTCTTTTCCTTTGGTTACTTTTGCTTTAAAAACTTTAAGATGTAGTCGTACAATAATACTTGTATATAGTGAACTATATTTATAATTTGAAGTTCAGTATTGCCAAATATGAAGTACATACCTGATTTTGCATAGTTTAATTTATCAGAGACGGTGGGTTTGAAAGCACACACTAATTTATGCTTCATTAAATATGCTTCCTCTGGGTTTGGCAGAGATTTTATAATCAAATGGCTTCAGTGTTAACCCATAAGAGCAGTTTAAACTCAAGTCCTGTGATGGGTCGTTCTCAAAGGTTAGTTGGTGGATTAACATGGCAGCGATCAGGAAAACTTCTACTTTGGCGATCTGATCACTGATGCATCGTCTCTTCCCGATAGAGAAGATCATCACGCTGTTGGTCAGGTCTTTATCCAGAGCTCCGGTCTCGTCCAGGAATCTCGACGGGTTAAAGATGTGAGGATCCTGCCACTTTTGAGGGTCGTGGTTGACGGACCATTGGTTGATGAACACCACGGTGTCTTTGGGGATGTGGAGACCTTCGATGGTGACGTCTGAGGTGGTGGAGTGCGGTATGGTGAGGGGGACGAAGCTGGTGTAGCGCATGGTTTCGTAGATGAAGGCGTCCAGGTAGGCCAGGTTGCTCTTGTCTTCTATTGATGGGAGTCTGTCACAACCTACTACTTTATCAATCTGCTCTTGGAGTTTGGTTTGGATTGATGGGTATTTGACCAGTAGAAGAAGCATCCAGTGCAAGGCAGTGGAGACGGTATCCAGACCTGCTCCAATGAGATCAGAAACCGTTCCTTCAGTATGAGCCTCGGTCAAGCCCGTCTCCATATCTGCATGATCAATCACGCCAATAAAGGCGTCACTCATGTCTCTTGTGACCTCAGGGTCGTAGCTTTGCCTGTGCTCCACCACTTTACCTTTGACAAACGTGAAGAAGTCCTTGTTAAGTTCTTTGAAGCTCTGAAATACGCTCCTCACAGGATTGGGAAAAGATTGCAACCAAGGCATGACGTCCACCAAACTCCCAGCTCCTACGGTTTCGCCAAACTTGTTCACTTTGCTCAAGAGAGTCCTGAACTCTAAGTCATCGTGTGCATAGCGTTTCCCAAAACAAAGAGCGCAGATGATGTTAGCAGCCGTGACTGTGAGTTCATGAGATGGATTGAAGTATTGGTGGTTTGAACTCAGTCTCAGAAACGTTTCAATCAGTTCCTCGGCTTCAGCTGCGATGTGCTTCTCGAAGGACTTTTTTGTTTGGCTGTTCGCAGAAGAGAAGGCACGAATGGTGGACTGGGCGATCTTCCGGTGCATCTTCCATTGCTTGCTGTAGTTGGTGAACGTCATGCCCGTCCCGCCGGAAACCGACTGGAAGGACACAAAGTTCGGTCTGCCTGCAAACTCGGTGCTGTGTTGAAGCAGTGCCTTGCGTAGGGCAGATTCTCCATTGAGAACCACTATATCACTGCTGCCCAGTCTAATTTGGTACACATTTCCATACCTCTTTGCCAGCTTGGAGAAGGTGATGTGGGGCATTTGGCCGAGCTGCATGGCGTTACCCACAAGAGGCCAAGCGAAGGGCCCTGGAAGCCTCTTTTTGAGAGTGAGGTTCTTGACCCAGAAACAAGCCTACAACCCTCCAGACAGCAGAGGACGATGAAAGATGCAACGAGGGCTGGCTGGATTTGTCCACTCCATTGCTTGAGGATACTACTACCATTAAGGCCAAACTGACTCTCCACACATTACGGCCGGAGAGCAGACGCCTGGACACACATTGGACTCCCAACTCGTTCTTGAGCCATCTACAGATGCATAATGCTTCAGACAACTACATACCAGTATGCATTAGATATATTCCATTAGATAGCAAAATACCAAAGCAAGTGTCATTTATTTTAAAGAATTTAGAACATTTTTGCAGTGCATTAAAAATGTAAATATGAAATTTGAACTGATAATCGATGCATTTGTTGAACTTAAAGACAGTCAGCATTGTGTTCGTTTGTGGTAATGGATTTTAATTGTTTCTCTACACCTGTTGATCCAAGACACCTGTGTGAACTTGAGGAGAATGACTTCATACATCCACTAAAAATCACCATGTGAGACACATTGAGACTTCAAACGTGATGAATAAAAGTGAGCATTAGTGAGAAGATCCTGCAGCATTTGAGACACGCAGATACAGATGCTGGCTTGTTATCTAATATGTTCAAATATTGTTTTACTGACTTTTTGGAGGGACTCTATTTGTGTGTATATACAAGACAGCAAGAAAATATCAGTCATTAGGCTAAATGGAGGTGCACCTTCATTTAATAATGTCTTTTGCTTTCTACATATACACTTTTAAGAGATCGTTTGTTTTATTTGTCTTGCTGTAAAGTGTTGAATTGTCTGATTAAGTTTTGAATAAAACCATAAACCTTGAATACACTGTCTAGCATATATGAGCTCTGTAAGTCTGCTCTAATTGGGATTTTATTTTGTTTGGAATCCACAGTGTGGTGCCAACTGAATGCTAGTGAAATCAAGTCACTTGAGGAATTCAGTCTGTAAACTCATGAAAGTTTTAAATGTTTTTTAATGCTTCGGACAAAGAACAGATTCAAACAATGGAGTTAAATATGTACCATGACTGTGTATTTATCATGAGCTGTAGTTAGAATAATGACTGTTATATAAATTTAATAAGATTATTTGACTTCACAAAGATGTGGCTTGACAGAAATACCTCAGCAAACAGAAATATTGGCCATAAAACTAACAATAAGGATATATAGAGACAATATACATAAGAGAAGACAGATGCAGACCATTCAGATAATAAAACTGTCATTTAAATGCCTGGCTGGTTTGGTTTGATGTGTGATTGTATGTACATGCATGTAATTTTCTTATAAAATGTGAATCATGTTAAGAAAGAGACTGAGTGCATCTGTAAAACAGCACTTTATTTATTCCACTTGTAGCTTATTTTCCAATAGTAAAAACACATTTAAAATAATACCTAAACATCAAAAGAAAAAAGAAAAAACTGAGCTTGCAAAATATTCAGTGTAATCATTTACCATAATATATGCAATATGATATAGGAGTATATCTTGAGATAGTAGCTCTGATTTATACTGCTAGTTTTATACATTATTTTGAGGATTTGTGCATGTGGGAGAACCTTCAAAATGACGTAATGAGGAAGCTGAAAGTTCATCCAACGTGAGGCTTAAGGCTTCTATTGAATGATTTGCTGAGCAACAGAACAGAGTCAGCAAAGCATTGATTGCAAATTGCCATTGTCACTAAACAAGTGACCCTTGTAGCCTTTTTTTAAGAATTCAGTGAATAAATGTCTATGCATTTTATAAAGAATAGAATTTATAGACACAGTTGAATAATAAACGTTTAAATGCCTATAATCACATCGTAATACTGTTTTATGCAAGTGTAATTAAATGCATTGCTATGCCAAATCTGAGTCGAGCTCATAGGAAGTAAAAGTTCTCCAACAGCTGCTGCCCATTAACAAGACTCAACACGATCAAACAATTGCATAATATTACATAATAATTGATATGTCTACAGTGATAGTGGCTTAGCATTGGACCATAAACATTTCATATTGAAGTCCTTATATCATTATTTTGAAGCATAAACAATGTTTAATAAACATAAATCAATTAAAACATTACCTGACAACATTTTCTATGGATGTGATTAAATCAGTTCATTGAATCATTGCAAATGTGTATAAATATTAAATATAGAATTACTAAACAGCATTCAGTGCAGCTTTACTAAACTCATTGTTATGTGGAATATATTTGTAATATGTGCAGTCTTTGCTGGGCTTTAGTCACAAAATCAACTCATGCCGGTGATACCAAGCCAAACAGTTTTCCTCTAAGCTTGGCTGAGATTGTGTAATGGAGCGGCTTCAGTGTTAAACCATACGAGCAGTCCATGGAGAGATCCTGAGAGGGGTTGCTCTCAAACGAGCACTGGTGCAAAAGGATGGCAGAGAACAGAAAAACCTCCACTTTGGCGATCTGATCGCCGATGCATCTTCTCTTACCTGTGGAGAAGATCATCACGCTGTTGGTCAGGTCTTTATCCAGAGCTCCGGTCTCGTCCAGGAATCTCGACGGGTTGAAGATGTGAGGATCCTGCCACTTTTGAGGGTCGTGGTTGACGGACCATTGGTTGATGAACACCACGGTGTCTTTGGGGATGTGGAGACCTTCGATGGTGACGTCTGAGGTGGTGGAGTGCGGTATGGTGACGGGGACGAAGCTGGTGTAGCGCATGGTTTCGTAGATGAAGGCGTCCAGGTAGGCCAGGTTGCTCTTGTCTTCTATTGATGGAAGTCTGTCACGACCTACTACTTTATCAATCTGCTCTTGGAGTTTGGTTTGGATTGATGGGTATTTGACTAAAAGCAGAAGTATCCACTGCATGACTGTGGACACTGTGTCTTGTCCTGCACCGATTAAATCAGTGACCGTAGACTCAACAAAGTCTTTAGTCAGCATGCTCTCTTTCCCGTGCTCAATTACGCCAATGATTGCATCGCTCATGTCTCGGGTGACCTCAGGGTCGTACGTGTCTCTATGCTGCACCACTTTGTCCTTCACATAAGCGAAGAACTCTTCATTAATGAGCTTGAAGTTTTGATAAACGCTTCGGACCGGATTCGGAAACGACTGCAACCAAGGCATGACATCCACCAGGCTTCCAGCACCAACAGTTTCCCCAAACTTTTCCACTCTTTTCAGGAGAGTCCTGAACTCGGGATCGTCAAGGCCGTAGCGTTTACCAAAGCAAAGCGCGCAGATGACGTTTGCGGCGGCGACGGTGAATTCGTGTGAAGGATTGAAGTCTCGTCTGTCGGCGCTGAGCCTTAGAAACTTCTGGACCAGATCCATGGCTTCGCCTACAACGTGTTGTTCGAATGTCTGTTTGGTTTGAGTGTTTGCCATCGAGAATGCTCTCAAAGTCGATTGAGCTACTTTCCGATGCACCTTCCACTGTTTGCTGTAACTGCTGAACACCATGCTCCGACCGCCGGAGATCATCTGAAAAGACAGAAAGTTTGGCCTCCCGGCAAATTCAGTGCTGTGTTCAATGAGCGCCTTGCGTATAGCCACATCTCCATTCAGAACCACAATGTCGCTTCGCCCGAGTCTGATCTGGTAGACGTTTCCGTACTTCTTTGCCAGCTTGGAGAAGGTGATGTGTGGCATTTGTCCCAGCTGCATGGCATTGCCCACCAAGGGCCAGGCGAACGGGCCTGGAAGCCTTTTCTTGATCGTGAGATTTCTGACCCAAAGACAGGCCTCCAGGAAGAAGAGGATGATGAAGGATGCTATCAAAGCCGGCTGAACCTGTCCGCCCCATTCCTTCATGATGCTGCCGCTCTCAAACTCAGCTTCAGTCAGAGCCATTCTTCTGATGCACTTTAATTCTTGTGATGAGATTCTGTTTTCTGCTCAAATAATGTTCATGTTCAATACTATATATAAAGAAATAAAAGCATCCATTTAAAAAAATAATCTAATCTGTTTCAGATTAAAAATCAATATAAACTCTCTCTCGGTTGCCAGTTCAGTCTGTTTTAATTAATCTGCATGCATTGAGTTTTCAACCCTCTTTAATTTTTTTCCAGATTAAGCTGACAGGGTTTTCTGAGCTGTTTGGATGGATCCATGTCTTTTATATATGTTTGCAGCACAGGGGGCAGGACCCGATGCTATCTCACTCCTCCCATTGTGGAAGGCGCAGAGAATCCGTCAGAAGATCTGAACGTCTGAACACGGAGATCCAAGTGCGCAACCGGTTCTGTTCATCGGGAAACAACGGAACCTGCGGTGAAATAGTGCGTAAATCATCTTTGTTTCGTTTGCACGCGCTCTGTGCGGAATGTTTCTGATAGTCATTGCGGAGATGCAGAGAAGTTAACTGAGCAAAACGATTGCGGTTTGTGCCAATCATCATAACTCGAATAGAGTGATGCATTAATAGTTTTATGTTGCTGCAGCTGAATTCTTTGCATCTCTTTATTTGAAGCGCGCGTGTTTCTAGTCCTTTGCGCACTCCTGTAATCATTATTTCTGCTCTGGTTTGCTCAGGATTAAGAAAGTATTATTTTAAGCTGGATGCAATCATCGACGGCATCCCAGACTTCAGACTTTTGTCTTGGGGAATGTTTCGTAATCATAATAATAAAAAAGACGCCCTGTTTTGCAGACCCACTTTACATAAACCCTAAAAATGGAAAAGTATGCATGCATGGCGTTATGCAACACGACTAGACATTAAAAATCCACGTTATCCCTGTAGTGTGTGTTCCTTTCTGTATTTAGCCGCGTTGTACAATATATATAATTTATAATATGAATTATGAATATGAATTTCACTATGGAATAGCACCATGTCATAATAAACATAATTACTAATGCATATTGTAAAGAAATATTACACATAGATGATTGCACATCTCAAAGAGAAAGTTTTCTGAATACATCATTTAATATCTTTGCAGCATAATTCATTGTCAATACAAATTTGATCTTTGAGTACAAACAGTTGATTTTTAATACAAATGTCAACATTTTATAACAGAGGGAGACAATAAAGTTTGTAAATGATATTTAAGAGCATAATTTGATGTTGTGTTCACATGTCGATGGTGCATCATGTTCTGGGTCTGTGATCTCATCGAAAAGCACGCCAGTGTCTCTCTTGGCTATTTTCAGGATAAATTTTCACATGTGTTGTTGGGTATGCAGTCGTTGAGAAATTGCTAAATTGCAAGCATGCCTTCCTAACGTGCACTAAAGCAGATCCTCTCAGACACTTTATTCTGTAGGAATTAATGGGTAATTTGTCTTTAAAAGTTTCATGATGTAAATGCATATGAAGAAGCTGAAGGATTTTTATTTTGATGCATGTGTATGTGCATTTGCTTATTGTTCCATTGCTGTGTGTTCCCTTTGTACAGACACAGTTTGTATCATATCAGTGTTAACTGGAAGTTGCATTTGTGTTTTTTCATACATACTTGCAGTTCCAGTGATATATATTTAATCAAAGTCAAGGAACTGCTCTGAAATCTCGAGACTTTAAGCTATAGAACTGAATGTTCTGAATGCAAAATGTTTCTCTTCTGAGCGCCAGGCAGGATAGAAATGTTCCTTGTTTCCTCAGCAGAAGGAGTTTATTTTTGCAGGGATCTAATGATGCTAATTGCAGCACGGCAGCGTTTCTAGAGTCAGAGAGACAGTAGCATTGATTTCTTGCTGATAGTACACTTTCCTGAATGTTAACCACCACTAAAATGAGATGTGCCTGTGAGAACAGAGGAAGGAGAAGATGCCAAATTCAATCAGTTCCAATCCACTTGGATTTAGGAGCCCACTGTTTTTGCTCCCTAGGAGAGAATAAACATCTTCACAGAAACAAGATTAGATTTCATTGTGCACTGTCCAGGGAACACTAGAGACGAGGAACTAGTGTGCATTAACCTGTCTATTGATATTCTGTGTGTGTAAACAGTTCCTAAAATAAAATAAAGTGGTAACACTTTATTTGAAGCCTTAGTTTAACCCTCTGGAGTCTAAGGGTATTTTTGGGGCCTGGAGAAGTTTTGTCATGCCCTGACATTTGTGCTTTTTTCAGTTTCTTATAAATATCTAAATGGCTGAAGTCTAATCTCACTGTAATCAGCACAAACTAGGCTATAATAATATGTGAGCAGCATGTATGTACATGATTGTGTTTTTGAGAAAAAAAATGTTATGCGTGGTTAGTGAAAAACTAAAAATGTTAAATCACTTGAATAAGGCAATAAAACACATACAGAAAATTGGTTCCCAGATATTTTGAGAACTGGAGCTTGTAGCCTAGAATTTTTTTTTTCTAAATGATGTGAAAATCATCTTGTTTACTCACTTACAGAAAACAATATATTGATTTAAATTTTCTAAGACACTTTTTGTTGGTAAAAGTCATATGCGAGTAGGCGTCAACTATCATGAATTCACACCTGAGAAGACAAAGGCCTGCATAATGAGCTGCATAATGAGCCATTCAGTCAGCTGTGTCACTGAGAGGGATGAGTTACAAGAAAGAATGTGAGGACAAAATAAATCTATATAATTTTATGTTTGTAGTTTATTTAGAATATATTTAATTATCCCACAACATAATTTAATATTCACTTGTGAGTGCAGTTAAACAGTTTATTAGGAAAAATCAAAGCTGACTTTCAAACTGAATTTTTTGCATCATTACTCCAGTCACACAATCCTTCAGAAATCATTTTAACAATCTTATTTTCTACAAAAAAACATTTATTGTTATTATTATCATTATTATTATTATTATTATTATTAATGTTGAAAAGAGCTGAGAATATTTTTTTTAGGTTTTTTAGGGGGGATAAATTGAAAGAACAGCAATGATTGTTACATTTGTTACAGTTACATTTATTGGTACATTTATATTATTTACATCAAGCTTTTGAATGGTATAGTAGTGTATATTGTTATTGAAACTTCATAATATTTCACTTGATTATACATTTAGTCAGGAATTATAGTTTGGAAAAAGTCTTTGGAAAAAGTCTAACTAGTAAAATGTTTACACGTTATGTGAAAACTAGTACAAGTATATAAATCAATAAAAAGAGACTTACTCATGTTTATGATCTCTGCTGAATAAAGTGCTTCATTCTTTTTTCTGAGGAAATCCAAATCTCAAATCCTCAACCACATCACATCTTTTTGGGGTGAATTATGTCTTATTCCTCCCATCGCGAAGCAAACAGTAAAATAATAAAAACTTGAAGAACAGTCTCGCTGCGTTGTCTTCTGTTGTGTGGGCGTATTCAAAAGCCGCGCGCTTCAGTGAAACATTTGAATCTCAAAAGCGCGCTCGGCGCGGGGGCGTGGTCGCATTAGAAGATAATGAAGTGAGACGTGAAAAACGGACATCGCGTTGTTTTCATATGGATTACTTTATCACAGAATATTTGTTTTCAGCAGCACTTGTTTAGTTTAAAAGTAGACATGTCAGGCTTTCTATAGATATCTCTCTCATGTCTCTGTGTTGAGTATTCACTGAGTTACAGTTCATTTTAATGACGCATTTGTATCTGAAGATCAGCGCAGACAAAGGCTGCAGACAGCACTCCTTGTTTGTTATCTTTATTTTATAAGTGCACAAAGTTTTGTTGTTATTATGTCTGTATACAAAAAAAAGTAGACCCTTTACAGATTCGATTGATGTATTGCACTTATCTGTACGATCAAAACTGAAAGTGTAATTTAAGTTCTTTTCGGGGTTATCAGGAGAAAATACCCCAAAACGCGTATACGCGTTAATCGACTCCAGAGGGTTAATTCATTACAGAAGTATTTTAATGCATTAATTATGTCTTGAAATGCACTTTATTATGCATTATGATCTCATGAATAACAAGGAATCTGAATACATTGTAATGCATTTTAACTTTGGTTATATAAAAAGATATAGTCCATTACAATGCACATTATGAATACCTTTATAATGCATTATGAGTTACCAATTGTCTTAAATCTAAAAAAAGTATTAATGTTATTCTAATAAAACTTACAAATAACATTTTAATACATGGCTTTTAAAAGCTCAGCATTTGGACTGAATGCAAATTGTTACATTATTTTATATTTACAAAAGCTTTATATTTTTAATTTACTAACTTGGTCCTTTATTTTATAGTATAAAAATATAATGGATTGTAACTATAATGAGATATAAGTGTGATATTAGATAATATTCTGTGTGTTTTAGAAGTACATTTATAATAAAATACAAATATTTTTATATCATTATCTTCTGAATCTAAAGTATGAAAATTATTCTCATAAAGCTTACAAATAACATTTTAATGCATGTTTTTTTTTAATTTAGTCTAACTTAATTCTTTATATTATAATATGAAAAATCCTGGAACAAATTATCTAATATTAGTGTGATGTTAGTTAATATTCTGTGTGTAAAATAAAAATATTTTATATCAATATCTTAAATCTAATGAAATAAAACTTGTTCTCACAGACCATACAAATTATGTTTTAATATACATTTTTTAATAGTGCAGGATTTTGACTGACTGTAATATTTGGAACATAAGCCACAGCGACAGAAGCTTTTAAGTAATTTTTTGATTGTACCATAATCCATTATATTATAACATCAGAAATCATGGATGCATGTAACAAATGTTATTTTGATGACTCAGACATCGCTCCGGGTTGTAGACCCAGTTTTCCAGTGTTACTATCAGAGCTCAGCGCTGCCAAAATCCCGTCACGTCTTTCCGTACAGGAGAATCCTCTGGAATCCCGTGATTCACATATGGTCTCTTACATCAGCGTCCGCACTAATCAGAGCCAGCTTTGTGGTCAGTGAGTGTGTGTGTGTTGCGTGAGGCTGTCGTGTTTGCCTGCCATTATTCTCTTTAACCTGGCTGTGAAAGGCTGGCCGTGACCCCGGAGGGTCGGGAAGGTTGAGGACTTGGCAGTCGTGAGCGTGTGGATGCAGGTCTCACGGCGGACGAGCCGATCCCGGTCTGGAGCTAATCACTGTTTACTAGAATCATTTCCACTTTTCAGTGAGCTACTGTCACGCACGGCCCTGGGAGGGAGGAGGAGGAAAGCCCAGGGGTCCGACTGGCCGTTTAGGAGCCGGCGGGATTCAGGGAAAAAGGATGAGCTGAAACTAACCGTAGGAATGCGAATTCAGATTAGACAGCAGCAGAAACCCAAATGACCGACTGACACTCAGGGAGAGGAAATGAACACACTGTCTCGCTGCAGGACACTAACGAATGCTTTATGACTCACCAGTGCCATCTTGACCATGTTAGTGCTCGATGGAGTCTATTAACGGCAGTGACGTGATGCTGATTCATTTTTTTTTTTTTCACAAGACAGTTTGAATAATATAAACTGTTATTTTAACTTTCTTTGCAGAAAATGTGAACAGAGGAATACCAACCAGTGTTTTGGGTGGTTGCCGGGGTGTTGCTATGCAGTTGTTAAGGTGTTCTGAGTAGATTTTAGCTTGTTGCTATAGGGTTGCTGGGGAGATACTGCCGCAGTTTGTTGCCAGGGCAATGGTTTGCAGTTGCTAGGGAGTTACTACAGTGGGCCAGTGCCACAGTAGTTCGTTGCTATGCAGTTGTTAGGGAGTTAGCACAGTAGGCCATTGCCAGGGTGTTGCTATGGAGTTGCTAGGGGTTTACTACATTTGAATGCTGCCAGGGTGTTGCTATGGAGTTACTAAGGTGTTCTGACTGGTTTTAAACATGTTGCTATGGGGTTGCTAGGGATTTACTACAGTAGTTTGTTGCCAGGGCATTACTATGCAGTTGCTAGGAAGTAACTACAGTGGGCCAGTGGCACAGTAGTTCGTTGCTATGCAGTTGTTAGGGAGTTAGCACAGTAGGCCATTGCCAGGGTGTTGCTACGGAGTTGCTAGGTATTTACTACATTTGAATGCTGCCAGGGTGTTGCTATGGAGTTACTAAGGTGTTCTGACTGGTTTTAAACATGTTGCTATGGGGTTGCTAGGGATTTACTACAGTAGTTTGTTGCCAGGGCATTACTATGCAGTTGCTAGGGAGTTACTACAGTGGGCCAGTGGCACAGTAGTTCGTTGCTATGCAGTTGTTAGGGAGTTAGCACAGTAGGCCATTGCCAGGGTGTTGCTATGGAGTTGCTAGGGGTTTACTACATTTGAATGCTGCCAGGGTGTTGCTATGGAGTTACTAAGGTGTTCTGACTGGTTTTAAACATGTTGCTATGGGGTTGCTAGGGATTTACTACAGTAGTTTGTTGCCAGGGCATTACTATGCAGTTGCTAGGGAGTTACTACAGTGGGCCAGTGGCACAGTAGTTCGTTGCTATGCAGTTGTTAGGGAGTTAGCACAGTAGGCCATTGCCAGGGTGTTGCTATGGAGTTGTTAGGGATTTACTACATTTGAATGCTGCCAGGGTGTTGCTATGGAGTTACTAAGGTGTTCTGACTGGTTTTAAACATGTTGCTATGGGGTTGCTAGGGATTTACTATAGTAGTTTGTTGCCAGGGCATTACTATGCAGTTGCTAGGAAGTTACTACAGTGGGCCAGTGCCACAGTAGTTTGTTGCTATGCAGTTGTTAGGGAGTTAGTACAGTAGGCCATTGCCAGGGTGTTGCTAAGGTGTTCTGAGTGGTTTTAAACATGTTGCTATGGGGTTGCTAGGGATTTACTACAGTAGGATGTTTGCAAGGGCTTTGCTATGCAGTGCTAGGGAATTACTAGAGTAGGTTGTTGGCAGGGTGTTGCTATGCAGTTGCTAGGAGTTACTACAGAAGGTCATTGCCAGGGTGTTGCTATGCAGTTACTAAGGATTTACTAGAGCAGTTTGTTGCAAGGGCATTGCTATGCAGTTGCTAGGGGGTTACTACAGTAGCTCGTTGCCAAGGCTTTGCAATGCAGTTGCTAGGGTTTTCTGAGTGGGTTTTAGCATGTTGCTTTGAGGTTGCTAAGGAAAGCTGGGTGGTTGCTAGGCAACTACTTTTTGCCCATCACTGTGCAGGCATGAATGCCTATGCTTCATTTGTTTGATTGTTTAAAATAAAACTGAGGAATCATAGTGTGGAGATTATAAAGGTATAGATATTTGCAACTAGGGGAAGTGAGTTTATTCACTCTGAATATGCATAAAATGCAGAAATCTGTTGTTGTGCACTGTGTGAGTTATACTTTTATGATATGCATGAACATTTTGTTTTTATTAAATAAATCACATCACAAAAATATCCATGATTCCCAAACACAGGCTATCTTTAACTGAATCCAGTGAGGTTATTGAATTATTGCGGTCCGTTCTAAAGCGAGAGAGAGTCGCCTGAGGGAACGCGAGCACACAGACATCTCACAGCGGGATGTTTGTGCTTTCGCCAGGTACATTAAACCACAAATCTCCTCTTACTCTGACCTCTGCTCGACTTTGGGTCCAAGATCTCATCGGCCAATCAGAAGTGAGCAGCGTGTGTTTCCTCCAATCAGAGCTGGCTGTGTGAGCATTAGCGATTTGATGTGGACTGACATTTAAGAGAGATCGGTTTCTATAATTTGATATGTCAATGATGAGCGCTCGTGAACAATTCCCGTGACTTGGCAGATGAGCGATGATGGAAACTGTAGAGCTGAGTTATCAAACACACCAGAACAGTGATGTGCAGTAACAGATGTGTTCATGCTTCATCATGATCATATTTATTATTAATTTAGCAGATGCTTTCATATCAACTTATGCAGCATTAAAAATAAATTAATTAATTTATCGCATTTACTTTAAACTGATTTAAGCAGTGATTCAGAATAGCGTGACGCGTTCAGCTCATACTTTAGCTTGCAACCTAAAAAATTATATAATATTATATTTTGCATTAAAAAAATTAAGGCTATTTCCGGGCCTTTTTTTTTTTTTGCAGTTTGCAGTTTGACATTATTTTCATGACAATTAAGAATCTTCACATTATGCATTTTCGACATTCGTTATTTTCATTATGTTTTATTTTATTATTTTAAAATAAAATTAATTACAATTATAAATTATAAAATTATCATATTTTATTTCTTTGTAATAAAAATCAAATAATTTTTAATGTTTGTGTAAACAAATGAAATGGTAAGAATATTTTTTCTTAAAATACTTCGTAATTTAAAATAAAAAATGCAGCCATTTCTCTGAAATATTTGTCTTGCACATTCTCTCCTCTTTTTTTGTCTTTGCATGAAGAGCAGCTTGTTTTTCAGCTGAAGTTTTAAGCCATGTTTTTATTTCTAAGTTTGTAGGGCCTGTTTTTCTCTTAGGCCTAATTATTTGCTAATTTCTGTTGATCTTCTGCATCTATATTTCCACATCAGGAGTATATACTGTAGTGCTTTTCATACTGGACTAAAGTCATTCAGTGCATTTTGTTTGATTTTTATGCATCACTAAGTAGAGTGATAATGGCCTTTATGTTCTCCTTCACTCCTCTATAGGTGTGTTCTGATGTCTTCTGCAGAGGTTTCTTGCGTGCGAGGATGAGTTTGCGTGCCACACCGGCCTCGCGTGCGCAGATCCCGGTCACCGGACCCGACCTCCCCTGGGACGAGGAGGAGGAGATTAAAATGAGACGGGGAAGGGGAAAAAAATACGGCGAGAAATGGCTTCCAGATGACCCCGATTTGAGTTGGTTAGCTCATTTGTAGCTGGCAGACGGACTTTGACAGGAACGATTACAGCGGCCTGAAGCTCCACACAGCAGCAGCAGCAGCAGCACATCTCCAGCTTAATGAAGGATTACTCACACATACATCTGCACTATTCACAACTTAGAATTAACAACTTTCTCACTATAAATAAACTTTATTCTGATCTACATTGTGGCTTAAATAATAAAACTTTTTAAGGTGTTTAAAAGAATTGATGAAATGGTTTCACACTACAAAACAATTGTTAAAATGCAAAATAGACTTTTATTATTATAAAAATAAGTTGCTATGAAGTTGCTTTTCACATTGCTTAATTGTTTGGATAATTAGTTCTTTAGTTCAATTCTTTCTTTTTTTTCCATTTCATTTCCCATATGGCGAAAAATATATTTTCAAATATATTTCAAAATATAGGCAAAATATATTTACTACTTACATAAATATATTTTCTACCAATATATTTTTGACCTTTTTTTAGTTTTGAAAAAGTTATAAAAAGATGAGAATATTTTTAAAAATAAATTTTAACCTCCATATATTTTCAGTCCAAGAAAATACCTTCACATTTAACATTTTAATACTATTTGTTGTCTGTAACACATGTGAACCTATAACACATTTGAAAAAATGTGTTTATTTAAAATAAATCAATATTAATGAATCCTTATAAATCTAGTCATAGTCATGATGGGTTTGATTAGTTAGTATGGGTAGTTAGTTAGCCCCTGCTGGTAGATTCTGTGCCAAAAAGAATAGCCATGTGCTCTGATTAAATAATAATTTTCATACAACATAAATTAAAATGTATAAATAAAACAAATATACAAAAATAATTAGATGCTTTCCCAGTGATTATGTACTTCATATATGTTTTTGATTATTTATTACAGAATTTCTACTTTTTTTTTTTTTGCTTTTCTGTCTGCTTGTTTGGTACGTGCATGTCTACAGAAAAACCCAAGATGGAGAAATCTCATGCAAACATGTTTTTTTCTCACTTTATTTTAATGCACTGATAGCAATTGTGCATGTAGTCGCAGGGACTGACATGTGTCGCAGCTGGGACAGTAAATGCGGGTGGTCTTTGTGGCAGTGTAATCGTTTTTGTCTTTAATGCCGAATATCACGCTGACAAACCACAGTCATTTAAATGCAACCGTGTAAATGGAGAAGTGCAATTAGAGAATCGAAACCTGCTTCAAAAGCAGCCCACTTCATATCACAGAACACCCTGGGAAGTCTTTCCTCAAGGGATCATGGAAGAGATCTGATCTCTGTTCTCACTTTATTCTGGAATGAAAGTGTGTGGTAAGCGGCTGCTTAAGTTCGCCTGTTCTGAATCTTGTTTACAGGCTATAAATCTGGTGCTTATGTGCGACACGAGTGTCATGATGTAGTGGGACAGTAACAGCTCGTAAGGACACTTGTTATCAATTACACATTTTTTCAGCTCTGCATTCCAGATTCTCTTGAAAGGAAAATCATACAGTAGAAAGCAATAAAGCAAGGACTTTCCACCCAAAACAGAAGCAAATTTAACCTTTCAGCACTTTATAAGTCAAGACACCACGGGTATATAGAGTTAAATTTTAACAAATACAATACTTACCCAGTTGATGAATCACAGTACATTAAGACAATTGGTTTGTATTAGAAGGTTTTCTGAAATTATATATTTAAATATGCAAGCAATGCATTATTTGATTCATTAATTTTCCAGAACAGTTGGATGAAGCCAAGTTCAAGATTCTTGTTTGATTTTGTTGACATTAGAGTTCACAATTTTTCCAGAAGGGTTTATGGATTTCTTTTTTCATCCCTCCATAAATCAGAAAATACTGTTAAAAGACAGACAGAAAACAAAAGCATTTTCACCAAAGTTTTAGGAATAAAATGCTCTATAAATAATTGTGAATGATATATAAACAAATCCCTCAGTAAAAACCTTCAGAATATAGATAGGAATAAAACTGTAAAGTTTGGTGTATGTAAGTGCTGCTGAAGTGGAGAAAAAAAAAACTTTTAAAATATTATAATAGAAATCTACAGATGCAAATAGATAAAGTTCAGTAAAATAAACCCTTAAATACATATTTTTATTTCCACTAGCCTAGAACAACATGTTAGGAAAAGCCAAATAGCCCAAAACTTCAAAAAAAATAAAATAAAAATAAAATAAAAAACACAACCAGTGCATGAAGAAACAATGGTTTTGCCTGTAGAGTCTCACCTTAAAATTACAATTTATTAAAGAGACACAATGAAAATATTTGCTGAGAAACTTTCAGTGGAAATGTTCCCTGAGAAACATTTCTGTTCTCTCACAAAAGTATTGTTTACCCCCCCAAGAAATATTTGCACTCTCAAATCATTTGTCTTCTTTTGTTCACATTTTTAGGAATTAAGTGTTATATAAATCAGTGTGATTGATATACAAGCAAATCCCTCTAAAAACCTTAAATATAGATAGGAATAAAACTGTAAATTTTGGTGAATGTAAGTGCTGCTAAATTGGAGATAGAAACTTAAAAAAAAAAAAAAAGTCGTGGGGTGAATGAGAACACAGACACAGAACTGGCAAACAGTACCCCAGGAGGGTTATTTATTCCTGAACGGTGCTATACGTGAGCAGGTGAAGTGTCTGTGCAAAGGGTCACTCGGTGCTCGTGCCGGGCTGCAAATCACTCGTCAAGGGTGTCGTCGGTCTCTGCACAAGAGGAGAAGAAAAGAAAAGACATCAGCTTACGCCTGGAGCCCCTCTTCCACCTTCCTCTGTGCACAATCTCTCATGGCTTTAAGGCCCGTGGGAACAAGCTCCTGGTGCGCCAGTCATCCTGCACAGGTGGTGGTAGTTTGTGATATATAGGAGCAGCATTTCCAGGGCGACACTGATCTGGAACCGGGATACTCACCACATTCCCCACCCTTAGGCGTCAACCTGGTCCTACGGGGAAAAACACAACTTGTTGTTGGGGTATTGGGGGGGGGGGGGGCGTAGCACGTAGTTACCTCTAAGACCTGCCCATCCGACCCAGCCCCGGGAGAGTCCATCAGCATTTTCGTGATCGCCCTGGCCCGATGCTGTATCTGGAAGTGGAGGTCCTGGAGCACCAGGAACCACTGGGTCACTCGGGTGTTCGTGTCTTTAGCTTTGGACATCCACTGTAACGGAGCATGGTCGGTGACCAGGTTGAACCGGCGGCCCCAGAGGTAGTATTTCAGCTTCAGGACTGCCCATTTTATAGCCAGGGCCTTCTTCTCGACCGCGTCATACCTGGTCTCTGTGTGGGAGAGCTTCCTACTGATGTACACCACGGGGTGCTCCTCTCCATCCCGAAGCTGAGAGAGTACTGCTCCCAAACCATTACCGGAGGCATCGGTATATAGCATGAAGGGCCAGCTGAAGTCCGGTGCATGCAGAACCAGTGATGTTAGAGCCGTCTTCAGTGCTTGGAAGGCTTCCTCTGCCTCTGGAGTCCAGACAATCGATTCGGGCTGTCCCTTCCTGGTGAGGTCTGACAGGGGGCTGACTCTAGAGGAGAAATTGGGGATAAAACACCGGTAGTAGCCCATCAAATCCAGAAATGCCTGTACCTGTGTCTTGTTATTGGGCCGAGGGTAGGGCCGCTGCCGCACTATGACTCCTGGTGGGGTGCGGATCTCGTGTTCTAAGACTGTCGTTTTTCCTGGGGTCTCACTGAACACATCCTTGAACTGACTGACCAGGGCCTCAAGTTCAGTTTTCTGGGCTCCAGACAGCTGCTGGTTCATGTCAACCGGGGCCTGAGATTGGGCAAGGCAGGGGCGTCCACTTCTTGAGGAATTTGACATTGTAAATTTGCTCGGCTCTCCTATAGCCTGGCTGTCGAACTCGATACACGACCGGTCCCACTCATTCCACGATGGTGTAGGGACCTTGCCATGTGGCCAAGAACTTGGAGGCAGCTGTAAGGGACCAACACCATCACTTGGTCACTGTGGTGGGTCACATCAGGTGCATTACTCTGATGATCTGTTCTCTCATCTCCCGAACGTGCCTGACGAGGCTGCAGTTTGGGGTAGGTTGGTTCTCCCAGGCTTCACACGCCACATCCAGAAGACCCCGAGGATGTCTCCTGAACAGCAATTCGAAGGGGGTGAACCCTGTGGAGGCTTGGGGTACCTCGCGGATGCCGAACAGCACGTATGGGATCATTAGGTCACACTCACTCCCATCTTCGGCCACAATCCGTTGCAGCATTTGCTTGAGCATCTGATTGAAACTTTAGTTGAGCCCGTCCGTTTGTGGGTGGTAGACTGATGTTCTCAGCTGCTTTACTTTGAGGCGGCAGAGGTCGGCCATCACCCGGGACATGAACGGGGTGCCCTGGTCAGTCAGCACCTCTTTGGGTATCCCGACTCGGCTGGCCAGGAGAAACGGTTCACGGGTGATGTTCTTAGTGTTAGCTCCACACAGGGGGATGGCTTCCATTATAACAACGTATTCATTCCCAGCAATTCCACAAGTGTTCATCCTCGCGCTGTTCCCGGCCAAAGGAGCCTCCAGCCACAACCTGCTGAAATGCATCGAGATATACAACAGGGATGTTAGCTTCCCCTGTGAGAAAGGGTGCAATGATCTGGGCCCATTTCTCTTTCACCCACCCCTCTGGGGTCGCGATGACTTCAAAGGTGTGGAGGTAGGCTTCGACATTATCCTGCTCGGACAGTCGGACGAGATGCTGGTGGGCTTTGTTGGCAACCTCCGGGAGGGGCACGTGGGCCACCACGCTGGCCTGTAACTGATCGACAACCCGGTCAGTATATTCTTGTCTAGCTGCCAATAGCTCCATGAACTGCTGCTGGCTTGCCAAGAGCTCAGTAAGATGACGGATGATCTCTTCCATTACCCGGGAGAGAGAGTGGTTCTCCTAGAATAATCACAAAAACAACCTGGCATTAGTGATCTATGTCTCAATTCACCTTTTATGCCCGCATTTTCAACCATATGTCTCGGGGTGAATGAGAACACAGAACTGGCAAACAGTACCCCAGGAGGGTGATTTATTCTCAAACGGTGCTATACGTGAGCAGGTGAAGTGTCTGTGCATAGGGTCACACGGTGTTCTCTCGTCAGAATCAACTCCTCAATCACGTTTCCCACATGGACTCCTGAGTGTCTCTGGCTCCAGCTCCGATTTCTACAAACATTGTGTTGATTCTGATTCTTGTCTAGTTAGTGGGGTTCCCTTCCTTTGTCTCGTTGAGCTGCTAGTCATTCCTGAGGGAGTGTCTGACGGATGGTTTAGAGTCAGCCGTTATTATAAATGTCTCTCCGGGACACTTCACATAATGAACCATTTCCTCGGCTGAAATATTTCTCCAGCGTTGCCCAACATGTGGTTAAGACAGCATGTCACCATCAGCACGGTTCCACTCCTGCTTATAAGCTCACTGGAGTTATTTCAGATTCAATTTATAATTGATTTCAAATGACATTATTTTCTTTTCATTTATTATTTGCTGACTCTACTGTTTCCTCAGACCCTGGAGAATCCAAGAAGAGCTGTTTTGGAGATCTATGAGACAGAGGTTCAGTTGTTTTGACCCTTGCAGAGATGCACTGAGATGTTCAGGTAATAATGAGATGAACAGCAGCAAATAATTCCCTCGTTTCTTTCCAAGAACAATATGTGCAATCCTCAGTAAGTGAAATATGAAGTGAAAGTAAGTGAAAGTAAGTAAGTGAAATATGAAGATCACATTTTTTTCTTTGTAAAGAAATGACAGTCACTTTGGGGGAAACTTTGTGATGTTCCTCACTTTGGGAAAAAAGCATCAGATAAATAAATAAATGTAAATGTCTATTTCTGTTCATTGTTTTCGAGACACCTGACTGGTTTCAAGAGCAAACCCAATGTAATTGCTCCAGGACTCATCTGTTATGAACCAACACAATCTCATGGCAATTCGTAACTTTTTATGTTTTGACGGCTTGGTGGCTAATTTTCATGAGTTCATACTTTCTAATTTGCACATTTTCATGATATCTTCTTACGCCCAGTGATGATTATGTACAGTTTTGCATGATACACAATGTACAAAAAAAAAGAAGAAAAAATTGATTTTCTCACCAAAGTATTGGATTTCCCCAAGAATATTTACACTTTCCATGAATCATTTGCATTCTCTCACAAAGTATTGCACTCTTTCAAAAAACATTTGTTTGTTCACAAAAATATTGCATTGACCCAAAAAACTTTGCATTCTCTCACAAAATATTTGCATTGGTTTGCAAAAATATTGCATTTTACAAATTGATCTTTGCGCTGTCTCACAAAACATTTCCATTTTCTCTCAAAAGTATTGCATTTCCCAAGAAGCTTTGCGTTCGCAAAAATACTGAATTTTCCCAGGAAACTTTGTGTTCTCTCAGAAAAGCATTGCGTTCCACCAAGAAACTTTGTGTTCTCTCGCAAAAGTATTGTGTTCCCCAAAATACAAAATACTACTTTTTTACGAAAGTATTGCGGTCTCTCACAAAACATTTGCATTCACTCACAAAAATATTGCGTTCCCCAAGAAACTTTGCCTTCACTAGCAAAAGCACAGAAATGTTTTATATCATATTATTTCCATCACAAATGTTATGCAAGCAAATGCAAAGTTTCTCAGGGGGAATGCAATAAATTGATTATTATTTAAATTAATTATGAGCTTTTCATCAACTCACAAACCCCAGTTTGGGAAACACTGCTCTATACAGCGACCTGTTCACTTTTTCCACTTTTTCACCATCAGAGGAAAAACAGACGTTCAGAGATCCGGCTAAATCTCCTCCTCTGCTGGATGCTGCATGCGGTCAGAATGGATGGGTGGTTTTTCCTTCACCTCATCAGGGTCACTGAGCGCCCATCCCAAAGCCATCTGAACAGTCAATGTCTCCGCTTCAGCATGAATATAAATAGAGAGCTCTCACTCCATCACATGTGGAAAGATTAGGTGCCAACAGAGAGGTTTTTCTGTTTATAATGCTCTGAGGTCACATGGACACATACAGTAACCACAATAGTGGTCAGGGGTCAATGTTTGGAACAAGTCAGACCGTAGTTTAAATATCACCATTCAAACTGAATTACAATTTCCACTGTGTTCTTATATCCCAGGTGACTTAATCCCAGGTGATTAAAAAAAAAAAAAGACATGTTCCTCATATTTCAAACATGAGTTTCATGTCACTGCTCTCAGGATCTTCTTTGGTTTGTTGACTAATTTGTTTTATACTAAACTTGGCGTTGTGTACTATGACTATTGCTGGCTCTGTAACAAATTGATTGTGACATTCTAAGGCTAAATCAATAAATGTAAGGGTTTTGGACACGTTCAAGGGATCCTTAGCGTGGCTGATAAAAGATCTTGTAAATTTCTTCTGATAGCCCTATTTAAGGTTATTTATTTATTTGTATTATTTTTTCACTTAAATTGTCTGTTATTTGCTATATATGAAGCATGTATTGAACAAAATACATCTGTACAATAAATAAAATACATCTATATAAATGTATGTGTATTTTGTTGTATTAAGCATTTGTTTTGTCAAAAATAAAAGTAAAAAAAAATAATAAAATAATGAAAATATATGCATACAGTGGAGATCAAAATTAGAGAACAATCTATAAATACTTGATTTTTTCTGAAATATTGTTCTTACCTTCATCGCTAAAAATTTGAATTTATAATAGCTGTAGGTAAACCACTGTCATACTAACATGTTTAAAAAATAACCAAGGAATTTCAACAAAAACCTTTATTTTGTGTAAACACAGTGATCAGAATTAGAGAACAGTAACCACTGAAGCACAAAAGAAGATTACAACTAATATTTTGGAGGGTTCCAGCTGTCAGAGAGGAGTAGTTCGGTGACTGTAGAGGGTTTCTTAGAGAGAACTTTGTCAGCAAGAATTTTCCAGAGTTTTTAAATCAGGTTTAGATCAGTACTCTGCTCCAGTCACTTCATTATTTCAGTGTTCTTATCTTCAAGGAACTGCTTTACCTGTTTTGCAGTGTGACGGGAGCTTTGTGTTGCATGAAAATCACAGACTGATTGGGAGATGAACGCAGGGAAGGAACCACATGTTGCTGAAGGAGGTTCAGGTGAATATTTGCATTCACCTGCCATGTATCTGTATAAGAGACCAGACTCCTGCTGCAGAAAACATCCCTCAAACCATCACACTTTCTCCTCCACCTTTTACTGACTTCTTCACGCAATCTGGGTTCAGTCTTTTCTCAGTTTGATGCTGAACAAAATGTTTCCCATCAGACCCACATAAATTAAACTTGCTTTCATCAGTAAAGTGAACTTTGGAGCAGTTCTTCTCTCTCCGCACAACATGCTCCTCAGCAAATGAGACTCCAGTCTTTTGGTTCTTTCTGCTGATGAGCAGTTTCTGAAAGGGTCATCCTTTTGGCCTTCATCTGGACCGCCTCCTGTCGTAGGGTTTCAGTCACCTTAGAGCGACCCACCATCTTTCAATCTCAGTGAAAATTAGAGGAATGCTGCCAGTTAAATAGGGTTTGACATAATTAATGAAATTAACAACATGTGCCATATTAACACCAAATATCTCATTTATTTTTTATACTGTGCTTCACAATACAATTAATTAATATAATACATTTTAAAAAAACTGCCCTTCTACTCCTGTTAGGATACCTTAAAAAAAGAACCAAGCAGTGACCTTTAAATTTAGGAAATTGTAGGCTGTTCTCTAATTTTGATCTCCACTGTATATAAAAACCTGTGATTTATGTTAGGCATTCATTGTGGGTCAAAAATAAATAAATAAATAAATAAATAAATAAATAAATAAATAATATTTTAAAATAATAAATAAAATAATGTATATTGTCTATGTATATTGTTATATGTTAAGCATTAATTGTGCATCAAAAATTAAAGTTTATTAAAACAATAAAAAGAATAAGTATAATTTATTTGTTATGTGTTGCAAAGTGTTTAAACAATTAAAATAATATATTTAAAATAAATACATATTTTTTTACAAACACTATACAAGTGGCAACCTGTAATAGTTAAAACCTGCACATGCTATTTTTTTCGACCTGATTTAACCAATAAAATTATTTTTTGTTTGCATAAATGAAAGTTGAATCAGTGATTTAAATGTTTTTGACTTGAGTAAAACTATAGCTAAATTAAGATGTTACTATTTTGATCAGTGCAAGAGCTCCTGGAGAAATACTTTCTCATTCGCCTATAGTTTATTTTTAGACCGGCTGAGATCATCCTGTGCTTTACTGGATCCTGCGTGACAAGAGCGGCTCCTGAGTTCTGTACGTGACCGCGTTCTTCCCGTCTGTCACCTCCGGGCCGCTTTCACACCCTCGTTAGGCGGCACACTGCTTACTTTGGCCCGGCGCCCGTGTGAACGGAACATTGAGCTGCCGGGTCACGAGAAACACCGTCGCTTTAGGACGGGGTCGCGCAGAGTTCACAGCACTGATGATGGACTCGGGGGTTTCCCGTGCATGTGGTAGAGGACACCGGGGCTAGCTGTCACATGGTTTTATTTATTTATTTATTTTTTAAATAATTTTGAACTCTGGTTTATATTTTCAGAATTTATTTATTTTAGAATTTTGCAAAATAATCATAATAATAAAATGGTAACACTTTACAATAATGTGTCGTTTGTTAACATTAGTTAATATATTAACTAACATGAACAAACAATGAAAAATACATTTATTACAGTGTTTTAGTATTTGTATTTTCGTTAACTTACATTAACAGTCGTTCAGTGTAGTTCATGATAATTCACAGTGCATTAACTAAAGTTAACAAGCACAACTTTTGATTTTAACAATGCATTAGTAAATGTTGAAATTAACATTAACTTTTTTCACGTTTATTTATTTTATTTAATTTTTACTCTGGTTTATATTTTCAGGAGAAATTTACTTTATTCATTCATTTATTTTAGAATCTTGTCACAGTTTTTTTTTAACATATAACACATTTTTATTTATAAGTTTTATTGTTTAAAAAAAGCATGAACCAAATAACATAAAGAGAAAATTTAAGAATAATGTGAAAAGCTTAAAGTGACTTTCTGTGTAAACACAAAATTAAAATCTTGACGACAAGTAAAACTATAGAGTATTCACCCATCATTGTAGAGGAAAGAAGAATTTAACACATTGCGCTCTATGGTGGGGCATGTTGTCACAGTGGAAACCTGTTGTTTATTGACAGTGATTTGAGAAGAGTATCTAATGACAATTAGCGGCTATTTAATCACTATAGAATTCCAAAACGCCCGTGACAACTTACCCCAACCTAATGTTTGAAAAACATTTTAGAGAGTTTCGAACTGGCTGTTTGAGACCAACAATCAAGCTTGAGTTTTGACTCAAAACCTCAGACCTCAAAGATACTCAAAGAAACAAAAACTCGATCTCTGAAGCTTTACGTAGACTCCGAGAGATTTGTGATCTTGTTTTCTGTAAGGTACTTTAATAGCCTGCTATTATTTACTACGATGACAGAATAAACAACCATCCTTCAGATGAAAGGAGCAGTAATGGTTGCCTGTAAATCTGTGATGGTTTCTTGTGGTCACATGGCGAGTCATTCAAGGATTTGGAGTGTTTTTAATGACCCAAACTCCCGGGTCGTTTGCCAAGTGCTAAAAGAGATTAATTTTTGCGTTACATCATGTCAAGAATGGAGAAAATAACAGTGTCGATTGTTCTGAATTGGTCTGCGATTGTCCAAAAGCCTCATTATCAGCAGGAAATTTTAGAAGCTCAATTTCAGTTTTCCGACATTTTTGGACCCGGTTTTTCAGGATTTTGCCATGTTTAAACAGCACCCTTACGATCCAGTGAAAGAAGCAGCTGAATCCAGTCCAGTTTAAAATGAGCCAGTGAATGATGTTCAGCGCTCGCGGTGGTTTCTGGAACGATCGGACAATAAATATTGATTACAGGAAGGTCAGTTTGGAGACAAACTTATGGACTCACTTTATCAAAAGTGCATTAGATGAACTGAATTGGTGAGTCCTGTTTAAAACATCATTCAAGAGTTTGGCTTGAATCTTCAGATTTCATCATTATCCTCCTCTTCAAGCACATCCAGGGGATTTCAGTGTGCTCACTCTCAGGCCATCTGAGATGTAGAAGAGTTTGTTTCTTCATCAGGTTTGGAGAAATGTAGCATTGCATCAGTGTCTCAGCAATTGATGCTTTAAGGTAAATGGGTGCCATCAGAATGAGAGTCCAAACAGATGATAAAAACATCACAATAATCCACAAGTAATCCACACAATCAAAGCATCTGCCAAATGCATGAATGCAAATGTTTATTTTAGTCTGAAATGAACTGCACTTGTTATTGGTAACAGTCGGCGTGCTTTAAGAGAACGAAGGCATATATTAATGTGTGTTTGTAATCTAATCTGTTAAAACTGGACAGGATGACACTGGAAACAGGAGCCAAGCGTCATAAATCACTGGATTCGTGACAGTTAGATGAAACGTCTGGCATAAAAGACAAATAAGAAATGTTCTTATAAGTCCAGATTCCTCTTTGCTTGCAGAAAAAAGCGTGTGGTCTTTATAACGGTGACTCACTAAAGCATGAGAATGTAAAAAGGTCAAATGAATGCACATGATCTACGAGACAGATGTGGTGTTATTTATTTAAGATGTTGACATACTGCATTGTGTGAGGATTCTGCATGAACGAGAGATGGATATATATATATAATAATTTGAAATATTAAAAAACATCAATTTAAAACAGAGATAATAGAAAATGATTTAAAATTAGATCATAGAAAATATAAAAATAATAATAATAATGTAAAATTAGCACAAAAATAAATAAGAGAAAATAAAAATATTTGGTTATTTAAAATAAACATTAGATCGTATAAAATACATTAAAATTATATTAAAAATAATATATAGGTCAATTTCAGTTTATTTATATAGCACATTTAAAAACAGCTAGTGTATGGCAAAGTGCTGTACATATACAAATGAAGTAAATATAGAGATTAAGAGAATAAAAAGAAATGACTCCAAACACAATCAATACAAAAACACATTAACAAACACAAACATACATTTCATCCAAATGCCAAGGAATACAGAGAAATCTTCAGGCGGGATTTAAAAACAGGAAGGGAAGGGGCAGATCTGATGTCTAGACGTATGCTGTTCCAAAGTCTAGGACCGGCTACAGAAAAAGCCAGATTCCCCTTAAATTTCAAGCGAGAGCGAGGTATATGCAAGAAGAGTTTGTCAGAGGATCTGAGAGAGCGAGAGGATTGCTGAGAAGTTCAGACAAGTATGATGGGGCTAGATCATTTAATGTTTTATACACAAATAATAAAATCTTAAAATGGATCCTGCACTGGTAACCAATGAAGAGATGCTAGGACAGCAGAAATGCTTTCTCTCCTCTTAGTACCAGTCAGCAACCTCACGGCTGTGCTCTGGACCAACTGCAAGCGATTCAGCGATGAATGCTTGAGACTCATATAAAGCGCATTGCAGTAATCAAGTCTGGAAGTGATGAAGGCATGAGTAACTATCTCCAAATCCTTAAACGAGACCATAGATTTTAATTTGGCTATTTGCCTTAGTTGAAAAAAAGCTGCTCTTCACCACAGCACTTATCCGTTTTTCAAAATTCAGATCAGTGTCAAAAATCACACCTTATGTTTTAGCAAAAGGATGAATGTTTGATGACATATAATCTAGATTAATATTGATATCCAAGACAGCACCCGGGGGTCCAAAGACAACAATCTCAGTTTTGCTCTCATTTAGTTGTAGAAAGTTTCTGCCAGTCCAGCCCTTAATATCTTCAAATCAATTAAAAAGATCAGAATAAGAGTGATCAGAGCTAAGAGGAATGTAGATGTTGTGCATGTTGTCACGCGCAGCGTCTGAACGCTTTCACAGGCTCCTGATGATATGAGGAGCATCACATCTTCTGTCTTAGATTAGCTCACAGAGCAGACGCAGCTACTTTAGCTATGACCTTTGACCCTAAAACACCTTCAGCTATGACCTTTGACCCTAAAACACCTTCAGCTTTGACCTTTGACCCTGAAGCACCTCTGGTCATTGCTGGTGTTCAATGCAGCGTATAGAGCCATTCACGTTCATGTGTTCAGTCACAGATAGAAAACATCACTTTAAAGAAACTCTGAACATTAAACTTTAAGGAAATCGTTCAATAGGGATTTCAAAGACATTAAAGCACGAAAGAATTACTTTGTTCCAATATATAACGTTATGTACAGCTGCTTTGAAACAACGTGCATTGTCACATTTAAGTTACATTTATTTCATGCAAATACACAAAAATAGTATAAAAATTTGAAATATATGAAATATTAATCATTTAAAATATTACAATCAACTATTTAAAATAGAGATATTAGAAAATTATGTACAATTGTCAATGTCAATGTCAATGTCACATTTATTTATATAGCACATTTCCAAGGCCAATTAGATCATAGAAAATATATAAAAAATTATATTTTAAAATAAAATAAAGATTTAGAAAAACAATTCTGAAAAAAAAAACATATAAAATCTAAAAATAATAATTTAAAATCAGTACAAAAATAAATCAGAGAAAATATGACAATATTCAGTTATTTAAAATAAACATTAGATAATATAAAATGTGCATTGTCACATTTAGTTTACATTTAAAAGCAGTTTAACTTTTACAATAAAAACAATTAGGTCTAAATTTAAGATCTACACAATTGCATATATATATTAATATAAATTATTTTATGACTTTACATAAACACAATGAGCTACATATTTGTACAATTGTTTAAAATACAAATAGATCAAATTAAATATTAAATACAACTAAAAAAGTAGATCAAATTAAATATATAACAAAATGCAAATAAGAAATTAAATAATTAGATCATTCAAAACATACAATGCTTATTTTTATGTATAAATAATATAAAAACAACAGTTCAACTGAACACAAAAATAACCATTCTCTCATTCTTTGGGTCGTTTGGTGTTCAGGGTTTACGTTTATTAGTTTGTTCATGTTAAAACTGTGCAACCCAAATGCATAAATCTTAAATCCGCCTGACACAAATGCACATAGACCAACAAATAAAGTAAAGCACAGAACGTGTGGTGTGTGAACGTCTCTTAATCTCAGTGCTGCGTTCAGTCAAGAGCAATAAAGTGCCTCTCAAATCAGTCTTTCATTTAAACGACCCACGTTACGAGCTCCACGTCATTAGGGTAATATAAAAATGACTGATGGCTTCCCAGATGCCCCTGTGTGATGGATTTCCATTTATTCAAACACACACACACGCACACACGTGTGTCAGGATCTGCAGTCACGCACGCGCTGCCCTGAACGCAGACCTCTGCAGGAAAACCAGACACTCCAAAGACTTTCACAAGTTACAGGGGAATAAATCATCTCAAGGAGGCACGAGGAGGAGTGTGTTTGTGAGGGACGAAAAACAGCACAACTCACCGTGTTTCTCCATGTGTTTAAGAGAGATTACATACATCTGACATACCAGATTTCACTTTTAATTAAACAATACTGGTATTTAATTAATAAGTGGTGATTTACTGCAGATTCATGTGATGAAAAGTTGCATTTGTTAGCTGTTGCAAATCTGTGTCATCCACTGAAATACTACTAACTGTTTAATTTGTTTAGCTCTTAAGAAACATATGCTACTGGTCAAACGTTTGAAATAAGTTTCTGAAAGAAGTCTCTTTTGCTCACGAGGCTGCATATATTTGATCAAAAATACAAAAAATAGTGAAATATTATTATAATTTAAAATATCTGTTTTCTATGTGAATCTCTGTTAAACTGTAATTTATTTCTGTGATGTGCAGCTGTATTTTCAGCATCATTACTCCAGTCTTCAGTGTCACATGATCTTCAGAAATCATTCTAATATGAAGATTTGCTGCTCAAGAAACATTTCTGATTATTATCAATGTTGAAAACAGTTGTGCTGCTCAATATTTTTGTGGAAACTGTGATACATTTTATTTTTCAGGATTCTTTGATGAATAGAAAGTTAAAAAGAACAGCATTTATTTGAAATAGAAATCTTTTGTAACATTATAAATTAATGATAAAAAAAGTTTACTGGCATTTTTATTAATTTAATGTGTCATTGCTAAATAAAAGTATTAATTCCATTAAAAAAAAAAGTCTTACATTTTTTTTTTTTTTTTTTTTTTACAATAGTGTGCAGTATAAGTCGCATTTACTTCCACAAAAAAAGTCTGCAATATACAGTAATAGGAGCTTGGATGACATTCTTAATATTTCATTGTTTTAAATATATTGTCACGCCATTCATTCACATGATATTTCAGGAGGAAAACTATAGCTGTAAGCTTGTTGGAACTGACATCTGAACGCAAATTATAGCTATCAAGTGAGGTATTCTAAAAATGAAATAAAGGTTCCAGTGTTTGGGAGGAACTAAGTACAAGCAGCGATGCTGAGGCCTAAACTGACTCTTCTAATGATCATCTGTAGGAATCTGAAAGTGTCTGGACGCACTGAGATGCTGTTTGGACGTCCTACAGGCCGCAGATTCACATTTGAGGTTGTGCGGCGTAACAGACCCATCAAGGAAACACCGATCCGTCCTGGCAACTATCATTTAATCACAATGCTCTCTGCTATTTACATTTTGGAGTGAATCAGCGTTTCAAGTAGCGTGCAACTCCCTGCCAAATCGGTGAAACCTCAAATCCGATGCACAGTCTGAGGCTTTATGATTTAAGTACAACGAGAGCCAATCAGTTTAAGACAAAGTGCATCTAATGGAAATGCAGAACTATGATGCTTGAAGAAGCAACCTTTACAAGCAGATAAAGCAGTTGTTCAGCTCTGGGTCTCTGTGCTATCCACAATCAATAATGTTTACAGTGCAGCACTTGCAGTTGATTTTCTGGAGGGTTTGAATGTCAAGTTATAAAGCTCATATTGTTGTTAAAGTGGTTATTTTAATTATTTTGTATATAAAAATTGTTATTTGAGCTGTTTAAATTGTATGTCATAGCCTATTTATATCCTAAAGATAATAAATCTACATGGAATGGAAAGGCAAAGTGCTTTTATAAACAGTTTGAAGTGTAATGCATTTTAATATTTACTGAAAGTGACGCTAACTTTTCAGCTTTTGCCGATTAAAGAACGAAACTCTACAAGTGACTCGCGGAGGAGGATTGTTTTGGCCGTTACGTGAGTTGTGCTTCGGCTTCATGCGTGGATTAATCTGATTTTTTGAATCGCGCGTGCGGTGCCGCTGTGATTACAGTGACGGTTGGTCGCTTTTTTCAGCGCGAATTTCAATAACGACATATATTGAAGAAATATGTCTGATGAGAAGGTAAGCTGCTTATATTCCAATGTTGTTTTGGCTTGTGAAATTAATTGTTTTATATATAACGTTATTAGTGTTTGGCGGCTGACATATTAGACGGTTGATATTCATATGATAAGGAGAAATCGTGGAAACTGTTATTTTGGACCTACCTATTCTATTTATAGGTATGCTGACCAAAGTAGTAAGTGGTTTAGAGATTGGTATTGTTACAAACATGCGCATTGATTTGTGAACTAGTCAAATGTGATTCTACGCGAACTATGTTGATTTGTGATTTATTGCGGACGTTTTCGCTTTCTACTTATAAACTCTTTTCGGTTCGGGGTTAATTTGTTTTGAATTCAAGCTACTACGATATCTTCCACTGCTTATAATAGTTATGGGCGCTTTTTTAGCACTGCTTAGTGAACCCTTTTGATTCATTTGTTTTGATCCAGTGATTTGAATGTGTATCAAACTGCCGAAGTCACGTGATTTCAATGAACGAGTCTTCGTTGGGTCGTAAATGCTTGTAGTTTTTAGAAATTTCAGTTCGCTGCTTGTGAGCGATGATCTCTGTGAGCTCATGTCAGGGTTTTTCCTACATTGAAAATTTTTTAGCGGCCGCCAAAACGATTTTTTGTCCCGCCAAAGCCTTATTTGATGTGTAATTGTGTTTTGTGAGTGAAGCAGGCGGAGTGACGGAGAACGAGCACAGCGCCCCTCCCCCGCGCGCGCACTCTGACTCTCCGTCTTCAGTTCTGTCTTTGCTCTCTCCCTCGCATCAAAATCAACTGATACTAAAGCTCGGAAGACCAAATCCATGTTTCACGTGGTGCATTCGGAGAATATTTTTGCTAAAATTACCGCTTGGTGTGAATTGCAGTCAAAAAAAAAAAAAGTTGCCTTATCTTCTCTTACAACTTGTGACAAGCATTCCGCACGTGCAGCTGAGATAACTTTAAATAAACGCAAAAAAAAAAAAAAAAATCTATCCAGTTATGAAGTATTTGTGTGTGTGTGTGTGTGTGTGTGTGTGTTGACAAATCTTTCGCGATGTCCTAACAGCCAGGATTCACACACAACACGTCCGCTGAAGTCCGATTCGCGACCTTATGACTCCTTTGAGTCGATTCATTATAATGAAGGTTAAAGGAGCCATGTGTAATGTCTGGCAAAAAAATCAAGTCATACTCCACATTCCATACCAGATGGGGGCAGTATGCCTCAATAAAGTGAATTGGTCTACTCTAGAGTAACAAACGAGAAACGGCATAGTCTCTATGCTCCGCCCCTACCTTCACAACAACCCTAGAGCCATAGCCGAAGCCTAAAGGACGTTTTGCCTCCAGAGGAACGTTGGGTGATGTCAAGTGATTTTGAAACATGACATCTTCAAGCTACTCCCCTTCACCTTTACCAGTGAATATGTTCATATTCGTTTTGTTCATATTACATTTTGAGTTGTATATACACATTATGTGAATTAAATTAATTTGACAGACAGCATTCTGTCAACATCATTGGTCAACATCAGACAGCTGATGTTGACCAAGCTAGCGCCAACCAACGTAACCAGAGCTGCCAACTCTCAAGCATTCACCGTGAGACACACGCAATTGACTCTTTTCACACGCTTTCAAAAACTTGACCGCTCTGAATATAGTGAGTGAGTGCGCGCGCGGCCGGGGCGCTCTCTCTCTCTCTCTCTCTCTCTCTCTCTCTCGGGTTCATTATCATCGAAGACATTTCAAGCTTCTTAGGTAATGTTACATTTTAGCATCAGCTTGGTAGAGACGGGCTTTGGTAGATAACAGGTGAAAACCGGATCGGATCTGTGGGTAAGTTATAGCTAGCTAATTATCAAACGCAGCTACGGTTAGCCATCGCTAACATTAGCACGTTTATCGAACAGCCTTCGATACATTTCTATGTTATAACTTCCCGAAAAAAATACGCAAACATATAAAACAAACTTCTAGCGAAATACTAACAGCATCTTACTTACCAATCCAAAAGAAATGTTGCAAGTTCGGAGTCGAAGCTCATTTCTTTCAAGTCCATCAGTTGTCTCCAGCGATGGAAAGCAGTGCCGATGTTTACTCTGGTTCGGCTCCTTTTCTTATCGGATTTGATTTGTGATTCCGAGCGCGGTTGTTTCCCTGTAGCGGGTGGTGGTGGTAGGTGTCTCTTGCCAAGGGCTTCAGCCATCCTTCCGCTCTCTTCCCTGAACTGAAATGAAGTAGTGGGCTGTACCTTCCACACGATTGACATCAGGTTCCAGTACGCCCACAAGCCGTGCGAGTTATTCGTGTATTGCAGGTTGGCTGGTGGTTATGTTGCCCGCATACCGCCTCCCATGGCCGAGACTGGTATTACGACACCTGTCGGGCCGTGGCTAGTAATGCTAATGCTAATTAAGGTTGATATCTCTGCAGCACTATAACTTGACATTTTTTTAATGACATCATCGCCCTTATTTCTTCTCATTCTTTTGATGCGTGTAGGTCATTTTTTGGATATTTTTACCTCAATTTTTACACATGGCACCTTTAAAGCAATTGGTCTGCCCGTCAGTGTCTGAATCGGTGTATAACAAATCATTACTTCTTAGAAGAACATACACATCTGAAATGAGAAAGTAAGTGTGCTTACCCCATTTAGCAAGAGTGTTTAGTAAAATTTAGCCTTAATAATCCAAAGTATGTATAGGCCTATGACAATGTGTAGTAAATTACCTATAAAATCATTTAAAGTTAGAGTGGAGTGAGATGAAACTAGATCAAAGCACAAAGCAAGCTGTTGCTAGCTAGCTGCTAATTTTATTATATTTTATATGGCACAAAATTACACTATTACACCTTTTAATGCTACGTTTTTAATGCTACTTTTTAATTGATATGATTATACTATAATAATTATCAGGTCTATCAAAAAAGGATTTTATCTTTCAAAACTATGAAAGCCAGTGGTGGAAAAATCACAGCTTTTTTTGCAAAGAGGGCAAGAAAGGATGACAGTGAGAGTGACAGGTAATATCTGTGTCTGATAATTGCATAATTTGTAAACAGATAAATTGTGATACCTTTGACATTTTAAATATACTTTGGTATCGATGATGTTTACATGTAAAGTAAGTTGTAATCTAATCGCTTTCTTTTACTATCTAGCCTGACAGTGATCGTTTTTTCATGAATAAATAGGATAAGAAAAAAAATCACAAACTGTTTCTTTGTATTTATTTTAAATTTAACATTTATTGTCGATATTGGGCTTGCGGATCATGTGGGTACTAGGGTACTCTTTGCTGTGTGTGGATGACCATGTCAGTCAGCCACCACCGAAGACCCATTTTGACCCAGGAAAAACCCTGTCATGTACTATGGTTTTTACCTGAACTTGGATCAGTTTTCTAAATTTGTAGACATGTTAATGACACATTTCTGAACTAAAATATAGAGTTGTGGTTAGTCTTCTCTTAACCAAAACAAGCAATACAAATAAATAAAATAACAAATGTTATACAAACACTTCATCTTTAATGGTATCATATGATTTGTTAATTGCATTTATTAGATTACACTTTCAGTAAAACATTTGCAGTTAGTTTGTAAAAGGTATTTTATGCATGTTTGGCACGAGTTTATTGCAGTTACAGCGTTATGACCAGCGCGTGGCGTTTCCAGCGCTTCGAAACTGTGAATCATTTTGCGATTGATTCAGTTGATTCAAAGTTTCATAAAGATTTGTTTCTCTCATCACTTGTTTATTTATAGTATTTGCCTACCCTTCTTTTTATTATTATTATTATTATTATTATTATTATTATTATTATTTACAAGTATGGCTGAAATGCAAATGAGGAAGTATACAGTTTCCCGGGAAACCTGTCCCGACAGCTTTATAAAATAAATATTATAGGGGTATTATAGCCTTGCAGTTGTGATTTAGTGCAGAAACACGTTTTGGATTAGGGCTGTGCGATATGGACAAAAAAAAAACTATCGCGATTTCTTTGATCAATTTTGCGATTTCAATTTTAATCACGATTTTGACACACACAGACATGCTTTACAGTCATAAATGCATTCAGTATGAATATGAAACATATTTCCAAAAAAAAAAAACAATTTAAGCTTTATCAAAAAGTTGTAACGTGTCTAGAACAGACATACGTCAAAATAATCACTAAGTAAAGGTGTTGCCATGCATTGTTCATAGAGCTCATTGTAGCGGTGCCTTAGGTGTTGAAATAGATTTGTTACACATTATACAGGTTCACACGTCCTCCGTTTGCAGTGCGTAGGCGTAGTGCAGTATGTGTATGCGGTGCAGAAGCAGCAGCAAAAGCACATTAAAATAATGCGCGAGCCCGAAGCTCTCCGCTCCCACGCAGATTTCCTTTTCTGTCACAAAACCAGACGCGCGTCCTCAGATACACGGTGCTCACCCTGGAGAGAGTGCGCGCACTTAAAACGTGTCTCCTCCCGCTCAAACTGCGTCCTGTGCACTCACAACTCTCTCTATGCTCATGCACTAGATATTAATTATTTTCGCACCTTTCTGTTTCTAACCATTTCTGCTCACATCTTTCGCATATTTTTTTCCACGTGCAGTGTGAACGCTCTGATCCGTTAACATGGGCTCGGAAAAAATACGCATCACAGACAGAGTGTGTGAACCTGGAGTTAGGCATATGCCCGGTCTGTTCTGTTCTCGCGCTCCACTTAGGTGCGCTGCATTCTGATTGGATCGGATAGCATACTGCGGGAGGTCGGGACCGCGGAAAATCGTGCTATAAAGCGATTTAGAAATCGCGCACGCTCAAATCGTGATTTTATGACGATTTTGATTAATCGCACAGCCCTATTTTGGATGATGGTTTTATGATGTAATTGCTTATTATTTAAATTTTCTTAATTTAGATAAAAAATTACATAGTGTAGATTTAATCTTTGACTTGCAGCTATTTATCAGTCACATTGTGCTCTTGACGAAAGAATAAAGAGACGTGTATGTATGGCAGTAATTACCCACTTGTGGTTTGGCATCAGTAATAATATTAATCATCTGCAGATAAACAAACAGTGCTCATTCTGTACGTGTCACTACGCCAAATTCCTGTTTAGCTCTCAACACCGAACCGAGGCCTTCAGCAGCACTTAGAAGGAATCCTGTCTCACATTAAAAAAAAAACAAACAAAACAAAACTCATGTTGCTCAATAGACATGCCACAGACAGCGTCTTCTCCCAACTATTTCCTGATATGATTCCCCTCCTGCCACATCAGACTGAAAAGCTGATCCATGTAAACATTTCTGAGAGTCTCACTGACCGCAGTCCTTTTCCTGGTCTTTCCCTGTCTTCAGCGAGATGATTTCGAGGAGAAGAACTCAAGCCACACAGGGAGAGTTCTGCCATATCTTGTCCAAGCATCTGAGCAAACAAACATCTCTGACCAGACGCTGTGGTCTTTTACTCATAAGTACCAGGGTTTGAAAATGGCACGAAACTTAAGTTCTAAGACTTGGTGCTTTACTAAGATTCATCACCTGTTTTTTGCCAGTAAACATGGAATATAATATAGGCTGATTGTGCATGCAATGCATTGTTGTCACATTATTAAAATAGTCCTGCATCCTCTAGTCTTGAGGTCTCTGGATATGGCTTTGGCTCGGTTTGTGTTTTTGAAAGAAGCCTCCCCTGCTCACCAAGGCTGCATTTATTAGACCAAAAATACATAAAAAATAGTGAAATATTATTAAAATTTCAGATAACTGATTTCTACTTGAATATATTTAAAACTGTAATTTATTTCTGTGATAGAAAGCTGAATTAAAAAAAAAAAAAAAACTAAAGGAGGAGTTAAGAAAGAATGCAGTTTCCCGCCAAATCCGTCCCAACAGCTCTAAACTATAAATAATCATTATAGGCAAAAACACAGTTTGAATATGGTTTTATAATGTATTTTCTCATTAGTTAAATTTTGAACAGCATTTATTTGAAATATAAATAATTTGCAACATTATAAATGTCTGCAATGTCACTTTTGACCAAATTAATGCGTCTTCGCTCAATGCCGTCTTTATCAGCAGCGCGAGTTTGACTGGAAGCATTATTATTCGCATTCCTCAGTGACCATTAAAACACATCCACAACATTAAAGCCAGTCAATCTGAAATCAACTCATTCAGCTGGATTGGGGAGGTTTATTAGTCACTGTGAACCAGAACTAAGTATTGAGTCATTAGCTGGTTGTAATAGCAACTACATGCGTCACGCTGATCTCATCCTCTTCTCGAGCTCATTCATGAGTTACACACTGCAATCTGAGACCTCACAGCGCCCTCTGCTGGTGCACAAACATGTCACTCTACAATAAATGCATATTTCAAATAAATACATAGCCTAACACTGATATACTTAAATGTAGAAAGACAAAATAATAATAATAATAATAAAAAAAAAAACATGATTATTATTTAATTTACAGATGCATGGAGAAAATAGTTATCATCAACTTAATGCACTGTAAAAGAAACAATATCACAGTTATTATAATATTATTGAATGATTTTCGATTTTGTTTAGCTGTCAGAAAAATGTATCTAAAACAAACTCTAGATGGAAACTGCATTAGAATTATTTGAACCAAAACCTTTTATTTGACATCTTTACTCCTAGTACATCAACATCTAATATTGAATAAAATAATGTTCATTACACAGTTTAAGCATTTATAAGTCAAACAATCTATATTTCATAACTACAAGTACAGTTACTCTAAAGTCACAGATACAAAACAATATGAGACTTGTAGCTTCCAGTCACAATGCTCATGTACATGTTAAATTAACTTTGTTTAAATGTCTTAAAAGCTAATGATCGCACTTATGTTCCCATTATAAATTATATTCCCATCACCATACAGAATATTATTAAACACGCATGACTACTAGTATTCTGGCAGTCTGCTGTTAACTTATCAGCTGTCTTAGAAACTAAGAGGTGGTTTTCTGTCTTAATTAGGCTACTTATAAACATTTCCCAGACCATTTATGTTGGGTTGAACCATTGTTGTGGTGGAGCCGGAGCTTCTTGGATCATCAGAGAAACTACCCGCGGCATCATTGTGAATGTGGTAGTAATACAGGAAGAGGAAAAACCCTGAAAAAATAGATAAGAGAAAATATTTAAACTGCTTTTATAATCCATTATAATCAAGTTTTTTTTTTTTTATAATTGAAATAATTATTAAATTAACAAATAATAAAAAATTAATTAAAGTTATTTTATTCAGATATATTTAATTCAGACAATTTGCTGAAGTCTGTAGGAAACATGTGTTCTTCTAAACCAAATGTACTGATGCATGAGATTGTCTCTCACCCTGTAATGAGTTGAGCACAGTGAATATGTAATATGAAGGAATGCGCATCGGTCCATAACTGAAGAACGCCACAGACCACGTCAGACCGAAGAGCAGGAACAAACTCAACACCATCATCAGCTGCTTTCTGAACGTCTTTCTCTTGCCGTCAGTTGCTCTTAGGCGTCTGGCCTGAACAATCCTAGTTAAGATAGTAATGAAGATTCCTGTCGTGAAGATGAAAACTAAAGCATAGTAGCCGATGTTCACTGTGTAGTGAATGAAGGGATTTGTAATCCAGCACCTGTAATTAGAAAAGAATGAATTTTAATTAGGAAGAAAATCAGAAGACATGCCTAAATATACATGCACATTTAAATTTTACAAAACTTACATTCGTGAAATTTTTCCAGACGTTGTTTTTAGGATCACTGTTGTATATTCTCCTACAGAAGCAATAGCTATGACTATTGGAGCGGGAAACGCTGAAAACACACAGAGACGAGGGGTATTATAGTTAAAAAGCTACTAAAAATGTATGAATAAATAAGTAATTATTGTTACTACTTTAAGGGTGCGTTCACACTTGTAGTTTGGTTCTCTTGGTTCGTTTGGTCCGACCAAAAAAGAAAATGGTACATTTGGTCCTGGTCCACTTAGGCCTATCGCAATAATCAATATATCGATTTATTGCACAATATTATGTACATGACCTTAATAATTTTTGGTGACGCAATATATTGCCTGTTAGATTTACATAAAAATTAATGTCACCATGTTTTTTGCATTCAACTTGCGCCAATGTCTTTTGCAGCTTCCTGTCCATAATGTGGTGTAGTCGGTGCTAGTTCAAATAAAAAAAATCATCAGCAGATATGGCCTTGTTTAGGGATCTGTGCCTTTGTGCATATGGACATCTGCTTGCTAAGTAGTGATTGTGTTTTTCAGCAATACAGTGCACCTTTAAAAGAAGGTCCGGGAAAAATCTGTAGATGGAAAAATCTCCATACAAGTTGTTTGTGAATTTTTCTTTTTTCTACTTGATACTTTGGACTTTTTGTTAGCAAAAAATCTTTATTTACTATTTATTCAAGTTTTTTAAGGTATCTTATATTTTGATACTTAATTTCCATGTTCTAAATATTCTTAAGAATTAAAAGTTAGTTGTCATTTGAAGTGTGTTGGCCTTCTTGCATTATTATGCTTTTATATTATGATTATATATTCAGTGGCATAAAATGGTCTTAAAATGACAATAATATTGTTTATTGCAATTATTTCTGGGGCAATATATTGCACAACAATAAGTTGTTACCTAAAGATACCGAACCTAAATGCAAAGTGATACATTCACAACATTATTGGTCAGGTTGAATGACGTATATTTGGCGACGGAACTCACCAAACACTCAAAACAAAAGCTGTGTTTGGTGCTGCGAAGACCAGTTGGTGTATGACATCAAACCACCTATTCACCGAATGGTCTACTCAGTGCTGCTTTTAGTTGAACACATCTAATGCTATCTGCTGGACTGCGCGCTCATTGTTGCATGTAATTATGATTTTATTTTCACCACCTGTGAACTCACAAAGAGCTCATAAAAGGCACTTTACCTCCTCGTTGCTTCACGTTTGCTCTCTGCTCATTTTGGTTTGGATACACCGCTCATTCCGCATCGTCAAATCACGTCGCATAGTGTCGCATCTTGTCATTACTTCCTGTTTTTGGGTCATTTAGAAGTATTTGGTCCGTGTTGTTTTCATATTTAATATGAACCGCACCAGAGTTCGTTCGAAACCCACTAAAAAGATGGGTCTTGGTCCGCTTGTTTGGTGTGCACCAGGGTTCAGATGGCAGCGTTCACACTTACTCAAACGAACCTCATTAACAGAGCAATCACACCAGAGTTCATTTTAATCGAACAAAACATGACAAGTGTGAACACACCCTAACTTGATATGCTAAAATAACTAAAAAATTAAATAACTCAAATAAATATTTATAAAAACTATATAGACATATTTACAAAAAAAGACAAAAACTGTATTAAGAAATACTATACCTATACCTAAGAAATGGACACAACCACCATAAAATTATCATGATGACTGTAGTTTATGTGACTGAAGTGCAGTATATATATATTTTTCGGTGGATCTTACAATTAGGACTAGATGGTTTGAAACTGTTTTATTTTAATAGATGTGTTGTTGCTCTGACTCACCCCAGCCCAACACGGTGATCTTCCTCATGTAGTTTGTGATGGAGACGTTCTGTCTGATGAGCCATAAGTACATATGAAGAGCTTGAATGAAGAACCAGGTGAATGAGGCCAGCATGGAGTAATGCAGGAGCAGCGCTATGAAGACGCACGCAGCGTTGTCTCCTGTGTTAGCGACGCTCTCGTTTGACAAAAACGAGACATTCAGTAGAGACAAAGCCACAAACATGTTCATCAAGATCTTCGTGGCCTGATTTGATTTGCCTTTCCTATTAAAACATACAAACAAATGCTTTTGTAACCCTGGCAACTTTTTAAAGTAAATAGAACAAAGTAGAAGTTAAAATACGCTACCGTAGCAGGAAATGCATGAATAAAGCGACAGCCATAAAAAACATGGAGATGCCGCAGCCGATAGAAGTGATGAAAGTCAATGTTTCCAGATGCTCTTCCATTGCGCTTGCATCTGACTGAGGGATCTGAGAACACAACGAAACACATCAGTGGGAGGATTTTTAAAACCATTTGCTGATTGTTAGCCAGAGTCCGATCTTGTTAGCAAATGTAAAAAAAAATATTTTGTCATCTTTTATGTGTGCACTAGCATATAGACATGGCCTAAAAGACTCTGATATTGATTTAATGGGATTTTTAAATGAAATATGAATTATGAAAGCATGAGTTCTTCTTCTCTGAGAAGTTTCTCACCATCAGCACTGCAAAGAACGTCAGATGTGAGCAGGAGCACTTTATGGTGTTGGAGTCGATTGTTTCTGTCACACAGCCGAATGTCGTCCAATTAAGTTCTCCTTCAAAGAAAAGGGAGCGCTGAATGAAATTAATTATATAAAATTAATTGTGTTTGTTGATAGGAACTGATCAATACAGTCATAAATGAATTTACCTTTGCCATCCCAAGAAACGCAGGACTCATTACTGACCTGTAAGAACACGTTTATGTTTTTTCAGTTTGCTTTCTCAGTTTAATATTTGTAGAATAAGTTTTACACAAAACCTTCATTACCTTATCATTATGTGTAAAGGACATGTCAATAGTGCTGGTAAGGTTGTATATATCAGCCCCCATCGTTACTCCATAAACCTCATTGTTCAAAACACTGTAATTTTGAGTTTCATTCTAAATTAGAAATCAAGATCAGAGCAATCATTAATCAAATATAAATATGTGAATACAATAGAACATAACTTCGCAAAGGGTCACAAAGAGGATAAAACAATCCCTAAGAAGCATCTTAACAGTAGTAGATATGACAAGTTCAACTGTTCTTAAGTCATATGACAGATTTGTGTCACAGTGCCGTGTGTAAATTTATTTTTTTTAATTTTGCTTTGCATTTCATGTAACATAATGATGACAAAATTACATTTTTCGATGAACATTCCTGTAAACATTGCTTAATTTCCAAATGTTGAATATAAAAATTTTGTGAGTACCTTATTTCTCATGTTTTTAAATGGTAGAATCCCAACAAAAGCGCTTCCATTGTTTTCCCGTCGTGATTTATTAAAGGCTTCACTGGAAATCTTCACAGACCAGGGAAAACTAGCCTTCAGGTGACAATCAAAAACCTGTGAAAACAGTAATTAGCGTGATAAATGAGGATTCATATCATGTTTTAATGCTTCTGAATTCTTACGTTTATCATGTCCTTTTCTGAAAAGTAGCATGTGTCTTTGGTTTCTGCGTTCTTGTCTTGTACATGAAGAAGACCAACAACATCCCCCAAGACAATCGCAGCTTTGCTTGTGTTTCTTTCTCCCATCTCTTCTATCTTAGACTTCAGACTGTTCAAGACGTCTCTATAAAATGTATTGAATGACATGGTAGTCAGTAACTGGCTTTAGACTTTATAACCACTGGTAAAACACACACTTACGATGCTTTTGAGGGATTAGTAAATCCATTCTTGTCTCTTGGATTTGTAGTTATGTTGAAGATTGGTGTGTTCTCACAGGTCACACACTTCCAGCCACTTTTCCCATTTTGACTCAGAATGTATTTGTTTCTTTCATTCTCTTCAGCAGAGAGAAATAAACAAGCGATGGATTTTATTTATATATTTGTGCTTTTGATTCTCATAGATTAAAGTGATATATTATTGTAATGTATTTTAATTTCAGCATTATGTTTAGAGATGCATATTATCACAGTTCAGATAAGTGTTGTCACAATACCAAAATTTTGACTTCAATATGATACCTGACTAAAATATCTTGATACTACTACTGAACCGATACCATGACAAAAATGTAAAGAAAGAAAGAAATCTCTTGACCAGTGTTCCTGTCCTGCTTTTTGATAATTTCCTTCCCCTTAAAAAAAATTACATGTAAAAAAAAATATCACATGCCAGTGACACCACACTACCAGTCTATGACTATGATACAGCTGCGCCTACCAGTGTGTAGAGATCTTTGCAACATTGGTAAGTCAGCTTAGGGTATGAGCAAAATATTATTCAACACTAGGAATAATTTTATTTCACAATAACAATTTATATCATGATATAGTCAATTTTGTTATTAATAATATGAACATAGATGCAAGTAACAAACAAAAGGACAAATACATTAAAACAAAGACACAAATTAAATAAACAATGTTTTTAGGTACAGTAGGTCTATTTAACAGTAGCATTCAAGAAAGAGATGATACAGAAATTTAATAAAGTAACTGCATTCTTTACTGTATGAATGAAACCTTATATATTTTTTATTACCTGTGATTCTTTTTCAGGATTCTTTGATGAATAAAGAGTTTAGCGTTTATTTAAAATGTAAATAATTTTTTAACAATACACTACCATTCAAAAGTTTGGGGTCAGTATCTGTTCCTTTTTAAAAAAAATAAATAAATAAATAAATAAATTAAAACTTTTATTCAACAAGGATGTGTTTATATATTTATTATGAGTTTATATATTTAATTTATATATTAATTAAAAAAAGTAATAGTAAAGAATTATATTGTTAGAAAAGGTTTATATTTTGAATAAACACTGTTCACAAGTTTTCATTCATCAATAAATCCTGAGAAAAGCACATATTCCCCCCAAAAATCCAAAAATGTCATTTTTAAAATTTGTATTTGCATGCATGTGAGCTTATGATCAAACTAAATGTTTATATTTACGTTTGTATATGATAGTTTTATAAATTTCCCCAAATTCAAATTAATTCCCATAAATTCCCAAAATTTGACATTTTCTTCCCCTTTGCAACCCTAGCTGCGTGGATATATAAAGTTTGGCACGGCCAGTGAGCATGCAGGGAGCTGAAGCAGAGCGCTGCACAAACACTGTCCTGCTGTCTGTGGCATGTCGACACAACTCACAGCTCTTATTAAAACGCTGTCATTATTAAAGTACCTGTACTAGTAACGTGAGGAATCGTACCATTTTTAGTGTGTTTACATAACAAAAACATTATAGCTTATATTTGTTTAGTACATTTTTAAATTAATGTAAAAATTAAAATGAATTGTAAAACTAAAAGCTATTTTTTAAAATTGTGTTCAGCATGGTGGGCCGCATTTGAATTTGTGACGGGCCGCATGGTATAGATTAGAACCACCGGTATAGATTATAGAATATATTTTCTGCCTCATTCTGTTATAAGAAGCCACATCAGATCACCAAAGGAAGTTATTTCAAATATTAAATAATATTTCAACATCAAATAATATTCCAAATATTTGACTGGTGTTGTGGAGGAAAAACATGTTATAATGTTCTCTTTTGTTGGACAACAGGTTAAAAAACACTTCTTATTACAAGTCATTACAAGGGAAGATCTTTTTCAAATGCATGTTATAAGCTGGGAGGCATTTCCTCATCTCCGCGTTTAGACTCATGGACACACAAACAGAGCCAATTCGTAGAGAAATAAAACAGTGCGGAAATTAAACACACAACAACAAAAAAAAAAAAACTGTGATTCACAAGTGTGTATTGAACCGTGGATGTCATACCAAAATGTTCAATATTATATTGAGAATTGTGACATCCTTAATGTTTATCACAATTCACATATGCATTATTGACATGGTCCAGTTATTAATGTATTTATTTGTATATTTTTATTTATTTACCTATACCATGGTCAATTAAAAAAAAAGAAACCAACACATGGGATTTTCATTGTACATGAAGCGAGAACATGCAGGAATAAAATCATTATGAGCATTATGAGCTGGAATACACAGTAATATTTCACAGGTGCTGAAAATTAAAACTGAATAACGTTTTAATATTTAACTTGCATTACACAATACACTATTATCTTTGAGGGGAATTTTAATTATGTCAAATTATTGTAATCTAACCTAGTTTACTGAGGCCTTAGTTGAGCATAAATCTTAAAACACAGACTTACCTTTGCATGTAGAGCGTTTGTATGTATTATCCTTACATGTCACTCCAGGATCAACAGCAGGGATTTCCGTACAGTCTCAAGAGACCATGAGAACACATAATGCAACGTGATTCTCAAATCATACAGTATATGAAGTCAAAGCAACAAAACATCTGCTGCTTTGCACTAAATGTTTGCATGCTTATAATCACTTCACTTTACTTTTTTTTTATTTGACTTTCTTTATTTTATAATAGCACAGAAAACTGCTTTGTAATCAGTGTTGACTTTATGAAAATCAGCACAACACTATCCATTGTCCATCAATCTTCAGCCCCAAAAAATAAAATGTGATCTAATTGTCTTCCCTGGATGTTGATTTAATGTTATTTAATGTCATCTGCTCTGCCATTCATTTATTTTCCACGGAAGATACTCGTAAATTGTGTGCTTGCCTATTTTGGATGCCGTGTACTGGCCCAAATTAATTGGTAGGCTACTAACATAATATAGTTTTATGTAAAAGTTTCTTTTTGTCTCCACACTTTATCCTGTATGTAAGTTTATTTTCATGTCATCAGTTTACTCTTACACAACTGCTGCACATTTACACTTGCCCTGTTAAACAAGGTTGTCCTGCACTAATTGAACACATAAACAAACACAACACAACTAAAGTGGACAAACTCTTACCTTTCTGTTGGCATATCAATTTGAGGGGGTTATCAATTAGCTTTGTCTGGCAATTCTCAGGATGACCTGATGTGGATCATGCAGAAGGTAAGAGGTTATTAATTATTATTCACATCAAAAGTAAAAAAAATAAAAAATAACAATCTAAAATATTCAGAACTATTCAGAAACTAAAATTGTTGTACCATGATACCTGATCTTCCAAACTCAGGAACTGATTACAGTCCTTACATGACAATTAACATACAGACTCTATTCAAACAGTTTGTTAGATCATTTCAGTGTTGTGTGTGTTAGGATCTATTGGTGTGCACTGATTGGTCAGCAGTGATGACGTTATCATCAATAACAGCAATGATCAACCATAAAAACAAAGGACACTTATTTGTTGTGTTGTGTGAGTGTGTGTGTGTGTGTGTGTGTGTGTGTGTGTGTGTGTGAGTGTGAGTGTGAGTGTGTGAGTGTGTGTGTGTGTGTAAGGGAAGTTTTGCATTTTCCCTAAAAAACAATGAACCACACCCACACCCTTCAACACTAATGCTGCTTCTGTTGTAAGATGACACACACCTACTGTAATCAGATCTGGAAAACATTCACATTCATCTGGCATAAAATATATTTTGATTTCTTCAACCGTCTCATTCATTGTGACTTCATAATTATTCCCCTGTTTTGTTATGTTGAAACTGTATGTTGTGCATTGTCCTGAAACCACAGAGAACATTTATAATTGTCAATAAATAAATAAATAAAATAAAAAAGCTTTTTAAAGAGTTTGGTATGTGAAAGTGATTTATAAATGAAATATAGTTTTACCGTGAGAAGAGATGTTTAGTTTGACATTCATTATGTCAACATTCCTTTTCTGTTTATCATCATATGATGGACATGTCAGATTTATAGCTGAAAAACAACAACAACAAAAAGAACTCAATGAGTTTGTCAGTCATCACAGGTGCTTTCAGATAATAAATATACAGTATCACACAGTCATGTTAGCAGTATATTTCACATCTACCTGGAACCCTTGAGCTACTTGTGTTCCAGAAACACTGATCTGTTGACTTGACTTGGATGCTGACTTTCACATTGTTTGAGCCGTCTGAACAAAGAAAGACAACATTTAAGGATAATATGTAACAATGTATGGTATGATATAAAACACTGTATTAGATGTCAAAATTTAGATGCCCATAGCCATTGATCTGTTTTTAATCGTGTTTTTTTTTTATTTATTTTTTTATTGTTTTCTATTGGGCATCAAACAACATATTAATTGGCATTAATTTCTCTTTAAGTTAATGAAAGCAGTTTTTTAAAGCAACATACCTGTTCTTATCCGGCACGGAGCACAACAGATGATCATCAGCCACAGCAAATTCTGCTTTTGTCGAGACATGATTCCCAGAGACAGCGGCCTGTTAGAGAAACACATTTAATTTTGCTTTCTTCAGACAGAGCTAATAATTCTTTAATCATTTTCTTATTACATTCTTGAGCTAAAGTCCACAGTCCAAGAGTTGAGAGAGTTTGATGCGTCCACATATGAAGCTGTTTGATTATGAGCCACAGGACACTGACATACAGTTCATTTGAAAACATGCAAATCATGTTTATTTGGGCTATAACTGAGCATCTCATTATCTGCTAACATTGAAGACCAGTTTATCAAGTCACCTTTGTTCACAGAGAACTATATATAAATATAGAAAACAAACATTTAATAATAGTAGACACAATTTGAAGATGCTAATGAAAAAATAACTTTCATTAATTGATTTCTGACAGGATTTAGATACAGAAAATGTCATGTTTTTATGTTTTGTTGGTGTGTTTGTGCACCTGTTTGTACAGTAAGTGACATTTGCTTTGATATTTTGTGACCTAATGAATGACATTGGTGTATTTATAAGTGACTAAAGTGAATAAATGATTTTGCAGTCAGTCCATCATGATTAGTACAATTATATTTTATTAGTTTCATTAGAAACACATACTGAGAAATATAACAAAGAATCATAAGCAACATAAAACGATGGATTCACTGATTCTGAATGTTTTTTTTTTTTTTTTGTATGTGTGTTTCCAGTAACCAAATATGTTTCACATCCGTGTGTGTGGATTTTCGTAAGCTGCTTTATAAAATGATCATGCAAATATCTCAATCCACAAGCGTGCGGACATTACTGTCCTCCTGAAGATGTAAATATGTTTTCTAAATAAGGTTCAGTGTGGTTTGAGTTGCTCTAACACACACATGATCACACATAGATGATTATAATGCTCAATAAATCTAACATCAGTCATTTCACATTATATTAGAGATTTGGAAGCACAATAAAATCCTTCTACAAGTTTTTAGTAACAATCAATAGATATTTGTCACTTATTTGAGTGATTTCAGTAAAATTGACTCTTTTTAGGGTCATTTTAGTCTAAGAGAAAGAAAGTCTGAGACAAAGAAAGTCTTCTGTCTTAATTATGCTAGTGATAAATATTTTCTTCAGCATTAATGCTGGATTGAGCGATGGTTGTGGTGGAGTCGGTGCTGTCTGGATCATCAGAGAAACTACCCGCAACATCATTGTGAATGTGATAGTAATACAGGAAGAGGAAAAACCCTGAAAAAAAGATCAGAGAAACTTATTTCAACTGATTCAAATACATTTCAGATATAATTAAAGTGTCCCTATTATGCCATTTCCAATATTGCCTTTCATGCAGTGTGTAATGTAGCTGTATATGAATGTAAACGATCTGCAAAGTTGTAAAGTGAGGTGAGGTGTTAAAAATTAGGTGATATTAAATGTATATTTTGAGAAAACAAAAGCGTTTTTTGACCTTGCATGCATGTAAACCTATTGTTGTAGACTCCCAAAACAATATTAGGAACCGTAAAAATTGCATAATGGGGCATTTTAAAGTCATTTGCATAATTTTTAAACTATCCAAAAATAATCCGACTTTTGGTCAAATGAAACATATTAGTGTAAGTACCATTATATCCTATTTTAATAAATAAAATAATTATTTAATAAAAATAAATATTAAATAAAATGTAAAAAAAATTATAAAAATATATAATTAAACATTAAAAATAATAAAATATAATAAGTAATTAAAAAAAATCATTAATAAATCAATTCAAATAATTTGCTGTAATATATAGGATGATACATGTGATTGTTTCTCACCCTGTAATGAGTTGAGCACAGTGAATATGTAATATGAGGGAATGAGCATCGGTCCATAACTGAAGAACGCCACAGACCACGTCAGACCGAAGAGCAGGAACAAACTCAACACCATCATCAGCTGCTTTCTGAACGTCTTTCTCTTGCCGTCAGTTGCTTTTATGTTTCTGGCCTGAACAATCTTAGTTAAGATAGTGATGAAGATTCCTGTCGTGAAGACGAAAACTAAAGCATAGTAGCCGATGTTCACTATGTAGTGAATGTAAGAATTTGTAATCCAGCACCTGTAATTAGAAAAGAATGAAGTATAATTAATAAGACAATCAGTAGAGATTCAAAAATGTACATTTACATTTAATGCACAAAACTTACATTCGTGAAATTTTTCCAGACGTTGCTTTTAGGATCACTGTTGTATATTCTCCTACAGAAGCAATAGCTATGACTATTGGAACGGGAAACGCTGAAAACACACAGAGACGAGGGGTATTATAGTTAAAAACATAAAAGTATACAACATAAGTAAACATGAAACCATAAAAGTATCTTGACAGTAGTTTATATGATTTCTGTGCAATATATATATATATATATATATATATATATATATATATATATATATATATATATATATTTATTTATTTAGGGTTAACTTACAGTTGGACTAGATGGTTTATTTTAATAGATGTTTTGTTGCTCTAACTCACCCCAGCCCAACACGGTGATCTTCCTCATGTAGTTTGTGATGGAGACGTTCTGTCTGATGAGCCATAAGTACATATGAAGAGCTTGAATGAAGAACCAGGTGAATGAGGCCAGCATGGAGTAATGCAGGAGCAGCGCTATGAAGACGCACGCAGCGTTGTCTCCTGTGTTAGCGACGCTCTCGTTTGACAAAAACGAGACATTCAGTAGAGACAAAGCCACAAACATGTTCATCAAGATCTTCGTGGCCTGATTTGATTTGGCTTTCCTATTAAAACACAAAAATGAGTGTGTTTGCAACCACTGCAACTTTTTAACTTCAAGTAAAAAGCACTATGTGTTAAGATACTCTACCGTAGCAGGAAATGCATGAATAAAGCAACGGCCAGAAAAAACATGGAGATGCCGCAGCCGATAGAAGTGATAAAAGTCAATGTTTCCAGATCCGGCACTGTGCTGTTTACATCTGGCGGAGACTGAAAGATTGGAGAAAACAGAACAAAACAGATCAGCTGGAGGATTTTAAAACTTTTTTTTTTCAAATTCGATTTTGTTAGCAAGATCTTTAATTGTTAAATATATCACATATCAACAGTCGGCAGTTTGGTGGTTTGTGATTCATAAATTATTTGTCTGTCACTTTGCATACCATCGATATCAGATCTTTTTCCCGAAAGGCAAGCTCACACTATAGAACAATGAGACTACATGAATCACCATTGTGCTCTTTCTTGTCATCTATTGTCATCTCGTCATTAGTGTGCATGCTACACAACACAACACAACACAATGAGGTGCAAAAACCACAAGACATTCGGTCAAGCGGCAACACAACCAACAGCGGCAAAAAACTTTTCTCACATAAATTTACATGAGACGTTAGAGAGACGTTAATGCTCGCTGTCAAAGTCGTATGTGAAAAAAACAAAACAAAAAAGAAAATAAAGAAATACACATAGCTTGACTGCCCATGTCTGTTAATCGAAAACTGATGGTAAGTATATCACAATTAGGGCTGGGTGATATTATCACAATAAAAAAAAATCATATCAGTTGATAATCAATAATTATCACGATAAATAATAATTTGCTCCTAAGTGCAAGTCATAGAAATCAGACTGTTAATTGCAGTTTTAAGCTACTCTTTATGGTCAGAAAATGACATTTACACTTTTACAGTCATTTTTCCATAACAAAATAAATATCTTAATAGAAACATTTATTTTTCTTAGATTCTGCATGTTTTAATGTTTCAAATCATAAAACAGGTTTGTGTTCCTGACTTTGATGATGAGTAGGCCTATCTTCACCACAGTTTACAGTGCAGTCTGCAATATTATTTTTTTAAATAAAATAATAAAAAAAAATTAAATTAGTACATATATATTTTTGTCTTTTAGAAATGCACATTTGACAGTAACTTGAGTTGACAGTAGTAGTTGTTTGAGTTACGATGCAGATATACATTTATGCTCATTATCAAAAAAAGTAACATCTGAAAAAGAAAGTAATGTCATTTTTATATGGTGAAATTAAATTATTCTGTTTGAGGTTTATTTAAATTAACCATTGGTCTTCCATAGTACCTACATCTACGTGAGGTAGAACCACACTTTACGTAAAAATACATATGAATACTTATGAGATCATGTTGATTGCTCACACTACAAGATTATGTGGCGATAATGGAGGAGCAGTTTCAATACGCTGAGTTCAGTACAAGAAACAGCTGATCACTTTATGAATTAACAGCCTGTCTGTTCGTTTAGGCTACATCATATTTTTATATTGGCTAGTAGAAGTTCTGGATGGCCGGTAACTTAACAATTTAGTAGCCAAATTGGTCAAAGTCGGAGCCAGTCTGTAGATAAGAGTTGACATTTAATAGAAAATAGCGTAATGTGTGATGGTCACAGACTCAGCCGATGTTAAAAGGCATAGCCTATTGTTTTTGTCTGTCTCATGTCTCATAGCAAAAAGGTGCACATTTCTGTGTGAGTTTGTTGTGATCGGAACAACTTGAAATTCTGTTAGTGTGTGAATGATCCTCAGTCGTTTAGTGAATGAGGGACATTTTTCCTTTCTCACTATTTACAAAGTCGGTAAAGGCTGGAATACGTTACATGACTTTTCAAATCTGAACAGATTTTTAAAACACTAGGGATCATACACCAGGGCACGCAAAATCGCTAGCTCGATGTCCCAGGGCTATTATGTTTTCCAGTCGGGCTACCAAAATGAATCACCGTCCTGGGGTGCGTTTCCCGTACAACTACGTAACTCGCAGATTAACCACCATAGTACGATGCATCGTTATGGAAACGAACTCACGACTGTTTCCCGAAACCATCGTACCTGTGTCGCAGATCCATCGTTCAAACTACGTTGGTTTGAGCTGTCGTTCTTCTTCTTCTTCGCTCTAATGGCTGACTGGAGCCATGAGCACATACCGCCAACTACAGTAATTTGGTTTTATTTGATCTTTTCTTCGACTCGAATTACGCTTTTGAAATGACGTTACGTAGGAGTCGAGTAATAACGAATCATTCATTTGTTCTGCAATACATTATATACATATACACACAAAGTTAAAAGAGTTAAAAATGTGCTCTTTTCTGATCCCAATGTCTATAATTTCACAATTTCATATAAATACCATTTCTTATTTAATATTGATAGGCCTACATAAGCACGGTTGAAAAAAAAAATATGGGTTTTTAAAAAACTGTGATGTAATGACAACTGTTTCTGAGGAGGTGGAAAATAGTAAAGTCCAGCTATTTTCAAAGCTGAAAAAATACTGCATTAATATACTGACAAATATAAAATCTGGGCAGAAATCACTAAAAAATAATAAATAATGCTGGCTATGGATACGAACAAAGCCCAGAAGAAGAAAGGAATAAGTGGAGGGACTTCGCAAGGGTGACAAAACGGAGGGCTGCGGCACGTAAGAGGGAAGCAAACAAGACTGATGGGTAGGGCTGGGCGATATATCTAACGATATGATCATGCGCATCTAGTCAGTAAAGCCGGTTCCCTGATTAGCGCTAAATCGCCATCACCTGCTTTCAAATGGAGCGGCATTTAAACAGAGCCGTAGATCACTGACAAGGTACGCAATATCGCGTTCATTATCCCAGATGAATCGCCTTCGATAATGAACGCGATATTGCGTACCTTGTCAGTGATCTACGGCTCTGTCTATTAAATGCCGCTCCATTTGAAAGCAGGTGATGGCGATTTAGCGCTAATCAGGGAACCGGCTTTACTGACTAGATACGCATGATCATATCGTTAGATATATCGCCCAGCCCTACTGATGGGGTATCAATTCAGTTCCTCCTCTCCCTACACAGGAAGAAAAAGTTTTGGCCATCCTGGGGCCTGTTGCATTGGAAGGATCCTTTGAGGTATAGATACATATGCATCAACCAGGCCTTTGCCTTCAAAGTTCAGGCCTTTAACATCAGGCCCTCTCCAGTTTGGCCCTTCAACATCAGGCCCCCTCCTACCTGGGCCTCTAACATCAGGCCCTCTCCAGTCTCAGCAAATCTTCAGTCAGCAAAACTGTGACAGCAGTAACACCTTTGCTGTTACAGCTTATGAAGAACATCCTGATTTCCCCCCAAACTCCTGAAGAAATCCAGCTGGCCAATCAACAGTATTGACAACATCTCCAGAGTTATTGGCATCACTGATGGCACCCTTATCCCAGTGTCAAACCCTGTGGTAAATGAGCTCTTGTACATTTACAGGAAGGGATATCCAGCCATAAATGTTCAAATAGTGTGTGACCACAAGGGGATGTTCAATGACATTGCAGCAAAATGGCTTGGAAGCACACATGACTCTTTTGTGTGGGACACTTCTGCAGTTTGCAGGTGGCTGAAGAGGGTGGCTTTGGTGATAGCTGGCTGCTGGGAGACAGTGGATATCTTCTTCACCCATACCTCCTGTCACCTGTGCAGCATCCAGCAACCATTGCAGCTTAAACCATTTGTTTAATCTGACATAACATCTGTTAAATATTTTGTTTATTTGCCAATATGTCCCCTGCCCCGCAGACTTAAATGAACAAAAATAAAAAATACTTTTGAAAACAGTGTATATACTGTGTATGTACAACATGTGTGTGTGTGTGTGTATATATATATATATATATATATATATATATATATACACACACACATTTGTAGAGAATATTCTATATTCTAATACTGTAAAAACTACAAAATCACTCATTTATACTGTAGGTACATTTTTGTTACTTTATTTGGGTACATTCATTTAAAACACTGTGATTTGAGTGTTAACATTTAATATAAGTGAAAACTTTTAACATACGGTTTTACCAATATTGTTATATGAGAAATAAGCGTTTATGTATGTTTTAAAATACTCACTTGACAAACTCACCTTTTCTTCGCACAAACGAAACTAAGGCTGTGTTCCAATCGGCATGATTAATGCTTTCAGAGGGCACTTCGAAGGGATAATAATTGCGAGGGCCATGCTGCTATATAGTTTCAAACTGAATTTGTGATAGATAAAAAATATTTAAATGTGAATTATGTAAGATCTAGGCACCACAACTTTCTTACAAATCACTCAGAGTGGATGGTGAAATCTTCAAAAGGAATAGGGCATAGGGTCGATAACTCTGAATAGAACACAGCCCAGGTGCGGCGCAATCAACGACGTCGACACAGTAAACTAACGACGACCTATGCCTCTAACCACAGGTGAAGAGCTGTCGTTCCAACGACACAAGTTTGCGATGCAGTTTGCGAATGTTCGTTTGAACTATGATTTCGGGAAACACCGAATCCTTGAACTACGTTGGGAACGACGGGAACTTGCGACCATAGTTGGCTAACGATGCTTTTGGGAAACGCACCCCTGGCTAGTTCATAATCAAAGAAAAAATGTCAGATAAAGTGACGTTGACAGCCGACAAAAGGGGGCGCTAATGCAATCTATTTTTGCTTATAAGAAACCGAAACTAACATGAAGGAGAGTGGTGGGCTCATGATAGCAAGCAAAACGCGTGAACATGAAGGTGGTTGTGAGAAGCTAAAAGAAAAAAAGCGAACAGTTACATCAAGTCAGTGTTAATTTTGTCAACGAAGACAAGGACGAAAAATATTCGTTAATGAACATTTTTTCTGTGACTAAGATGACGAGATAAAAACTATGATGAAATTTATGCCTTGTCTTCGTTAACAGGATGAGATGGGACTATAATGTTATTTGAGGCTACTGTCTTGTCCTTCGAAATGTGCGTCCCTGTCATTGGATTGCAATCGGATAAGGGGCGTTCGCATATCTAGTCTCAGTATGGCAGCCGCAGTGGATGGATAGACTACCAAAACACGAACTAGCGATCTGAAACAATGGCCTCAGCACCCGTAGGGGTATGGATAAGGTGATCAGACGTCCCATTTTTCCCGGGAGTCACAATTCGTTGTTGATTAACTTAAAGTTATTGAAGGTGGGATAGGCGGAATCGCGCTGATAGAAGTGCTCTCTCTCTATCTCACGCATGTTCCACTTCTTCAGTTCTCATATACAGCGCGCGATCAGTTCTCAGAATACACACACAGCAGTCCAAATGTCTTTCGTTTAGAATATCTCATATCTCATTAGTCGCCTTCTATTGGTGGCTTTTGTTAAAACACTACATCCTAATGTAATATGTCTCAAAACACACTACAGGATACCATTATTTAATGGTTTTAATGGTTAAAAGTTGATGGTTTGTAGTGGTATTTGTAGTTGAAATCTTTAGAATTTCTGTGATGGTTTCTATTGGTTTTGTCAGCAGGGCCCCCATGGGTTTTGTGATGTTATTTGCCATAAATGCGACAGGATTGCTGTAATATTGAGAGATAGTAGCAACTGCTTGTAGTTGTGGTGGGCCTATTTGGGAGAAAACCCAGGGCCGTTTTTTACTCCCAGTCTGTCCCTGTATATATATATATATATATATATATATATATATATATATATATATATATATATATATATATATATATATATACAGTAGGTAGACAACCAAAATGAGTAATGCCGCCGCGCAGGGCCGCGGCGTTAACTGCAAGTCAGTCGGGTGTTAAATTCATTCGCGAAACTACCGCCAGGTGGCGCAAAGGGATGGATTGCGAACTGAATGTAATTGTAAAATGAGGTAAAAGGAGGAAGTAAAACAATAACATTATGATATAACATTGTAACATCTTTAAAAAACATTAAAAAATGTACAGTGAGTTAATTTAATGTAGGATAGTCTTAGGCTACAGTCTACTCATCAAAAATTAAAAGAAAGACCTTTACACAAAGGATATATGCATGCTATTGTTATTAAACAGTCATTAAATATAAGGCCTATATATACGGATAAAAAGCTAAATGTTTTCATTTCGGTTCATTCTTGGTTTAAAAAAAACTTTCAGGTTCCATTTGCAGATCGAAATGAGAACGGTCCAGCATTTAGCAATAATTATTATTAATTCTGTTATTATTCTTGATTTTTCAAACTGCTAACACTTTGCATTTATGAATTATGCCTTTACTGTGTGACCAAAAATTGAGTATTTTCTGTTTCAGCTGTTTGATCGCGCTGGTGCCTCGCGCACATTCATTGGAAACAGTAGTCGTTCACCGTGCCATTCGGCGCAAGCAGCGGTCCACTTTGGCATATTTTTGCTAATTATGATTATTATTATTTTTTCCGTCGATACTGAAACACGCGTGAACTACAAAGCCTATTTTTCCTAATGAATAATAGTTAAGCTTGAAATAGGCAACATCACGAATATGGAAACGTTTGGATTTCTCACGAACCCAACCTTACCTTATGGTTCGCTTTAAATTATTATTCATTTATTTTTTTGTTTGTTTATAGCTAAGCCTATATTATTATATACTGCAATTTTATTTATCCATTAGAATTATATATTTTTAATTCTTGTTCTGTTCTGATAAATTTGTTAAATTTAAAGGATTTGTTGTAAAGTGAAGGGAGCTAAAAATATCCTGTTGGCACATTATAACATTATTAGGCCAGCCGTTATTATTTCTGAATGTAATAAAATGCAACTTATACATTACTTATATATTTTTTTCCTCTCACAAACTTAATTTATTTTTTAGCCTGTTTAAAATAAATAAATAAATAAAACATGCAGCAAACGAAAATAGGCGATTAATCGGTAAATGACTTTGTGCAGCACATTCACTTCGCACGGTCAACCTGCCTCGCGCGTTGCTCAGCTGTGGACGATTTCAAAATATTTGATATAAAGGTTGATGTCCAATTTTATACAGGAATTGTTCATTTAAAAAAAAATCGAATTATATTGTTAGTCTAAATGAACTTGTTAACAATATAATTAGAACTATTTAACATGCACTGTGACATTTTACCCTTTTTAACTTATAAACTCCTTGAGATTTTAAAGTCAGTTTAATAGTATTGAAGTTCAAGTAAAAAAAAAAGGATTAATATGCAAAATGTCAATATTCTCATATATTAGGCATATATTTTACTTTATATTTTACAATTCCTTTAATAAAACAACATGCATTTTTGTTATTCGTTACCTGTCCTTTATTTTGACAGACAACTTCTTGGGAAAATATATTTGTCTGTACACTGATTAAGAAATTGTTGCATGTTTTATAAATTATTTTCTTTATTTTAGTAAAACGTGAGGCACTGTATAATTTCGTTCCCATTATTTAGGCTTAATTAAAACAAGAAACGAATAAATTAAACCTGCACGATTTAGCTAAATCATTGAAAGTCTTAAGAATGGACGGATTAATAAAACGTTTTCATGTTTAAACTCAAGTTCTCTCATTATAATCAACAAAATACACACGATGTAAATAAGAGCTTCATTAATTGACAACTTCAGTGATTTTAAAGGGAGCCTTCTTTACTTGCTTTCATATAATTTAAGTAAAAAAATAAAATTACAGCCGCATTTAATTGCAGGTGTGTAAATTTGTTGTTACACACATTTTGTTTGCATATGCAAAATGTGAATTATTATTCATATTCAAGTGTTTGTGCGAAAATTATTAATGCGCGTGTAGGACAGGGAGGCGCCCTCTAGATCACTTGAATTTTTTCCTGATAATGAATTAACTTAAAATTGTGGTGTCTCACATACATGAGAAATATATCCTATATCTATTAAATACCCTCTAGACATCTCTGTTAAAGCTTTTAAAGCATTTTATACATTAAAATTTGTTACTGTGGGTTAACAGTAATTATAATTATTATATACTTAGGAACAGAGTCTGGGCCTAATCTAGGCAATCCAGTTTTTTTTTTTTTTTTTTTTTTCATTGCATCTTTACTCCTTTTTTACTTTTTTTTTAATAATTAAAATGTCTCCTTTTTTTCTCTCCATTGCAGACCGTTCTGAAAGAAGAATTTATGCAAACGCGTATAAAATGCTTTAAAAGCTTTAACAGAGATGTCTAGAGGTCTGCCCCCACGTAAGATTTTTCTAGTTACTAGTCGTTCATTTGTCATTATTCAACTAATCGCAGGTTTATATTAAATTTACATCTATGATCCATAATGAACCATAATATATTCTGCGCTCAAGCACATGCATTAAGTTTGCCACAAAGCACAGGCAGAAGTAGCCCAATAATTGTAAAAAAGGAGACATTTTAATTATTTATTAATAAACAAATGTTTTCTTGTCGGCTGCAAGATGAAATTCACAGTGCTGACTTTATCCACATGGACTCGCCTTTAAAGAGAAATACAACCTTCACAGATTACATAGGCCTAATGCTTTCGTTCTGAATTGATTCGTTTAAAAGACATTTCAAGCTTTCTGTAGATATATTTCTCATGTATGTGAGACACCACAATTTTAAGTTAATTCATTATCAGGAAAAAATTCAAGTGATCTAGAGGGCGCCTCCCTGTCCTGCATGCGCATTAATAATTTTCGCACAAACACTTGAATATGAATAATAATTCACATTTTGCATATGCATTACAACGTAAATTATTTTTTACATGCAATTATCCAAAATAAAACCAAACAAGATTTGTAATGAAGATAAAACAAATAAGAATAAATGCTGCGCGTGCACTCAGCATCACTCGCGCCGCGCAAATCTTGCACGCAGACAAATTTACACACCTGCATTTAAATGCGGCTGCAATTTAATTTTTTTTTACTTAAATTATATGAAAGCAAATAAAGAAGGGTCCCTTTAAAATCACTGAAGTTGTCAATTAATGAAGCTCTTATTTACATCGTGTGTATTTTGTTGATTATAATGAGAGAACTTGAGTTTAAACATGAAAACGTTTTATTAATCCGTCCATTCTTTAGACTTTCAATGATTTAGCTAAATCGTGCAGGTTTAATTTATTAGTTTCTTGTTTTAATTAGGCCTAAATAATGGGAACGAAATTATACAGTGCCTCACGTTTTACTAAAATAAAGAAAATTATTTATAAAACACGCAACAATTTCTTAATCAGTGTACAGACAAATATATTTTCCCAAGAATTTGTCTGTCAAAATAAAGGACAGGTAACGAATAACAAAAATACATGTTGTTTTATTAAAATATAAATTAAATTATATGCCTAATATATGAGAATATTGACATTTTGCATATTAATCCATGTAGCCTAGCTCACAATAGGCTACCACATTTAATGCTCCGATGGAATGTAAACCACAATTTCTTTTGAATAATATAACACATAATTCATATTATATAAATAATACTGCACACCTATTAAATGTGTCGAATCTAAAATATGGTGTAATACTGTGTAGCTTGGGGAAAATATAAGCACAGGAACAGGCTTGACATTTATCCTGCTTGAATTCGTTCTAAGAAATGCACATAACTTCAAAAGTACCAAACTTTCATCTGTGAATATTAAATATTTTAACTACAGTGTTTTTCTTTCATTTTCCCTGACTGCAGCCGTCAAATGTAACACATCAGCGAGGCAAAACTGACGTCTATTTGCGAAAATGTGCTTTGATGCGCTTGTTTGAAAACTTGTGATTAAAGCGCCACTCAGCGGTCAAAAGCTGCTAATGCACTTTCCAGACGCCGCGGCGGCGGTAGAAGCAACGTTTTGGATGGCCAACTACTGTGCGCATATATATATATATATATATATATATATATATATATATATATATATATATATATATATATATATATATATATGTGAAAAGACAGAATAAACTCTACCGAACAATGATGTGACGCAATCAAATAGCAACCAGCGTAGAGAGGCGCAATGAAACAAACATGTCAGCAGTGTGAAGCATTTAAAACTGTCTGAGAAAGATGCAAAAATCATTACAAGCACCGACAGTGAGAAACTGTTTAGGACTGCATCGCATGTCTTCGATGAGAAGAGGAAGGGGTGATTGTTGCTGGTTAGCTACTGTATGATGATTTAAATCGCGAAATAGCCTTAAACAATTAGTAAATAAACTGCATAACATTGTTTTTCACACCAATTGTTCAAATTGGGATCTGTAATATTTTCTCATGTTTTAAAATAAGGCTCTTTTGCTCAGCAAGGCTGCTTTTATTTGTATAGTAAAAAATACATGCCAGTTTCAAGTAGGGGGTCTGATGGCCAAAATAACATTATTTTACTAACTTATTAATTTTAAGTTTAATTGTGCTCTGTTGGTATAGTGTCTGCTAGAATGTAAAAAAATGTTCAGTGTTAAATATTTTTAAATTGTTGTTTTGTAATTGATTTTTTCTTAGAAAAGCAAGACAAAACAGTAAAAAGCACATTTTGGCTATTTAATTTGTGCGATGAAAAAACCATGTTCGCAGTGGCGCCCCCAAAAAAATTTAATAGGGGTGGCCAGATGAGGCCAAGGTAAATCTTGGGGTGGCACATCAAAAAATAAATAAATAAAGGGTTTGCAATATTGACAAAAAAAATGATATCTCTGTGATTTCTGGGATTTTATCAATAACGAAAATTAGACAATATTTTGCTGTGTGTGTTATTGTGCTGATATCTTATTTCTAAGTGTGCTGACAGCTGAGGCTTTTTTTTTTTTTTACCTTTACGCCATTTTTTTCTAAAAGTGTGCACCATCTTTTAAGTCAGACACTTGCATTTGGGCTGTTACCAAGCAAATGCAATCAGTATCAACAAAATTGATCTTTGCAATGCAGAGAAAACAGAAACTGCATCTGAAGTGCCATTTAGATGTTTTTACACACTGTTTAATGCAGCTCTGAGGGACATGGAATACTTTAACCTGGAGTTACAAATTAATAAATAATGTTTTGATATTTTAAACATAAAACATTGAAAACTGATGTTTGAAATTGTTTAAACAATGAAATGGTACCTTAAATGTGAAATTAAAACAGCCAGTAGGTGGCAGCGAGTCACTGTTAATAAGTGAGTCATTGCGATTGAACCGAATCATTTAAACGGTTGATTCATTCAGGAACGAAACACTGTCATGTTGCTCAGAGACGCAAAACAGTGGCTGTGTTTGGAATGATTTTTGTTTTTAGAAATAGAGCGCAAAAAGTGAATATGTTGTCTAAAACGTAAAACTCTTGATATTAACTTCTTGTTTATTGAACTGTTGTATGAAATCAATGTCACATTTGCAATTATGCAGACTTCTGGAGAAAAACGTCACTCTTCGTGTGATAGTAACTATATTAAATGATATATAAATTATATAGATCTAAAATTAATAGATTTAAAATAGATTTAAATTAACAGTAGCCACTGCAAATCGGGGTGGCCACAGGGGTGGCCAGAGTTTATACAGGGGCGCCCCTGCATGTTCGGTATTCGGCCATTCGGCCCAGTGTTTCATTTTGTTCCGTTTCGGCTTCGGCCAAGAATTTTCATTTCGGTGCATCCCTATTCTTTCGTGATTTAGTGGTTACTGTTCTCTAACTTTAATCACTGTGTTTTCCACAAAATAATATATATATATATATTTTTTTTTTTTTGTTAAAATGGCTTGATTATTTTGTCAAACATGTTAGTATGACAGTGGTATACCTACAGCTATTATAACTTCAAATTTTGAGTGATGAAGATGAACAATATTTCAGAAAAAAAAATCAAAATATTTATAGATTGTTCTAATTAATTTTGATATCCACTGTATACATAAGTGTGTGTGTGTGTGTGTGTGTGTATATATATATATATATATATATATATATATTTATTTAGCATATATATTTATTTAATGTGATCTTTGTATGAAAGGTGAACTATGAAAGCATAAGTTCTTCTTCTCTGAGAAGCTTCTGACCATCAGCACTGCAAAGAACGTCAGATGTGAGCAGGAGCACTTTATAGTGTTGTTGATTTTTGTCTCACAGCCGGACGTCGTCCATTTAAGTTCTCCTTTAAAGAAAAGAGAGCGATTAACGAAATTAATTTTACCAAATTAATTATTTAAAATAAATTGTGTTTGTTGAAACTGATCAGTATAGCCATAAATGAATGTACCTTTGCCATCCCAAGAACTGCAGGATGCCTTACCGACCTGAGAGAACATGTTATTTATTTTTTATTTTATTTTGTTTTCACATTTTCTGGTCATTATAACAAAATTAGTTCTGCAATAAAATCTTCATTACCTTATCATTATGTGTAAAGAACATGTCAATATTTTCTGTAAGGTTGTAGATTTTGGCCCTCATCGTTATTCCATAAACCTCATTGTTCAAAACAGTGTAATTTTTAGTTTCATTCTAAATCAGAAACCAAGACAGCAATCATGAATCAGATATGAATGTGTGTGAATATAAGTGATCAAGAAACATTAGTTCAAAAGTCGATTTTTTTAAGAATCTTTCCATTTTAGAAAAAAAAATAACAGAAGCATACAGTACCATATTTATCATGTTTCTGAATAGTAGAACTCCAACAAATGCAGTTCCATTGTTTTCAAGACGTGATTTATGAAAAGCCTCCTTGGAAATCTTTATAGACCTGGAACAGTTTGTATTCATGTCACTTTGACTCTCAACAGCCTGAAAAGAAGAACTGCCATGAAAACTGATGAATCACTTAATGTTTTAATGCATCTTAGCTCTAAGGTTTACCATAGCATGATCTGAAGAGTAGCATATGTTGATCTCTCTGGTTTCTGTGTTCTTGGCTTGTACATGAACAAGACCAATAACATCCCCCATGACAATCATTGCATTGCTTTTATTGCTTTTTTCCATCTCTTCCATCTTATACTCCAGATTGTCCAAAGCTTCTCTGTAAAATGGATTGAATCACTTGGTATTCTGTAATTGGTTTTAGACTTGATATCCACTGATAACTGCACACTTACGATGCCTTTGAGGGATCAGTATATCCATGAGTTGTCATATATGATGTGAAACTTGTAGTTGAATTGTGAGTTGTCGTATGTGATGTGAAACTTGAAGTTGAATTGTGAGTTGACGTATGTGATGTGAAACTTGTAGTTGGATTATGAGGTGTCGTATGTGATGTGAAACTTGTAGTTGGATTATGAGGTGTCGTATGTGATGTGAAACTTGTAGTTGGATTATGAGGTGTCGTATGTGATGTGAAACTTGTAGTTGGATTGTGAGTTGACGTATGTGATGTGAAACTTGTAGTTGGATTATGAGGTGTCGTATGTGATGTGAAACTTGTAGTTGGATTATGAGGTGTCGTATGTGATGTGAAACTTGTAGTTGGATTGTGAGTTGACGTATGTGATGTGAAACTTGTAGTTGAATTGTGAGTTGACGTATGTGATGTGAAACTTGTAGTTGGATTATGAGGTGTCGTATGTGATGTGAAACTTGTAGTTGGATTATGAGGTGTCGTATGTGATGTGAAACGTGTAGTTGGATTGCGTGTAGTTGTGGTGTGTGACAGTGGTGTAATGGTGGTTGAGCTTCCATCAACGCAGGTCACACATGTCCATTTACTCCCGTTAATTTCCAGAATGTATTTGCTTCCTTCATTCTCTTCAACACAGAAATAAGGGATACATTTAGTAATTTTTCACTAGAGCAAATATAATGTCAGTTCATGTTGTAGATATTTATTTTTATTCTGAAATCAAACTTTGATGGGTGTGAAACAGGCAACTGAAACAACTGAAAAGCAGATTATAAATCTTATAACAGAGTTACTGCATGTATCTTGTTTATATTCCGCATTTTTACATTTCTCTCCAGGATCAACAGACTCGCTGTTCTGACAACCTCAAGAGAACATGACACATAATTCAGCATGGTGATCAAATCATGCAGCCTTTGAAATCAAAGAATTACAACCCTGAATAGTAATAAAAGGACAACAGATTAATAAAAAAACAAAAGATAGATAAAACTGATTGTACGATAAAAGTGTAGTCTATAAATTACAGCTTGTCTGACAACAGATAATAGTCTCAGTTTTTAGAACTTGTAGAAGATTTAAATAAATTATTTCAAAGAAATGTATTACAATTTAGTGAGATTATTGCTTTACTCAAAACAGCTGCCAATGGGTTATGAGAAAAGCAGAACATTTTTTTTTTTGTTCTCAGTGACTTATTTTTTGTGTTGATTTTGATGGTCCTTTTGGATCCATGTTTTGTTGGAAAATCCAACCACGGCCCATTATAAGGCTTTCTGACACCATGACTCAACTGTTTTCTGCAATTATCATGCTGTGTTCCTTGGAGAGTGTTTGGCCACTCAAACTATCTTCCTCACGTAACGTTGCATTAAGACATTACAGAGACAGAAAATATACTGTAGGCAGATTTGTAACATTTCCTGTTGACTGGAACTCCTTAATTATTGTCCTAATGGTGGAAATGGAAATGTTTTAGCTCTTTTCTTACATTTTTTTTTTTGTCTTTCTATTAGGGCTGCCACTAACGACTATTTTTATTTCGATTAATCTATATACTAATTTATCGATTAATCTAAACGATTAATTTCCCACAAAAAAACTAAAATTTTAAAGAACATTTTTTTTAAACTTGCAACTTTGCCATTCAGTAGTGAACCATAAAGTATAAATGTAAACAAGCCATTGATGAAATGTAAAACTAAATGAGTAAAAATGTAAACAAACCTAATAAAAATGAAATGAAAGGAAAATAATTACAAGAGTCTGAGATAGTCAGCATGTTCCTAATGTTAATATATCCACATGTTCTGGGCTTCTGTTCATTACAGCTGGGACAACTACAAAGACTGTACAAAGAACTGTTGTACCCCCAACAGTTGGGTTTTCACATTAAATAAATGCATTGTTTAGAGTCCACTAGAATCAAGTATTAAATTTTATTATTAAAAATGATTATTAAAAAATTTAAGTATTAAAAGTACGCTTAGAAATGTGTAAACAACAGATTTAAACAGACATCTCCAGCATGATGAAAAAAGAAACTCCAAATGAAATCCAAATTTCTATAAAATCCTTTTTTAAAGCAAAAGTGCAACATAGAGTGCAAGAAGCAAGTGTCCATCTCATAGTCCAAATCACTGAAATCAAAGTTCAGTATTATAGTGTAAGAATGACAACATGTCCACGTGTTCTGGTTTACTAATAATAAAATATTATAATTAATAATAAATTTTTGTGATATTAAAAACAAATGTAGATTAAATGAACAATAGCCTTTAAATTGACTTAAAATACACATATAATTGCAATGAGGCAATAATAATTAGTTCAAATAAAGTATCAAAAGCAAGAAATCATATAGTTTTATTCAACAAAACTGCTAAAATACTGTATTATAATGTAATAGAACCACTGATCTATATATAATCATAAAATAAGAATATAATCTCTATTATAGATCAGTGAATAGAGCTAATGTACAGTACGCATTACAACAAAGGCCTGCAGGGGGCGCCAACAGCCCGACGATTGTTTTTACACATTACTATGCAATCTAATACTTGTTTAATATTTACCAAGCATCATATAATTCAAATGTCCACTTAATCTTTAATATTTGACCATTTCTTTACGACAGAAATGCTATAGCCACTGTAATTTAATAAATATGTGGACATCAAAACATGTAAACTCAGAGTGAGGGTTTGAGCGTTTATTTGAAATCCGCGAGATAATAATATATTCTCATGTGTTTGCATGGATTTATAAATTATTTACCTTACAAATCTGAATGTAAAAAATCTTGCCGCCACAAGATTTTTAAAAAATCGAATAGTCGAATATAATCGACGAATCACGACAGCCCTACTCTCTATTTTGTACTATTTTCTTGACTTCATATTTGCAAGAGTTAACAATCTGTTGCAGCACATCAGAACTATATTCTTTATTTTTCTCATTGTGATGGATGACAAAGGGAATTTGGCCTTTGTGTTTCCTCATATTTATATTCCTGTGAAACAGGAAGTCATGGCTGGATAATTTCATGTTCCTAGTCACCCCGGTGTGCTAAAAAATTTAATTATGAATGGGAATATAGATATTCAGAGATTTTACTCATAATAATTTCTAGGGGTACAAATAATTGTGGCCAGGATTAAAGAGAGAGAGAAAAATTCATAATGTGATTTTGTTTAAAAAAAAAAGATAGATTTGTGATTTTTCTTTATTTAATTTTTATTAACTTTTTTTTTTTTTTGCTATATCAAAAGGATAAACAATACATATTTATTATCACAAACTTCTTTGATCATATTTTCTTAGGGTGCCAATATAATTCTGACCATGACTATCTCTCTCTCTCTCTCTCTCTCTCTCTCTCTCTCTAAAACAGCTGCTTTATGTATAACATAATGAATAATAATAATACAAATGTTACAACATTTACATTAACAGCTGATTGTATGAATTTATACAAGATTTCATTATAAAGAGATTACTAGGAATTCCTTTTTTTTATTCCACATGAGGTGTGCAGTTTACTCTGCTTGCTTTAAGAAGTTTTCTCGTATGTGCGTGTGTGCACTTGGAAATGCAGAGCACAAATTCTGAGTATTCCATAGAATTTTAAGCTTTTTTTGGTTCATTCCATGTTTTATAGGCAACCTCTGTCATGCTAATTCAGATTCCATAGTCCAGGAGTTAGTAATCTGTACTTAATCTGTGTTTCAAGTTTCATCTTACCTCATCTTGAATGTTTAGTGAAAACTTGACATAAACAACCCTCTCTGAGCCCGTTCAGAAACACTGGTCTAGATACTAACATAATGTAGTCTTATAATGAAAACTGTTGTGTTCAGTATTTAAACTCTACATTCATCAGTGCAACATTCCTTTTTGTCTTATTTACGTCCAGGAGAATATAACACAAGATAATGATGTAAATTAAATAATGCACATTAAAAAAAAAATTCATAGTGGCATCTTACACTCTTCTGTTAAATAACCAACTGTCCTGCTCTAATTAAAGACATAAACAAAAATTAAAAACAATATAACAGTGGATGAATCTTATCTTACCTGTCTGTAGATTTATGCTGCTGATGCTCATTATGCCACTCTGGCAAGTCACTTTTTCTGTTAAAGAGAAGAGATGAACTTATAATATTATTTACTAAATATAACTAATCTAAAACAGTCTCTGTTTGTACAATGATCTGCTCTTTCTCGAGAACTCATTACAGAGCTTACAGGACAATGAACATTCAGACTCAATTTAAAGAGCCTGTTTTTTAAGATAATTCTGGTCTTAAGTGTGTTAGGATCTGATTTTGGTTTGCATTGATCATTGATCAATCATTCTGGACAGCTTTGTTCTCATGTGGTGTTGTGTGGGTCTGTAGGGGTTACTGTGCACTAAAAAGAACAACAAAACTCACAAACTTCACCATTAACACCCTACACACCTGCTGAATTCGGAAGTGATGGCAGACAATTATCCTTTGTCAATAGCCACAGTTTTATGCCTTCAACCGTCTCGTTCATTCTTAATTCATATTTATCCCCCTGTTTTGTTATGTTGAAACTGTATGATCTGCATTGTCCTGAAAACACAGAGAATATTTACATTTGTGCATAAACACTTTTAAAAGAGCTTTAAACTCAAGAATGGTTCATAAATAAAATAATAGCGTGTTTTACCAAGAGAAGAGATGTTTAGTGTGACATTCAAGTTAAAATTATTGTCGTTATTATATGATAGACATGTCTGTTTTATATCTGAAAGAAAAACAGAAATGAACTCAATGAGTTTGTCAGTCGTCACAAGTGTTTTCAGATAATAAATATACAGTATCACACAGTCATGTTAGCAGTATACTTCACATCTACCTGGAACTGTTGAGCTACTTTCCTTCCAGAAACACTGATCTGTAGAACTGACTTGGATTATCAGTTTTTTTGAGCAGTCTGCACAAACACAACATTATTAGACCATTAGATAATGAGGTATGACATGGTACAACACCCTGTATCTATAGAAATATTGTATTTACATTTACATACACATTCATGTACATTCATTGTTTTGTTTTTTTTTATTGTTATTTTTTGTTTACATTTTAGTTTGTTTTCTAATGTTCTCCAAATAACATATTGATTGGCATATATTTCTGTTTAAGTTAATAAATGCATTTTTAAAGGAACATACCTGTTCTTATCTGACACAGAGCACAACAGATGATCATCAGCCACAGCAAATTCTGCTTTTGTCGAGACATGATTCCCAGAGACAGCGGCCTGTTAGAGACACACGTTTAATTTTGTTTTCTTCAGACAGAGATAATAAATCTTTAATCATTTTCTTATTACATTCTTGAGCTAAAGTCCACAGTCCAAGAGTTGAGAGAGTCTGATGCGTCCACATATGAAGCTGTTTGATTATGAGCCGCAGGACACTGACATACAGTTCATTTGCAAACATGCAAATCATGTTTATTTGGGCTTTAACTGAGAATTTCAGTATCTGCTTACTTTCAGTTTAAAAAGTCATCATCATAAGTTTGTCAAGTCATATTTGCTCACAGAAAACAATATAAATATAGAAAACATACATTTAATAGTAGAAACAATTTGAAGCTGCTATTTTTTTTTTTTTATTATTAGTGGATATCTGACACAGTTTAGATACAAAAAAAAAGTCATGTTTTTACACTTTGTTTGTGTTTGTGCACCTTTCTGTACAGTTAATGGCATTTGAATTGGTATTTTGTGACCTAATGATTGACATTCACAAATTAATAAGTGTGACTAAAATGAATAAATGATTCTGGAGTAGGTTCATCGCGATTAAAAAAAAAAAAAATAGTAGTTTCATTAGAATCACATGAGAAATACTGAGAAATATAACAGAGAATCGTAAGCAACATAAAACAATGACAGATTCACTGTTTCTGACTGTGTTTTTTGTTTGTTGTGTTTCCAGTAGCTGTCACATTGGTGTGTATCGATTTTATTGAGCTGTTTTAATAACCATGCAAATGTCTGAACCTACAAGCATGTGGACATTACTGTCTTCCTGAAGATGTAAATTTGTTTTCTAAATAGCATTCAGTGTTGAGTTGCTCTGACACACACAAGATCACACATAGATGATATTAATGCTCAATAAATCTAACAACAGTAATATCAGATCATATCAGAGATTTGAAAGCTAAATTAAATTTTCCTACAAGTCAACAGATATTTGTCATTTGTTTTGAGTGATTTCAGTAAAACTGACGCTTTTAGGGTCATAATTTCATGTACATAATTTTAGTCTAAGAGAAAGAAAGGCTGAGGCAAAGAAAGCCTTCTGTCTTAATTATGCTGGTGATAAATATTTTCTACAGCATTAATGCTGGATTGAGTGATGGTTGTTGTGGAGTCGGTGCTTTCTGGATCATCAGAGAAACTACCCGCGACATCATTGTGAATGTGATAGTAATACAGGAAGAGGAAAACCCTGAAAAAATAGATCAGAGAAACTTATTTCAATTAATCCAAATACATTTCTGATATGATTAAAGTCATTTGCATATTTTTTTAACTTTAATTAAAAATAATCAGATTTTGGTTAAATGAAACATATTAGAATAGGTACCATTATAACAAATTATAATTAAATAATAGAATTATTTAAAAAAAAAATTAATATGTGTGTGTGTGTGTGTGTGTGTGTGTGTGTGTAAAAAAATAAATTATATTAATTAAAAATGAAAATAATAAAAAATAATATATTTAAATAATTAATAAATTCATTAAAATAAATAGCTGAAATCTGTAGGAAAAATAGAAGTGTTGTACTAAACCAATAATTGTTTCTCACCCTGTAATGAGTTGAGCACAGTGAATATGTAATATGAGGGAATGATCATCGGTCCATAACTGAAGAACGCCACAGACCACGTCAGACCGAAGAGCAGGAACAAACTCAACACCATCATCAGCTGCTTTCTGAACGTCTTTCTCTTGCCGTCAACAGCTTTTATTTTTCTGGCCTGAACGATCTTAGTGACGATAACGATGAAGATTCCTGTGGTGAAGATGAACACTAAAGCATAGTAGCCGATGTTCACTATGTAGTGAATGTTAGAATTTGTAATCCAGCACCTGTAATTAGAAAATAATGAAGTATAATTAAGAAGACAATCATAGACATTCATAAATGTATAAATTTTTGACATCAGAACAACTTTTGTGAGATTTTTTGTTGCATTTGGGGTCACTGCTTTATATCCTCCGACAGAAGCGATGACTATGACTGTCGGAGCCGGACACGCTGAAAACACACAGAGACAAATGATATTATAGTGAAAAAACTAAAAAATATATACGTAAATACATAAAAAAAAAAAAAAAAAATTAAAAATACTTATTTCATTTCAGCTAGCTGCCAAAGCAACATTTCTCATTCTCATTTAGTTTCATTTCTATTTGTTAAAACAAATAAAACTAAAATAATAGTATTTCCATCCCAAAGAGGCACAAAATCACTTTCACAGACCTTTTCTTTAAATATTCCTTATCCATCTTCAAGAATCGGCTAAAAACACATCTCTTCCATCTTTATTTGACCCTCTAACTCTAGCACTCTCTATTCTCATTGTATTCTTAAAAAAATAAATAAATACAAAAACTTGCCCCTTTTAGACTTGTACTTTATTCATTTACTACCTGCTTGTTTTTCTTTAAAAAACAAACAAATAAATAAACAAAAAAACAAAACACTAGCTTCTCTAATCTTTTTGTATTTCATCAGTTTTTTTTTTATTTATTTATTATACAATTGACAAAAGCAAAAAAAGGCCTCTAACACTAACTTGTCCTATTATTTTTCTATTCTATCTAAAATAAGAGCTGATGAAGGAACAGCTCAAGAAAAGAACACAACCACCATAAAATTATCATTATAGTAGTTTTTGTGACTCGTGTGCAATATATTTTATTTTTCGGGTGAACTTACAATTGGACTAGATTGTTTAAAGGTGTCATATCATGAAAATCAGACTTTTCCAGGTTTTAAGTGCTATAATCAGGTTCCCGGTGCATCTACAACCAAGGAAATGTGAAAAAGATTAACCCAGTAACTTTGTTTTAGTAAGCCTTTTTCTGCAAGCATCTGAGAAAAGGAGTGTGTCTGATTTCTCTCCCTTGGTGACGTGGCAAAGGGATCTCATTATAATATCACCGCCCCTTAATCTGTAAGTTTACACCCACGGTGCCGTCATTTTGATTTCACAAGCGACATCGGTGTAGCAGCTCTAATGCCATGGTGAAAGTTTGAGCAAAACACGCTAACTGTTCTGTCTTTAGCTGCACAGACGAGAACAGATCACTGTTTAGAGTCCCAGCCTCAGAGGAGACAACAGAGCAGTGGATTTATTGATTTATTCACTGTATACAGGTCCTTCTCAAAAAATTAGCATATTGTGAAAAAGTTCATTATTTTCCATAATGTAATGATAGCAGATGGAAGCATGAAGTGCTCCAAAATCTCCTGATAGCTAGCTGCATTGACCCTGCCCTTGATAAAACACAGTGGACCAACACCAGCAGCTGACATGGCACCCCAGACCATCAGTGACTGTGGGTACTTGACACTGGACTTCAGGCATTTTGGCATTTCCTTCTCCCCAGTCTTCCTCCAGACTCTGGCACCTTGATTTCCGAATGACATGCAAAATTTGCTTTCATCCGAAAAAAGTACTTTGGACCACTGATCAACAGTCCAGTGCTGCTTCTCTGTAGCCCAGGTCAGGCGCTTCTGCCGCTGTTTCTGGTTCAAAAGCACACGCCTGTGCACGGTGGCTCTGGATGTTTCTACTCCAGACTCAGTCCACTGCTTCCGCAGGTCCCCCAAGGTCTGGAATCGGTCCTTCTCCACAATCTTCCTCAGGGTCCGGTCACCTCTTCTCGTTGTGCAGCATTTTTTGCCACACTTTTTCCTTCCCACAGACTTCCCACTGAGGTGCCTTGATACAGCACTCTGGGAACAGCCTATTTGTTCAGAAATTTCTTTCTGTGTCTTACCCTCTCGCTTGAGGGTGTCAATGATGGCCTTCTGGACAGCAGTCAGGTCGGCAGTCTTACCCATGATTGCGGTTTTGAGTAATGAACCAGGCTGGGAGTTTTTAAAAGCCTCAGGAATCTTTTGCAGGTGTTTAGAGTTAATTAGTTGATTCAGATGATTAGGTTAATAGCTCGTTTAGAGAACCTTTTCATGATATGCTAATTTTTTGAGATAGGAATTTTGGGTTTTCATGAGCTGTATGTCAAAATCATCAGTATTAAAACAATAAAAGACCTGAAATATTTCAGTTGGTGTGCAATGAATCTAAAATATATGAAAGTTTAATTTTATCATTACATTATGGAAAATAATGAACTTTTATCACAATATGCTAATTTTTTGAGAAGGACCTGTATTACTGCTGCCACACAGACCTAAAATAAACATGTGATTTATTTCCCAGCCATTTACCTTCACAGACATAACCCACTGTTTTTGTAACTCGTGTGTTATTGTAAACTTGTGTGTGAATGAGAACTAAGTTTAGTACTCACATGCTGTGTGCGCTCAGAAAACCCTGTATCAGAAGTTTAAACTAATATGGTTTTAAAACACATGATTTCAGCGTGATATACATGATAATCAGAACCAAAACAGATGTTTTTAGCAGGTCTGAGCTGTAACTACACAGCTCTATTCTGGAAAAGGGGGCGGGGAGCAGCAGCTCATTTGCATTTAAAGAGATAGGCATGAAAAACAGCGTGTTTCTGCTTCCACTCAAAATAGGCATATTCAAAATGATATAATTTATGATCTGTGGGGTATTTTGAGCTGAAATTTCACAGACACATTCTGGGGACACCAAATACCTACATTACATATTGTAAAATGGGGCATAATATGTCTTCTTTAAAACAGTTTTATTTTCTTAATAGGAGCAATGCTCTCATTTGACAAAAAGAAGACATTCAGTAGACACAAAGCCACAAACATGTTCAAGATCTTCGTGGCCTGATTTGATTTGGCTTTCCTATTTCCTATTGTTTTTGTAGCCTGAACTTTAATACTTTAGAGCTTTGATCTAATCACTTGGTGTGTGTTTTATAAGGAAATACTATTTCAGCCTTTATACTTGTGTTGCTGTTTCTTAGTAAATTTACTAGCAATTTCTGAGTGAAAATGGTTTCTTAGTATCAGTCATTATTCATTACTAAATAGCACAGACTTTATAATCTACTTTAAGGTACTCTATAGTAGCAGGAAATTCATGAATAAAGCGATGGCCATAAAAAAAAAAAACATGGAGATGCCGCAGCAGATAGAAGTGATAAAAGTTGATTATTCCTGGTACTGCACTGTTTCATTTGCATATGACTGAGACTGAGGGATCTGGGAAAACACAATGAAACACAGATCAACTGTTGTTTGTTAGCAAGAACATGATCTTAGCAAGTTTTGAATGCATATATTTGCTTGTTTTTGCATAAGTTTGCATTAGTTCACTACCATATGAACTAAAAGATTGATATCGATTTCATGTAGGGCCCTATGAAATCTGTTTGATTTTTTCCTAAATTCCGTTTTATTTTTTTCCAAATTCCGTTTTTTTTTTTCTGTTTTAATTTTTCTGGATTCTGATTTTTTCAGTTTTAATTTTTCTTGACTCCTTTTTATAGTTAAATTAAATTTTTATTAATCAAAAAGCATGTCTAATTGATTAAAATCATGAAACATAGATTTTCACATCAGTTTATGAAATGTTTAACAAAAATTAAATGTTTAGGGCTCTATGGAATGTTTTATTTTTTTCTCACCATATTTTTTTCTTTGGTACCAAATCATGTGTTTTAGCATGTCTAATTATTTAAATGCATAAAACAACTTGACTTATTCTTTTTTTTTTTTTCATAAAGTAGCCTTATGATTTTTTTTTCCTCAGAAATTCTGTGTTGTGTATTTACATTTTTCTGGATATCAAATGAAGGCATAAAAATTAATTTAATTTATCTTTTAATTACTGAAAATAAAGCAAACTTTATTTTTTGGCAAACAAAGGGGATTTACTATTAAAATTAAAACATGGAAGAAATGTTGTGTGATAAAAAAAATATGTTTCTTTCATTTTAGTAGTAGTAGTAGTAGTAGTAGTAGTAGGCTGTGTACATTCTACTGAAAAATGTATTCAAATCAAACCTGACTTTTATTTTGACGGGTTGCCGTAAATTCCTTTTCCAGTTCTGTGTATGTGATATGATGCTAGTTTTATTCAAATCAAATGGTTAAATGCTCATGAAGTTATTCTAAGAGCAGTTCTGGAGATGTTCTTCATGTGTTTACATCCTCATTTAGTGAGACAGCAGACGCTGAAATCACCGCGAGCGTCAGGTGTGCGCATTATTTGTAGTAGGCTACATGAAACCGCACGTCTGCGCCATTCATTAACAGACACGCAGAACATGCAGGATTCATATTTAAATCAACTTTTGCGGCTTAATATTTACAGATACTAGTCCATATCACGATTTGATTTAAGTGTAATGACCTACTTTTGATTAATTAATTCAAAATTTGACAAATTCCATGACATTCCGCATTAAACTGTGAATTCCGTTTTTATGACTGGATTCCGCGATTCCGTCCATGTTTTCTGCATCACCCTCATCGTTTTTGGCCCTCATTGTTGTTCCATAAACCTCATTGTTCAAAACAGTTTTGAGCTGGTGTTACGGGACCAGTTGAGGCAGGTGAACACAAAGGAATTTGGTGTTCTTGACAATCTCCACCGAGGAGCTGTTGATGTTCAGCGGGGTGTGATCACACTGTGTCTTGATGAAATCCACAACCATCCCTTTTGTTCACATTCAGAGACAGGTTGTTGGTTTTGCACCAGTCCATTAACCTTTGCAGTTCCTCTCCATATGCGGACTCCTCATTTTTGCCAATGTGACCTACCACAGTTGTGTCATTGGCAAAACTTGATTATGTGGTTCGAACTCTGCATTGCTGCACAGTTATGAGTCACCAGAGTGAACAGAAGGGGACTGAGCACACAGCCCTGTGGGGCCCCAGTGCTCAATCTGGTGGTGCTGGAGTTGCTGTTGCCGATTCAGATTGTCTCTCTGTCAAAAAGCCCTGGATCCAGTTGCAGAGGGAGGTGTTCAGGCCTAGCAGGCTCAGCTTTCTGATCAGTTGCTGAGGAATGATGGGGTTGAATGCTGAGCTGAAGTCTATGAACAGCATTCGAACATATGTGTCCTTATTGTCCAGATGAGTGAGAGCCAGATGGAGCGTGGTGGAAATGGCGTCTTCTGTGGAGCGGTTAGGACGGAATACAAAATCCAGTGGGTCCAATGAGGGTGGCAGCCAGATATTCAGAATCAGAATGAGCTTTATTGCCAAGTATGCTTACACATACAAGGAATTTGTTTTAGTGACATAAGCTTCCAGTACACAGAGACAAAACAACACACAGAGAGAAAAAAAATTGCAAATAAATAATTTGTATGAACAGTTGTGCTATAGATGATAATGGAATAAAATAGAGTAAGATGCAGAGATGTTATTGGATGGAGGGGTAACAAATATATATAATGATATTGCACATTTGTATTGCATAAGTGGGGAACATTTAACTGTTCATGAGGTAGATTGCCAGGGGGAAGAAACTGTTCTTGTGTCTGACTGTCCTGGTATTTGCGGCTCTGAAGCGCCGGCCAGATGGCAAAAGTTCAAAAAGGGGGTAACTTGGATGTGAGGGATCCAAAGTGATTTTCTGAGCCCTTTTCCTCACTCTGGATGTATACAGTTCTTGAAGGGTGGGTAGGGGAGCACCAATAATCCTTTCAGCAGTCTGAACTGTGTTCTCTGTAGTCTTCTGATGTCTGATTTCGTAGCTGAACCAAACCAGACAGTTATTGAAGTACACAGGACAGACTCAATGACGGCTGAGTAGAACTGTTTCAGCAGCTCCTGTGGCAGGTTAAACCTCCTCAGCTGGCAAAGGAAGTACAACCTTTGTTGGGCCTTTTTAACAATGGACTCAATGTGATTGTCCCACTTCAGGTCCTGAGAGATGGTGGTTCCCAGGAATCTGAATGACTCCACTGCAGCCACAGTGCTTTCTATGATGGTGAGTGGGGGGAGTGCAGGGGGGTTTCTCATCTTCACTGTTTTGAGAGTGTTCAGCTCCAGGTTGTTAAGACTGCACCAGACAGCCAGCTGCTCAACCTCTTGTCTGTAAGCAGACTCGTCACCGTCCTGGATGAGGCCGATGACTGTAGTGTTGTCTGCAAACTTCAGGAGCTTGACAGAAGGGTCTTTAGAGGTGCAGTCGTTGGTGTAGAGGGAGAAGAGCAGTGGGGAGAGAACACAACCCCTTTGGGGCACCAGTGTTGGTGGAGCGGCTGTTTGACATGAATTTCCCCAGTCTCACTAGCTGTTGCCTATCTGTCAGAAAGCTGGTGATCCACTGACAGATAGAGCTAGGAACAGAGAGCTGGGTCAGTTTGGTCTGGAGGGCTGTTGGGATGATGGTGTTGAAAGCCGAACTGAAGTCCACAAACAGGATCCTCACATAAGACCCTGTTTTGTCCAGATGTTGCAGGATGAAGTGCAATCCCTTGTTGATTGCATCATCCACGGACCTGTTTGCTCGGTAAGCAAACTGCAGGTGGTCCAGTAAGGTTCCAGTGATGTCCTTCAGATAAGCCAGAACCAGTTTTTCAAAAGACTTCATGACGACAGACGTTAGAGCCACAGGTCTGTAGTCATTAAGTCCTGTTATCTTGGGTGATATTGATGTGCCTCATAGCGAGCTGCTCAGAGCTCTTTATGATGGTAGGTGTGAGTGTGGCCAGACGGAAGTCATTGAAGCAGAACAAGGAAGACTTCACTGGCACAGGACGATGTTGGTGGTCTTAAAGCCCATTGGACTGGTGGCACTGCTCAAAGAGATGTTGAAGATGTCTGAAAGAACATCTGCCAGCTGGTCCTTTCAGCACTCTGCCAGGAATGTTGTCTGGACCTGCAGCTCCATGAGTTTTCCTCACATCAGCCGTGGAGAGACACAGCACCTGGTTGTTGGGAGAAGGGCTGGTCTTTCTCACCATCACGTTGTTCTGTGATTCAAACTGAGCATAGAAGTTGTTCAGTGCATCTGGAGGAAAGCCATCACTGTCACAGACAGGGGATAATGTCCTGTAGTTGGTGAGTGCTTTATGGTGAGTGGTTGCAGCCTCCCTAAACATGTCCCAGTCAGTGTACTCAAAACAGTCTTAAAGCACAGACATAGCTCATGCTGGCCAGGTTTTCACTTGCTTCAGAACCAGTTTTTCTAGGGTTTATTTTTAGCCTAGCACGGACTCTCACCTGCTTGCCACATTCACTGCTTTCGATATCCCCTCCCCTGACCGCTTCCATCAGGTGATGGGTGTCTCAGTGGGACATTATAAAATGCTTAATGTGAAAAACACTTTAAGGGGACATAACACAATTTCTGCATTAACCCCCTGGTAAAAAACTGTGTAGCCTGAGTGCACTGTAAGTCGCTTTGGATGAAAGCATCTGCTAAATGCATAAATGTGAAATGTAAATGTGCATTTTCAGCATCATTACTCCAGTCTTCCATATGATCCTTCAGAAATCATTAAATTATACTGATTTATTATCAGTGTTGGAAACAGTTGTGCTGCTAAATAATTTTTGGGACCTGTGATATTTTTTTAAGGATTCTTTGATAAATAAAAAATATAAAGAACAGTATTTATTCAAAGTATTAAGCAGCACAACAGTTGATAATATCATCAGCACTGATAATAAATCAGCATATTAGAATGATTTCTAAAGGATCATGTGACACTGAAGACTGGAGTAATGATGCTGAAAATTCAGTGCTGCGTCACATTAATAAATTAATAAAAAATATATTTTAAAGTATAATAAGATCTGATACCAATATTACAAATTGCAATAATATTTCACAATATTACTGTTTTTTTTTCTGTATTTTTGATCAACTAAATACAGCCTTGATGAGCATAAGAGACTCCATTAAAAAATATTACAAATCTAAAAGATATATACCAGTTTATATATGTATGAAAAATAGGCCTTTGTGTGTGTCCCTTATTCTGTCTATTTTTCTATGAAAAACAACGACTGTTCCTTATTTTCCTTTTCTGAAGTCGGCAACCCTAGCAGGTATCCAAACAAGGTCAGTACACTGGCAAGACAGAAGCAGACAGGGAGCAGGTGAGCAGTAAGCAATCCAGGTATGTGGGCTCTTGGAAATAGAGTCCAAAGTTAATACTCAAGTGAGTGAGACCTCCTGTGGTCAATTGAGGAATTTTCACTGGTGTTCATAACAGTTTATTTGGACTTTAACTGAATTTCATTATCTGGTTACATTCAGGTCCTGTTTATCAAGCCATTTTTTTGCTCAAAGAGAAAAATATAAATGTAGAAAAGTATTATTTAAAATAACAACAAAATGTCACTGATGTCATAAGCTTTATTAGAGGCTATTAGCCGATATTTAAATTAATTTGAAACATTAACATTAATACATACAATACATACAGAAAATGCAGAGATTGAACATTTTTTTTAGAAATCATCAGCTGATTATGACTATGTTTAATAACCATGCAAATATCTGAATCCAAAGGTGTATCAATATTAATTTCATCCTGTGTTGTTTGAGTTCCTCTGACATGCACATGATCACACACATTATTATGATGGCTAATAAATTACAGTAATAATAATAATAATAATTACAGACAGTTACAGTAATGATCAAGAAATCAGTCTTAGAAAGTCTGAGACAAAGAAAGCCTTCTGTCTTAATTATGCTAGTTATGAATATTTTCATACACAGCATTAATGCTGGATTGAGTGATGGTTGTGGTGGAGTCTGTGCTTTCTGGATCATCAGAGAAACTATCCGCGACGTCATTGCGAACTTGATAGTAATACAGGAAGAGGAAAAACCCTGAAAAAAGATAGAGAAACTTACTTCAGCTAATTCAATTACATTTTTATATGTGATTAAAGTAATTTGCATAATTTTTATGCAACTTTTGGTCAAATTAATCATAAAACTCCCTTTAAAACCCCTTATAATTAATAAAATAATTGAATAAATTATTATAAATTTAAATTATATATTTATTATATTTTATACATAACAATTAAAAATTATAATAAATAAAAACATTAATAAATTAATACAAATAACTGAATTAAAACTAGGAAAAAATATAAACATTCTACTAAACCAAATGTACTGCATGTGATTGTTTCTCACCCTGAAACAAGTTCAGCACAGTGAAGATGTAATTTGATTCAGTGAGCATCGGTCCATAACTGAAGAACGCCACAGACCACGTCAGACCGAAGAGCAGGAACAAACTCAACACCATCATCAGCTGCTTTCTGCATGCCTTTCTCTTGCCGTCAGTCGCTTTTATGCATCTGCTCTGAACAATCCTAGTGACGATCACGATGAAGACGAAAACTAAAGCATAGTAGCTGATGTTCACTGTGTAGTGAATGTAAAAATTTGTAATCCAGCACCTGTTATTATAGATAATGGAATAAAAAGACAATCAGTAGACATTGAGATTTGAATATATATTAAATTATACATTTGTGACATCAGAAAAACTTACATTCGTGTGACTTTTCCAGACATTGCTTTTAGGAACACTGCTTTATATCCTCCTACAGAAACGATAGCTATGACTATCGGAGCGGGACATACTGAAAACACACAGAGACAAGGGGTATTATAGCTAAAATCTAAAAACACAAAAACAAACAAACCTAAAACCATAAAAATATAATAATAATTATTATTTTTGTTATTGAAAAATATGCTAAAATAACTAAAACTAAAATAAAAATGTAGACAAATTATAATATATACATATTTACAAGTAATAGTAATAATAATAAAAATTATGTATATAAAAATAGTAAAGCTTACCAAAAAATTACTAAAACTTTAAAATTAAAATTAAAACAAAATATAAATTCTAAATATTAATAAAAACTAACAGTATCTCAATGATACTAAAATTAATGTTCAGATGCTCTTAATGCAGGGGTTTTCAAACTTTTTGGAGCCAGAGAGCAAAAAGGGGAGAAAAGTTTTAAACAATGTAAAACTAAAATGTGGGTGGAAGTAATTAACATAATATGATTGTTGTATTGGTGCAAATTATCCCTATTGTACTTTTTTATAATACAGCATGATATTATTTACCATATTTTTGGAAAATAAGTTGCTCCAGGTCAGGAAAAAACACATAAATTCTGTTGCTGTATAAGTCGCATGTTGTGATTACATTCAGAGAGTTATAGTTAATAAACATTATAAACACTACAAACATGTATTTTACTTCCCCTCACTCCAAACTGTTTCAATTTATGTATAAAATAAAAAAAATGTAGTGCCATTCATTACAAACAATTATTTTAAATGCCAAGACTTTAAACAACTAATTTAAAATGAAATTGAAGCAGCATCCTTCACATATGCAAAAATAAATAAATAAATAAATAAATAAAAATAGGCTACACGGCATGCATAGCGATGCTTACGCTGACCAGCACAACCTAGCATTATACTACAAACAAGTTAAACTGAGTAGCCAAGTACCATTTGTATGTTTAGTTGTCTCATTTAGTTTGATGATGAAGAGGCTGTGATGGAAAGTTAGCAATGCTAGAACTGATATGTATGGGGAGATGGGATGGGGTCCAACTTATAATTGGACTAGATGGTTTGAAACAGTTTCCTACACAAAGGTACAAAAGCTGTCACCTGGATGGTACCCTTTCAAAAAGAATACTTTTGTAACTTATTCACCCATAAAGGATGCATATTAGTACCCAAATTTGATATATTGTTACCTTTTGAAAGAGTACTGCCCCAGTAATTTATTAAATAATGTATTTAATTATGCCATTTTTCTGAGAGTGTAAACTCACCCCAGCCCAACACGGTGATCTTCCTCATGTAGTTTGTGATGGAGACGTTCTGTCTGATGAGCCATAAGTACATATGAAGAGCTTGAATGAAGAACCAGGTGAATGAGGCCAGCATGGAGTAATGCAGGAGCAGCGCTATGAAGACGCACGCAGCGTTGTCTCCTGTGTTAGCGACGCTCTCGTTTGACAAAAACGAGACATTCAGTAGAGACAAAGCCACAAACATGTTCATCAGGATCTTCGTGGCCTGATTTGATTTGGCTTTCCTATTAAAACATACAAAAAACTGCTTTTGTAACCTGAACTTTAATACATTAGAGGTTTGATCTCATCACTTGAAGCATGTTTTACATGAAAATACTGTTTCAGTATTTCTACTTTAAAATTACAAGTTTAATTCAATGTGTTACATGCTGTTTCTTTTTAATTGTTTGTGAAATTTATCAGCAATTTCTGAGTAAAATTGTTCGTTGATGTAATAATAATCAATATTGATTACTAAACAGCACTAACTGTATGATAAACTTTAAGATACTCTACCGTAGCAGGAAGTGTATGAATAAAGCGACGGCCAGAAAAAACATGGAGATGCCGCAGCCGATAAAAGAAATATAAGTCAGTGATTCCAGATGCGGAGCTTTGACTTTTACATCTGGCAGAGACTGAAGGATCAGAGAAAACAGAATGAAACAGATTAGTGGGAGGATTTTTAATACCATTTGTTGTTTGTTAGCAAGAATCAGATATTAGCAATAGTGTTTGTATTTGTTTATTTTGTCATATTTTCCAAGTTCACTAGCATTGAGACATGGACTAAAAGACTCTGATATTGATTTAATGGAATGTTTCAATGAAACATGAATTATAAAAGCATAAGTTCTTCTTCTCTGAGAAGTTTCTCACCATCAGCACTGAAAAGAATGTCAGATGTGAGCAGGAGCACTTTATGGTGTCATTATTCATTTCTGTCTCACAGCCGGACGTTGTCCATTTAAGTTCTCCTTCAAAGAGAGCAAAAAAATTAAATTAATTATATCAAATGAATTATTTAAAATAAATTGTGTTTGTTGAAACTGATCAGTATAGCCATAAATGAATGTACCTTTGCCATCCCAAGAACTGCAGGATGCCTTACCGACCTGAAAGAATATTTTATTTATTTATTTATTTATTTATTTATTTATTCATTGATTCATTCATTGATTCATTGATTCATTTATTTTGCCTTCATGTTTTCTGGTCATTATAAAAAAATTAGTTTTGCAATAAAATCTTCATTACCTTATCATTATGTGTAAAGAATATGTCAATATTGTCCATAAGGTTGGAGATTTTGGCCCTCATCGTTATTCCATAAACCTCATTGTTCAAAACAGTGTGAATTTCAGTTTCATTCTAAATCAGAAACCAAGAGAGCAATCATGAATCAGATATAAATGTGCTTGAATATAATTGATCAATAAACATTTGTCCAAAAGTAGATTTTTAAAAAAAGATTTTGTCCATTTAAGAAAACGAAGTCATAGAAGCATACAGTACCGTGTTTCTCATGTTATTGAATCGTAGAACTCCAACAAATGCAGTTCCATTGTTTTCAAGACGTGATTTATAAAAAGCCTCCTTGGAAATCTTTATAGACCAGGAACAGTTTGTATTCATGAAATTTTGACTCTCAACAACCTGTGAAAAGAAGAACTGCCATGAAAACTGGTGAATCATTCAATGTTTTAATGCATCTTAGCTCTAAGGTTTACCATAGTATGATCTGAAGAGTAGCATATGTTGATCTCTTTGGTTTCTGTGTTCTTGGCTTGTACATGAACAAGACCAATAACATCCTCCATGACAATCATTGCATTGTTTTTATTGCTTTTTTCCATCTCTTCCATCTTAGACTCAAGATTGTCCAAAGCTTCTCTGTAAATTGGATTGAATCACATGGTATTCTGTAACTGGTTTTAGACTTGATATCCACTGATAACTGCACACTTACGATGCCTTTGAGGGATCAGTATATCCATGAGTTGTCATATATGATGTGAAACTTGTAGTTGGATTGTGAGTTGTTGTATGTGATGTGAAACTTGTAGTTGGATTGTGAGTTGTTGTATGTGATGTGAAACTTGTAGTTGGATTGTGAGTTGTTGTATGTGATGTGAAACTTGTAGTTGGATTGTGAGTTGTTGTATGTGATGTGAAACTTGTAGTTGGATTGTGAGTTGTTGTATGTGATGTGAAACTTGTAGTTGGATTGTGAGTTGTTGTATGTGATGTGAAACTTGTAGTTGGATTATGAGTTGTTGTATGTGATGTGAAACTTGTAGTTGGATTGTGAGTTGTTGTATGTGATGTGAAACTTGTAGTTGGATTGTGAGTTGTTGTATGTGATGTGAAACTTGTAGTTGGATTGTGAGTTGTTGTATGTGATGTGAAACTTGTAGTTGGATTATGTGTTGTCGTATGTGATGTGAAACTTGTAGTTGGATTGTGAGTTGTTGTATGTGATGTGAAACTTGTAGTTGGATTGTGAGTTGTTGTATGTGATGTGAAACTTGTAGTTGGATTGTGAGTTGTTGTATGTGATGTGAAACTTGTAGTTGGATTGCGTGTAGTTGTGGTGTGTGACAGTGGTGTAATGGTGGTTGAGCTTCCATCAACGCAGGTCACACATTTAGATTCATTCTCTTTAAATTCCAGAATGTATTTGCTTCCTTCATTCTCTTCAACACAGAAATAAGGGATACATTTAATAATTTTTCACTAGAGAAAAAAATAATGCCATTTTATGTTGTAGATATTTTATTCTGAAATCAAACTTTGATGGGTGTGAAACAGGCAACTGAAACAACTGAAAAGCAGATTATAAATCTTATAACAGACTTACTGCATGTATCTTGTTTATATTCCGCATTTTTACATTTCTCTCCAGGATCAGCAGACTCGCTGTTTGCACAACCTCAAGAGAACATGACACATAATTTAACATGGTGATCAAATCATGCAGCCTTTGAAATCAAATAATTTAAACCCTGAATAGTAATAAAAGGACAACAGATTAATAAAAAAAAGATAGATAAAACTGATTGTATGATAAAAGTGTAGCCTATAATTTACAGCCTGTCTGACAACAAATAATAGTCTCAGTTTTTAGAACTTGTAGAAGATTTAAATAAATTATTTCAAATAAATATTTAGTAAGATTATTGCTTTACTCAAAACACCTGCCAATGGGTTATGAGAAAAGCAGAACCTCTTCTTTTGTGCTCAATGAGTTATTTTTTGTGTTGATTTTGATGGTCCTTTTGGATCCATGTTTTGTTGGAAGATCCAGCCACGGCCCATTATAAGGCTTTCTGACACCATGACTCAACTGTTTTCTGCAATTATCATGCTGTGTCCCTTGGAGAGTGTTTGGCCACTCAAACTATCTTCCTCACGTAACGTTGCATTAAGACATTACAGAGACAGAAAATATACTGTAGGCAGATTTGTAACATTTCCTGTTGACTGGAACTCCTTAATTATTGTCCTAATGGTGGAAATGGAAATGTTCAATGCTTTAACTCTTTTCTGACATTTTTTTGTTGTTGTTGTTGTTGACTTTCTATTAGGGCTGCCACTAAAGACTATTTTTATTTTGATTAATCTATATACTAATTTATCGATTAATCTTAACGATTAATTTCCCACAAAAAAATCTACATTTTTAAAGAACATTTTATTAAACTTGCAACTTTGCCATTCAGTAGTGAACCATAAAAAAGTATAAATGTAAACAAGCCATTGATGAAATGTAAAACTAAAAGAGTAAAAATGTAAACAAACCTAATAAAAAGAAAATAATTACAAAAGTCTGAGATAGTCAGCATGTTTCTAATGTTAATATATCCACATGTTCTGGGCTTCTGTTTTTTACAGCCGTGAATGCAACTACAAAGACTGTACAAAGAACTGTTGTACCCCCAACAGTTGGGTTTTCACATTAAATAAATGCAACGTTTAGAGTCCACTAGAATCAAGTATTAAATTTTATTATTAAAAATTATTATTACAAAATTTAAGTATTAAAAGTACTCTTAGAAATGTGTAAACAACAGATTTAAACAGACATCTCCAGCATGATGAAAAAAAGGACTTCAGTAGTGAAACTCCAAATGAAATCACAATGCTCTTAAACTTTAAAACAGTGTAAGTGCTGTAGCAAGAAGGAGAAAATATTTTATCTTATCTCAGCAACTTGCTCTTCAAAGAGTGAACTCTTGCAGTGCAAGAGTCTGATCCAACTCCAATGAACAGGCGCTGTGTCACTTCAAAAGTGAATTTTAATTCCTTTGGGTAGTCAAGGTTTAATGTGTACACCAGGCCCATCAGGTTCAGAAAAGCATTAGGTATATCACTCAGGTGACGCATCACCACTTCTTCCTCAATCATCAGGGCAACGTCATTGTAGAACGCTGGGAGAGGCTCCATCACATTTTCCACAACCACTAGGATTCCGATCACCACACCCTTTATCACATCCTCTTCACGGTCACTGGGCTTTGTAGAAAATGAAGGTACTATTACTTAAAACCAGTTTTAAAAAAGAATAATAATAATGTCCCCAGACCCCTGCAAATTAAGAGATCTAATGTGAAATTTTCCCTTGTTTTGCCTTAAAGATTTCAACTTACCTCGCACATCTTCATGAATTTAGAAGGAGTCTCTCGCATGTACCACGGCAGGCCAAGCAATGCTGCAGTCCTCATCCTTTGGTTTGTTGTCTGCAAAATATAGGATGGTTAAAGTACCTGCTTTATTGGTCCAATCCTTTGTTTTTCTTTTTGTTTATCCTTTCACCCCCTCCCTCTGTCTTGAAAAATAAAAACATTAATTTCAAATATGTACACTTGTATACTTTTGTTGTAAATAAATAACCAGTGATGTGGTGCAACAAAAGTTGTTTGTTACCTTTTTGTTTTGTGGATGTAACCAGCTCATTAACCTGATATCATCACCTGATATTAACTTTGTATAAAATAATAAATATTATTTTTAAAAGACTGTGGTGACTCCAACATTGTATTAACAAAACTAGTTTGGGACTGCTATTAAATACCTTAACCTTGTTAAGCGTTTATTTACCAATATTAATCATATTCTTAGAATTTCTGTTTATGTTAAGTAAAGGGGGACAGTACTTGTTTGAGTCTACAATTTTTGTGTAAACAAATTTATTATAATATGCATTAAAAAAATGACCATGGGAAAATGTTATAAAGCTAGGCTTATTCAAAACATCATTCATTAATTTGTAATTAATAATCACCCATTACAATTTTAAGGGAATAATCGACAATTATGATTTTTGTCATAATCATGCAGCCCTAAAACTTCTTACTTCCCAAATACAATGAGAAAAAAAAATATTAAAACTTTTTATTTCTATTTCTGGATGATGCATTTAATGTTAAACTAATGTTGCTGTCAATACATGCTGTAAATATCACTTTTATTATGTGAAAATGTTTTATCTAAATAACGTAATCCTGAAATTCATGATTCTTCAGGGCTTCACAGGTAACACAATTGACATAAAAGTTTAATCGTGATTATGAACTACAAAAAGTTGACATTATATTAATACAAAATCATGGCAAGTTACCTGTATAGGCCTACAGTAGACGTGCTCAAAAACATTCATATGGTATGTCATTTGAAAAAAATAACAACTGTGTCTGGCAGTGCACAGTCAAATGTGTTTGTCAAATGTGATAACCTGAAATCAATACGCGGTTGGTGAGCGCAAACGAAACAAGCCTAATTTTTACATGAAAGAAAGCACAAATCAGGGTGTACTTACTCATTATTTGTGGTCCATAAAATCCACCTGTAGTCGTTCAAATAAGAGCTCCTTCGTCTTTTTTTCTCGCATCAGCAACTCATGTCGTGATCTCGTGCAGAAAATGGCGATGGCGCGTCTGGCTCAAATTCGTTAAAATAGTACGTCATCATGACGTAGAGTTTCTGGCACATGCGCATTACGCAGAAAATTGATAGAACCTATGTTTTGTAGTTATATGAACACATTATTTTAAGTTGTCCATTTCCCTTCAAGTTGAGGTTGTTATAACTCATCCTACTGTGTAGTGAGACACTGCAAGTTGACAGGACATGATTTCACTTGTCCATCTCACTAAAACTCAGAATCACTTTTTACAGTGTACTTAATCTGTGTTTCAGAAAGCCATATTTTAAACCATGATGAACTATTCTAGATTAAACCTTCTCCTGGCTTAATTTAAACCCTGTCTGGACAACTGCTCCTTCAAGTTTAGATTTCTTACCCTGCAGGCAGATATTTTTTGATTGTTTTAAGCATAAAGCATAAATTCTGATACATTTCTTTGAGATGATATCTTGCGTCGGTTGGCTTCTCATAAGTTCTTTTTGTATTGTAATATTTTTACTAGAAAAAAATACTAAGAAACACAGGGGCCCTGTTATACATCCACATGTCACTTATAAAGTGGGACTTGATCTGCTATATTCTTATGCAAGTGGTTACAAGTTTCAGCTTACCTCATCTTGAATGTTTAAAAACTTGACATAAGATACTGGTCTAGATACTAACATAATGTAGTCTTATAATGAAAACTGTTGTGTTCAGTATTTAAACTCTACATTCATCAGTGCAACATTCCTTTCTTTTTTATTTACTTCCAGGAGAATATAACACAAGATAATGATGTAAATTAATTAATGCACATAAAAAAAAAAAAAAATCATAGTGGCATCTTACACTCTTCTGTTAAATAACCAACTCTCCTGCTCTAATTAAAGACATAAAGTGAAATTAAAAACAATATAACAGTGGATGAATCTTATCTTACCTGTCTGTAGATTTATGCTGCTGATGTTCATTATGCCAATCTGGCAAGTCACCATTTCTGTAAAAGCGAAGAGATGAACTTATAATAATAATTACTAAATATAACTAATGTAAAATAGACTCTGTTTGTACCATGATCTGCTCTTTCTCGAGAACTCATTACAGAGCTTACAGGACAATGAACATTCAGACTCAATTTAAAGAGCCTGATTTGTAGATAATTCTGGTCTTAAGTGTGTTAGGATCTGATTTTGGTTTGCACTGATCATTGATCAATCATTCTGGACAGCTTTGTTCTCATGTGGTGTTGTGTGGGTCTGTAGGGGTTACTGTGCACTAAAAAGAACAACAGAACTCACAACCTTCACCATTAACACTCTACACACCTGCTGAATTCAGAAGTGATGGCAGACAATAATCATTTGTCAATAGCCACAGTTTTATGCCTTCAACCGTCTCGTTCATTCTTAATTCATAATTCTGCTCCTGTTTTGTTATGTTGAAACTGTATGAGCTGCATTGTCCTGAAAACACAGAGAACATTTGCATTTGTGCATAAACACTTTTTAAAGAGCTTTGAACTCAAGAATGGTTTATAAATAAAATAAAATAAGTGTGTTTTACCAAGAGAAGAGATGTTTAGTGTGACATTCAAGTTAAAATTAGTGTCATTATTATATGATAGACATGTCTGTTTTATATCTGAGAAAAAAACAGAAATGAACTCAATGAGTTTGTCAGTCGTCACAAGTGTTTTCAGATAATAAATATACAGTATCACACAGTCATGTTAGCAGTATATTTCACATCTACCTGGAACTGTTGAGCTACTTTCCTTCCAGAAACACTGATCTGTAGAACTGACTTGGATTATCAGTTTTTCTGAGCAGGCTGCACAAACACAACATTATTAGACTATTAAATAATGAGGTATGACATGGTACAACACCCTATATCTATATCAATCAGTGTTTCCCGCAGGATTTTGTGAGACTTGTGGCGGCAGATGACATCACATTAATTAGCATATTTATGACATCATGACGTCGGGTTTGCATTCAGCACCTTGGATCTGTTTTACTCTCTGAACTTGCACATACTGTATACAACTAATTGCACAAAAAAGCCATTCACATTTTTTCTGTTGTCATACATAAAACAAATATAAATACATTTTAATTTTATTAATATCCAGGAGTCACTCTCACTTTACTCCTTAAATCCTGATTTATAAGAGCGACATCGTCTGATAAAATCCACATACCTCTAACTGTTACACTAAATAGTGACTATATGCAGTAGGTTTGGCTACATTACTTTTTTTTTGCCTCATGCAGCGCACTGCCTGCGTCTGAGTAACAAACTGTGCATATTAACAGACGAACTATGTTCATGTTTATAATCCCAGACAGTCAGTAAGCAACAGGTGCTTGGAAACACTGTTTTATACTCATTTACTGATGAGTCTGCTGCGGTACGGCCAGCTGAACGCTCTGCTTCTCTCAAGCTCACTGCACAGAACAGACGCCGAGAGAGAAGACACTGCGCTGGGGAATTCAGCAATGGCGAAATCTTCAAACTGAACAGAACCAAAGCTAAGGTTTATCCAAAAAAGTCGCTAGGTTTGTTAGTATGTACCTTTTATGGGAAAAAAGTTGCTAAAAAAAAAGTTGCTTAAAGGGTCTGAAAGTTGCAAAATAAGTGCTAAAGTCACGCTCGTGTGTGTGAGATGCGGGAGCTGATGGCAGGGGGCGGTGGTTATTTGTGGCAGTCGAAGTGCATATGGTGGCAGGCCGCCAGAAATATATCAATGTATGGGAAACCCTGTATATTATATTTACATTTACATACACATTCATTGTGTTTTTTTTTGTTTTGTTTTTTTTTACATTTTAGTTTGTTTTCTAATGTTCTCCAAACAACATATTAATTGGCATATATTTCTGTTTAAGTTAATAAATGCATTTTTGAAGGAAACATACTTATCTGGCACAGAGCACAACAGATGATCATCAGCCACAGCAAATTCTGCTTTTGTCGAGACATAATTCCCAGAGACAGCGGCCTGTTAGAGACACACATTATATTTTATTTTCTACAGCCTTTGGAAATAAATCTTAAATCATTTTCTTATTACATTCTTGAGCTAAAGTCCACAGTCCAAGAGTTGAGAGAGTTTAATGCGTCCACATATGAAGCTGTTTGATTATGAGCCGCAGGACACTGACATACAGTTCATTTGCAAACATGCAAATCATGTTTATTTGGGCTATAACAGAGAATTTCATTATCTGCTTACTTCTGCTGACTTATCAAGTCATTTTTGTTCACAGAAAACAATATAAATATAGAAAACATACATTTAATAATAGTAGAAACAATTTGAAGCTGCTAATTTTTTTATTAGTGGATATCTGACATGGTTTAGACACAAAAAAGTCATGTTTTTACACTTTGTTTGTGTTTGTGCACCTTTCTGTACAGTTAATGGCATTTGAATTGGTATTTTGTGACCTAATGATTGACATTCACAAATTAATAAGTGTCACTAAAATGAATAAATGATTCTGGAGTCAGTTCATGCAAATAAAAAAAAGTTATAATTTATTAGTTTCATTAGAATCACATGAGAAATACGGAGAAATATAACAGACAATCGTAAGCAACATAAAACAATGACGGATTCACTGATTCTGACTTGTGTTTTTTGTTTGTTGTGTTTCCAGTAGCTAAATATGTGTCATATTCTACAGCATCAATGCTGGATTGAGTGATGGTTGTGGTGGAGTCGGTAAAGAGAATTGCTGCCACCTTCTCCTGAGGTCTAATGAGGCCATGGCCCACCTGGAAGCCCATGTACTTCGCTTCAGAGAGGGCCAGATGACATTTTCGGCGGTTGGCGGTCAGTCCAGCCCACCGTAGCTCCATTAGCACCCTCCGCAACTGCTCTAAGTGAGGTCTAGGGTGGAGATGATCCGGGCTCTCCCTAGCCAATCCAGCAGCTCATTCACCTGTGGCATCGGGTAGCCGTCAAATTCGGAGACCTCGTTGAGGTGGCGGAAGTCGTTGCAAAAGCGGAGGGTGCCATCCGGCTTTGGGACCATGACAATGGGGCTGGACCACGGGCTGCGTGATGGTTCTATCACCCCTAACTTCAGCATCTCCTGCACCTCCTCCGTGGCGTGTCGCCGAGCCTCCGGGACACGGTAGGGCCGCTGCCTGACAATCGTCCCTGGTGGTGTGCGGACGTCATGGAGCACGTGGATCCACCACGGTAGGCTCAGTGGTGGCCATGGCGGACAGTTGGGCCCTAGTCCCGACCCATCACTTAAGGAGGTTGACATGGTAAAGCTGGTCCTATTTTCTTCTTTTGGGTTGCCGTACCTGGTACGTGACGGGCCCAACTCCCTCCGTTACCGTATATGGGCCTTGCCAAGTGGCGAGAAACTTGCAGGCGGCTGTTGGGACCAAGACCATCATGTGATCCCAGGCTGAAACTCCCTGGGTTGGGCTGCCCTGTTGTAATGGCGTTGCTGGGCCTGCTGGTCTTTCGTGAGGTGTTGCCAGACTAATTGCATGACCCTGTCGATCCGCTCCCTCATTTCCCGGACATGTTCGATGGTAGACCGATGGGCTGCCATTCCCAGGCCTCCTTGGTGACACCAAGCAGGCCCTGAGGTTGCCGTCCGAACCAGAGCTCGAAGGGGGTGAAACCGGTAGAGGTTTGGGGAACTTCTCATATGCCAAAGAGGATGTATGGCAGTATCTGGTCCCAGTCCCATTTGTCGTTGGTGTCCACATGACAGAGCATCTGCTTCAGTGTCTGGTTGAACTGCTCGACCAGCCCATCGGTCTGGGGGTGGTAGACCGTGGTCCTCAGCTGTTTCACCTTCAGGAGGCGACAGAGGTCAGCCATTAGCCGGGACATAAACAGGGTGCCCTGATCGGTCAATATCTCTGTGGGGATGCCGACTCAACTACAGAGGAATAGCTCCTGGGCGATGGCTTTGGATGTGGCCTTGCAGAGGGGAATAGCCTCAGAGTAGCGAATGGCGTAGTCCATGAGAATGTGTTCGTGGCCCCGGGCGGACTTCGGCAGCAGCCCGACCAAATCCATCCCTATGCGCTCGAAGGGCACCTCAATGATGGGCAGTGGAATCAGCGGGCTAGGGGGAGGTGTCCATGATGACGTCCGTTAGCAGGTCGGACAGGCTTGACAAAACTGCTTTACATCGGCTTCGAGGCCAGGCCAGTGGAAACGGTCACGGATCCGTTGGAAGGTGTTTTGCGCCCTCAGGTGGCCCGCCATGGGATGTGAATGTGCTCACTCCATCACGGTCTCGGTCTTTGACCGGGGCACAACAAGCAGCCTTTTTTCCTCCCCCCTACACTGTGCGACACAGTAGAGCACGCCATTCTGGATGACAAAGTGAGGAACTGGATGTGGCAACGGTTGGGTCTCCTTTCCCTTGTTTACCCTCACTTGTGACCAGCAATGTTTTAACAGATCATCCCTGTTTTGCTCCTTTGCAAATGCTCCCCCTCCCGACACCTGTTGGAAGACATCATAAGAGGTTAGAGTTTTAGGAGGGGGTCTCACCGTCTCTGGCACTGTCCGAAGCCAGCAAGACGGGCCGTCGCTGGGGACCTCGGGTCGTCCTCGGTTTTTGGCGGTTCCCAGTGGGGCTGGCAGGCTGAGACGCGGGCGGCGAGCAGTCGGTCGAACCCCGGCTGGTCTCTCCCAAGCAGCACAGGGACAGGCAGATCCTTCACAACCCCTACTTCGTTGGGCCAGGTGCCTGGGGCAGCTGAGATGGTGACACTATGAGCAGGGACCTGTCGTGTGTCGCCATGTACACAGGTGATGGGCAGGAGGGTCTTGGATTCCACACGCGGGGGGAATACTGTGGGCTGCACGAGGCCGACTGCGCTGCCTGAATCCAATATGGCTTGGTAGTGCCATCCATTAATTTTTACTTTCGCCCATAGTTCCGTGGCCATCGGCTCATCCTGTGGGCCGGGAACCGCAGGCTTGCTCACTGGGGAAAAGGTGGCACTCGCTCCCCAGCCTAGCGATGTTGGGCTGCCTCCGCCAGTTCAATGGCCTCCACGAGCTCAGCGACAGTGTGAGGGTTCCGCATGCCTGCTGCCTGCCAAAGAGGATGGGGAAGGGCCCAAAGCAGATTGTCAATCACCACCCGCTCGGCTACCTGAGCCGCGGTGGGTTCACCGGCAAGGAGCTAGTGTTGTTCCAAGGCGGGTGAGTTCGGCCGCTTGGGCCTGGGCTGGTAACCGGGCCTTATATTCCCAGTCGTGGAACAACTGCGCTGCACAAATGGGTGACAGCCACACGTGGGCTAGGATCTCCTTCCGAAGCTCGTCGTAGGAACCAGTCAGAGCCGGTTTCATTGAAAAATAGGCACGTTGTGCCTCCCCGTCAGCAGCGGTGCCAGCACGCAAGCCCACTCCTCCCGAGGCCAGCCTTCCTGAGTCGCGATGGCCTCGAACATCTGCAAATAATTCTCTGCGTCATCGTGTGCAGTCATCTTTGGCAATAGCTGCGTGAGCTGAGCACGGGGATCTGATGGCGGACCTCATTGGGCAGCAGCAGTGTGGAGCGCGGCGATCTCTTACTCAGATTCTCCCTGGCGGGCGGCCATGTGCTCCATAATTTGCTGTTGTCCGATGCTCACCTCAGTGAGATGCTTCAGCAACTCTTTCGTGACTGGGGAGGTGCAGCCGCCTGTGGAGACAACAGGAAAAGGGGGAAAAAAGTCAAAAGGGAAAAAAAAATGATAGACGGTCGTAGACACAGGGCAAAATAATTTGGGAGGGGTTACTTGTCGGTGATTCCTCACAAATCTTCCAGCATTCTCCACCAGTGTAGTGGGCTGAAGAATCACACGACAAGAGGACTTCAATAAAGGCCCCAGAGGGTGAATTTATTGAGAGGTAAGGTGCCGATGTGTCGTGGTGAAGTACGCTGGTGCACCGTGATCCACCTCTGTCTTTCCTCCGTGTTTCTATGTGCTGGGTGTCCATGTCAAGCTCACGTGCTGGGGCTGGCTGGTCACACACTGCTTTCTGGAAGAAAGGTATAAGAGGCATTAGCTTGGAGTCTTCTGGAGATGTGTCTCACGAGTGGGTGTCATGCGGTGGCTTTTGTAGTTGTGCTCTAACAAGCTTCAGCTGTGGCCGGCCAGCCCGTGCTGAGTGTGCACAGGTGTTTCCTCTCTGTTTTCAGAGCGACGCTGATGAGTGCTCGGGACACGCGTCACACTATCTAAAATAAGTATTCAGATGCTCTTAAAGGAACAGCTCAAGAAAAGGACACAACCACCATAAAATTATCATGACAGTAGTTCATGGGACTCGTGTGCAATATATTTTATTTTTCGGGTGAACTTACAATTGGACTAGATTGTTTAAAGGTGTCATATCATGAAAATCTGACTTTTCCAGGTTTTAAGTGCTATAAATGATGTTTTATTAACAAGGTTCAGGAGGAGCGCGTCAGATAATTAGCCTAATCAACACCGGTTGACCACAATCAAGTAATCAATACCACAGTATAAATACTGCTGACTTACCTCTATCAATTGACGGTTTATCAGCATCCCTCCTCCACCCCAACTCCTCACTCCAAGTTCACTTTACAACTAGACGGGGAAGGGGGGGTACTCTAGGTTCGGGCCATTCCCGAGCTCAGAGCCCTTCCCCGGACAGCACGCCAAATACGCATTTCATACCTCAGCTAATAATATGTAAGCGTGAACTAGTGAATCAGGTTCCCCGTGCATCTACAACCAAGGAAATGTGAAAAAGATTAACCCAGTAACTTTGTTTTAGTAAGCCTTTTTCTGCAAGCATCTGAGAAAAGGAGTGTGTCTAATTTCGCTTCCCTAGTGACATTGCAAAGGGATCTCATTATAATATCACCGCCTCTTAATCTGTAAGTTTACACCCACGGTGCCGTCATTTTGATTTCACAAGCTACATCGGTGTAGCAGCTCTAATGCCATGGTAAAAGTTTGAGCAAAACACGGTAACTGTTCTGTGTTTGGCTGCAAAGATTCTGGAAAAGGGGGCGGGGAGTATCAGCTCATTCGCATTTAAAGAGATAGGCATGAAAAACAACGTGTTTCTGCTTCCACTCAAAATAGGCATATTCAAAATGATATAATAAATGATCTGTTGGGTATTTTGAGCTGAAATTTCACAGACACATTCTGGGTACACCAAAGACTTACATTACATATTGTAAAATGGGGCATAATATGTCTTCTTTAAAACAGTTTTATTTTCTTAATAGGAGCAATGCTCTCATTTGACAAAAAGAAGACATTCAGTAGACACAAAGCCACAAACATGTTCAAGATCTTCGTGGCCTGATTTTATTTGGCTTTCCTATTTCCTATTGTTTTTGTAACCTGAACTTTAATACTATAGAGCTTTGATATAATAACTTGGTGTGTGTTTTATAAGGAAATACTATTTCAGCCTTTATACTTGTGTTGCTGTTTCTTAGTAAATTTACTAGCAATTTCTGAGTGAAAATGGTTTCTTAGTATTAGTCATTATTCGTTACTAAATAGCACAGACTTTATAATCTACTTTAAGATACTACAGTAGCAGGAAATGCATGAATAAAGCGATGGCCATAAAAAAAAAAAAAAATAAAATAAAAAAAACATGGAGATGCCGCAGCAGATAGAAGTGATAAAATGTGATTATTTCTGGTACTGCGCTGTTTCATTTGCATATGAATGAGACTGAGGGATCTGAGAAAACACAACGAAACACAGATCAGCTGTTGTTTGTAAGCAAGAATCTGATCTTATCAAGTTTTGAATGCATATATTTGCTTGTTTTTGCATAAGTTTGCATTAGTTCACCAGCATATGGACTAAAAGATTGATATCGATTTCACGTAGGGCCCTATGAAATCCGTTTTATTTTTTTCCAAATTCCAGTTTTTCTGTTTTAATTTGTCTGGATTCTGTTTTTTTTTTTTTTTTTTTTTTTTTTACTTTTTTTTTTTCTTGACTCCCTTTTAATAGTTAAATAAAATTTTCATTAATCAAAAAGCATGTCTAATTAATTAAAATCATGAAACTTATACATTTTAACATCAGTTTATTAAAAGTTTGACAAAAATTACATGTTTAGGGCTCTATGGAATGTTTTATTTTTTTCTCACCATATTTTTTATTGGTACCAAATTATGTGTTTTAGCATATCAAATTATTTAAATGCATAAAACAACTTGACTTATTTTTTTAATTTGTATTTTTTTTAAAGTAGCCTTTAAGAAATTCTGTGTTGTGTATTTACATTTTTCTGGATATCAAATGAAGGCATAAAAAAATAATTTCATTTATATTTTAATTATTGAAAAATAAGCAAACTTTATTTTTGGCAAACAAAGGGGACATGGAAGAAATGTTGTGTGATTATTCCTTAAAAAATAACTGAAAAATGTCTACAAATCAAACCGGACTTTTATTTTGACGGGTTGCCGTGAATACCTTTACAGTGATATAAAAAGACCAAATTCAGTATATAGTTTATTAAATACTATGTACACTGCTCAGGCAAGCAGATGAGCCAAGAATACAGTATGTACACCGTTATACAAAAAAACACATTATGTGGCTTAATGCATTAAGAAAGTAATATTAAAAGACAATATTACTACAAACAATCAGTCCAGGCAAACAATAGCAGTCAAGGGCAGGCAGCAAAGAGACGGGAAACAGTAATCCAAACAAGGTCAATACACTGGCAAGACAGAAGCAGACAGGGAGCACTCAGAATTGTAGCCAGAGCAAACAAGACTTCATGAGGATTGAACACAAATGCAAGGTTTAAATCAGGGATGCCCAACTCTGCTCCTGGCGATCGAATGTCCTGCAAAAATATGCAGCTCCAATCCTAATCATGCACACCTGAAGCACCTGAAGAGACTTGTGTGTGTGCGGGATGCATGAGAATAAAATGATAGGCGGGACTCCCGCAAAACAGAAATTATCTAAACAAAGTGTCTAAAACATATAAATTGTTATTTATCTGTTGCACAAAAGCAAAAAGAACAACTAATATTAACATTAAAATGATTGACATGCACAAGCTAGGCACAGTTTCTATTTATAACACGTTTAAAGGGTTGCGCAGTGTAGCCAATCACAGTCTCAGCTGTTGATTTCTGGAATGCAAAGGCCAATCAGAGGTGATTAAGTTAGACTCTACTCACCACAGTGCTGAAATTGTGTGCTTACGAATCCTCTCATTTTAACACACGATGTTTAGACACTGTGAAAGTTTCATTGTGCATATATTTGTTGTGTTATAACAGAGATCGCTATTAACTGAGATATCAGCTTTTAGTGATAATAAAGGAAGTGCTGCTCGCATTCTTCCATGACAAACCATGCACGCAGCAGCCCATGCTTGCTTTTCTGTTAAAAATAACAGTGGTTTGTGAATGTTGATGCTTAGCCTAAATAACAAATATTTTATTGGAAGCGTTTATACTGGGATGTTGTGGCGCTTAGGAGGTTACTAAACCATTTCATGTAAATTTCTTAGATGTACTGAAAATAATCTATATAGATTACTTTTATGATGGCTTTTGCGGGTGGGAGCAGGACAAAACATGAATGTCGTGGGCAGGAGTGGGACCAGATAAGATATCTGCGGGAGCGAGCGGGTGGGCGCAGGACAGAATCTTGCGGGAATGGGACTGAAAAATCTGTCTGGTTAGTGAGACCTCCTCTGGTCAATTGAGAAATTTTCATAACGGTTTATTTGGACTTTAACTGAATTTCATTATCTGGTTACATTCAGGTCCTGTTTATCAAGCCATTTTTTGCTCAAAGAGAAAAATATAAATGTAGAAAAATATTTACTTAAAGTAGCAACAAAATGTCATTGATATCATAAGCTTTATTAGAGGCTATTAGGCAATATTTAGTTTTGAAACATTTACATTCATTTTCTCATACAGTGTATTTACTCTTTGGTTTGAAAGAAAAGCGCAGCAGACACAGAAGAGCATACGCCGCCTGCGTACTGCTCAGATTTGTCAAAATGGTGCAATGCTGATTTGGAGAGAACACAGAGGAGAGGAATTGTTGAATAAAGTTGTTATTTTTGTTTTCTTCATGTACAAAAAGTATTCTCGTTGCTTCATAATGGGACAGTCTCAAGCCTCCCTGTTTTCACCCAAAATATCTTAAATTGTGTTCTGAAGATGAACGGAGCTTTTACCGGTTTGGAACGACGTTACCAGTAGCCGCTCGCATTAAATTCAAGGTACTGATGCTTGCCTACAATACGACCACTGGCACGGCACCAACATACCTAAGCTCATTAGTTCAATCTTATGCGCCCTCCAGAAGTTTGCGCTCTGCAAGTGAACGACGCCTTGTGTTGCCATCCCAAAGAGGTTCAAAATCACTCTCACAGACTTTTTCCTGGACTGCGCCCAGCTGGTGGAATGACCTCCCGATCTCAATTCGAACAGCTGAGTCTTTACTCATTTTCAGAAAACATTTAAAGACTCATCTTTTTCGCCTGCACTTAACCAACTAATACTAGTACTTACCTTTTCTTTTTCTTGTCTATCATATTCATTGAAAAAAAAAAAAAATAAATAAAAAAACCTGGCTACGTGTTCTGTACTAGACTAACTGAGACTTGTCATAGCACTTGTATACCGTTGTTGTTCTCTTGTTGATCTGATTGTTTCTACTGTTCTCATTTGTAAGTCGCTTTGGATAAAAGCATCTGCTAAATGATTAAATGTAAATGTAATGTAAATGACGTGGGGGTAAGTGAATAATGACAATATTTTAATTTTGCGGTGGAGTATCCCTTTAAAGCCCTTTAAAGCACAACTTTTTGGAGCCGGGGAGCAAAAAGGGGAGAAAAGTTTTCAACAGTGTAAGACTAAAATGTGGGTGGAAATAAAGAATATAATATGATTGTTTTATTGGTGCAAATGATCCCTATTGTACATTTTCATAATACAGCATGATATTATTTACCATATTTTTGGAAAATAAGTTGCTCCAGGTCAGGAAAAAACACACATAAGTTCCATTGGTGTATAAGTCGCATTTTGTGATTACATTCAGAAAGTTATACAGTAGGTAGACATCCAAAACGTCACTTCTACCGCCGCTCGTACCGCCGCCGCGGCGTCTGCAAAGTGCATTTGCAGCTTTTGACCGCTGAGTGGCGCTTTAATCACAAGTTTTCAAACAAGCGCATCAAAGCACATTTTCGCAAATAGACGTCAGTTTTGCCTCGCTGATGTGTTACATTTGACGGCTGCAGTCAGGGAAAATGAAAGAAAAACACTATAGTTAAAATATTCACAGATGAAAGTTTGGTGATTATGAAGTTATGTGCATTTCTTAGAACGAATTCAAGCAGGATAAATGTCAAGCCTGTGCCTGAGCCTGTGCTTATATTTTCTCTAAGCTACACAGTATTACACCATATTTTAGATTTGACACATTTAATAGGTGTGCAGTATTATTTATATAATATAAATTATGTGTTATATTATTCAAAAGAAATTGTGGTTTACTTTGCATCAGAGCATTAAAAGTGGCTATTTTAGTGAGCTAGGCTACATGGATTTATATGCAAAATGTCAATATTCTCATATACAGTATTAGGCCTATATTTTAATTTATATTTTAAAATTCCTTTAATAAAACAACATGCATTTTTGTTATTCGTTACCTGTCCTTTATTTTGACAGACAACTTCTTGGGAAAACATATTTGTCTGTAAGAAATTGTTGCGTGTTTTATAAATTATTTTCTTTATTTTAGTAAAACGTGAGGCACTGTATAATTTCGTTCCCATTATTTAGGCCTAATTAAAACAAGAAACGAATAAATTAAACCTGCACGATTTAGCTAAATCATTGAAATTCTAAAGAATGGACGGATTAATAAAACTTCCTCACGATTAAACTCAAGTTCTCTCATTATAATCACCAAAGTGCAAATGATGTAAAAAAGAGCTTCATTAATAGACAACTTCAGTGATTTTAAAGGGAGCCGCCGTTACTTGCTTACATAGAATTTAAGTTAAAAAAAAATAAAATTGCAGCCGCATTTAAATGCATGTATTTAAAATGTCTGCGTTCAAGAGTAATGCTGAGTGCATGCGCAGCATTTATTCTTATTTGTTTTATCTTCATTACAAATCTTGTTTGGTTTTATTTTGGATAATTGCATGTAAAAAATAATTTACGTTGTAATGCACATGCAAAATGTGAATAATTATTCATATTTAAGTGTTTGTGCGAAAATTATTAATGCGCATGCAGGACAAGGAGGCGCCCTCTAGATCACTTGAATTTTTTCCTGATAATGAATTAACTTAAAATTGTGGTGTCTCACATACATGATAAATATATCTACAGAAAGCTTGAAATGTCTTTTAAACAAATCAATTCAGAACGAAAGCATTATGTAATCTGTGACGGTTGTATTTCTCTTTAAATGCGCGTTCATGTGGAGAGAGTCAGCACTGTGAATTTCATCTTGCAGCCGACAAGAAAACATTTGTTTATTAATAAATAATTAAAATGTCTCCTTTTTTTACAATTATTGGGCTACTTCTGCTAATGCATGTGCTTGAGCGCGAAATATATTAAGGCTCATTATGGATTATAGATGTAAATGTAGTATAATCCTGCGATTAGTTGAATAATGACAAATGAACGACTAGTAACTAAAAATCTTACATGGGAGGCAGACCTATTAAATAGCCTCTAGACATCTCTGTTAAAGTTTTTAAAGCATTTTATACGCGTTTGCATAAATTCTTCTTTCAGAACGGTCTTTAATGGAGAGATGCTTTAACACTGATTTTTCCTCTAAAACACAAAAAACGAAAATTGAAATAAAATTGATTCCTTCTCTGCAGATATTGTTGCCTCTGGTTTGTGCATTGTAAATAGGCTACAAAAAAAAAAAAAAAAAATAAATAATAATAATAATAATAATAATAATAATAATAATAATAATAATAATGTCTCCAAAAACTCCAAAATGTTTTTTTGTCATGTCTGTAACGCATGTGTATTCCCAAATCTAAAAAAGCCTATAAAACATCAGACAGATCATACTGATGTCTGGACTCTGTTTGGGATTTAGAAAAACATAAAGAGATGGTTCAATATATTGGTTATAGGCTACATTCTGTGAGAATTTATATTTCATAGTCTAAAAAAAATATTGTTTAGACGAAACAAAATAAAATTAACGCAACAGTTTGCGAATTTATTTATTTATTTATTTTTGAGTTAAGGAAACTTCCTCTGAAGTTATAATAACTAGTAAACTATATTGCGCTATACATTAGTCAACATTTGAAGTGGATCAAAACCTTTCTTCAAAGTTGCCCTAAAACCAAAATGACGAGTCCTATCTAAACCTGTTCTGCAAGTTTGATACCCTCATAAGACACTGTCCATATGAAAGAACAAGAGATTCACACATTTATATCAACCCCCACAAGTTATACAGAACTACCCCAGCCCCCTCCAGCTGAACTGAATTCGGTCTGTTTGTTGGCTGTGAGGAACGGTGTGTTGTCATGTTACTGGGTTGAAACATGCCTGCACTCACAGCAGCCCTACTCTTTTTATTCATTATTTTCCCGCAGCCCATATTATTGTTTTCACAAGACCATAATAATAACAAATTATCAATTGATAATTAATCATTATTTTACGAAAATCATTGTTATTTGTGAACGTAGCGTTTGCGAAAGGCTTTAAGACCAAGCGGAGTCCTCCATCAGCTGCTCCCGCTTCACAGCGAGCGGGACTCGCGCTAACTGACCCAGCTTCAAAGTCCGCAAGTAGCAAGACAGAAAAACATTCAGTCTACCTGGAGGAAGACGTATTTCATTGTAAATTAATGCTGTTAAATAGAGAGTTAAATAGAGAGAGAGAGAGAGAGAGAGAGAGAGCGAGAGAGAGAAAGAAAGAAAAAAAAAAACCCGTGTTGGCTATTCCTAAACTTGGAGCTCATTATTGAAGTACAAATCCAAACACCAGAAGCAAACTCTCAGTGTTCTTTCATTGAAAAGTCATTTTGTTTATTCACAGGCTATATGGTTGAAATAATATTTTAGTTCAAAACTTTAAGTGCCATTGTTTAAAAATAACATTGTTATAAAAATGCTTTATTGGCTAACGTTTCTAGACCTTCAGTTGTTATGCTTTAAAATCCCATAACATTTGTAATTTCACAGTATTTTCACCTCCTAAATCACTAACCTTTAAAGTCACAATTCTATAACGGTCAAATTTACTCAGGCCGATGGCACTTTTAATGACATTATTTTTTTTTTTTACACTGTTTTTAGAATAATTGTAGCTTACATAAATAGGTGAAGCAAAACAAATATGAATAATATTTGGATCGTCCCTTATTTTTTCCCTTATTTTCTTAAAGAATAAACACTTATTTTCTACAAGAATAAACATGATAACATATTATTAATTCATAGAAATAATTTAAGCAATTAAAACCTGATAACATATTATTAATTCATAGAAATAATTTAAGCATTTAAAACCTTTTTTTAAAAACTTGAACTTCAATACTATTAAACTGACTTTAAAATCTCAAGGAGTTTATAAGTTAAAAAGGGTAAAATGTCACAGTGCATGTTAAATAGCCTAAATGAACTTGTGTTAACAATATAATTAGAACTAACAATATAATTCGATTTTTTTTTTTTTAATGAACAATTCCTGTATAAAATGGGACAGCAACCTTTATATCAAACATTTTTAAATCGTCCACAGCTGAGCAACGCGCGAGGCAGGTTGAGCGTGCGAAGTGAATGTGCTGCACAAAGTCATTTTCAGATGCAATGAAAATAAAAAAATTAAAAACACTGGATAGCCTAGATTAGGCCCAGACTCTGTTCCTAAGTATATAATAATTATAATTACCCCACAGTAACAAATTTTAACCGATTAATCGCCTATTTTCGTTTGCTGCATGTTATTTTATTTATTTATTTATTTATTTTTTAAAACAGGCTAAAAAATAAATTAAGTTTGTGAGAGGAAAAAAATATATATAAGTCATGTATAAGTTGCATTTTATTACATTCAGAAATAATAACGGCTGGCCTAATGTGCCAACAGGATATTTTTAGTTCTCTTCACTTTACAACAAATCCTTTAAATGTAACAAATTTATCAGAACAGAACAATAATTACAAATATATAATTCTAATGGATAAATAAAATTGCAGTATATAATAATATAGGCTTAACTATAAACAAACAAACAAAAAATAAATGAATAATAATTTAAAGCGAACCATAAGGTAAGGTTGGGCTCTCATTCGGGAGAAATCCAAACGTTTCCATATTCGTGATGTTGCCTATTTCAAGCTCAACTATTATTCATTAGGAAAAAATAGGCTTTGTAGTTCACGCGTGTTTCAGTATCGACGAAAAAAAAAAAAAAAATCATAATTAACAAAAATATGCCAAAGTGGACCGCTGCTCGCGCCGAATGGCACGGTGAACGGCTACTGTTTCCAATGAATGTGCGCGAGGCACCAGCGCGATCAAACAGCTGAAACAGAAAATACAAAATTTTTGGTCACACAGTAAAGGCATAATTCAAAAATGCAAAGTGTTAGCAGTTTGAAAAATCAAGAATAATAACAGAATTAACAATAATTATTGCTAAATGCTGGACCGTTCTCATTTCTATCTGCAAATGGAACCTGAAGGATTTTTTTTTAAACCAAGAATGAACCGAAATGAAAACATTTAGCTTTTTATCCGTATATATAGGCCTTATATTTAATGACTGTTTAATAACAATAGCAAGCATAAGATCCTTTGTGTAAAGGTCTTCTTTTAATTTTTGATGAGTAGACTGTAGCCTAAGACTATCCTACATTTTGAAATTAACTCACTGTACATTTTTTAATGTTTTTTTTTAAAGATGGTACAATGTTATATCATAATGTTATTGTTGTTTTACCTCCTCCTTTTATCTCATTTTACAATTACATTCAGTTCGCAATCCGTCCCTTTGCGCCACCTGGCGGTAGTTTCGCGAATGAATTTAACACACGACTGACTTGCATTTAACGCCGCGGCCCTGCGGCGGCGGTACGCGCGGCGGCATTACTCATTTTGGTTGTCTACCATCTGTAGTTAATAAACATTATAAACACTATAAACATGTATTTTACTTCCCCTCACTCCAAACTGTTTCAATTTATGTATAAAAAAAAAAAAAAAAAATGTAGTGCCATTCATTACAAGCAACATTTATTTTAAATGCTGAAACTATAAACAACTTATTTAAAACAAAACTGAAGCAGCATCCTTCACATGCGCAAAAAAAAAAAACCTAGCATTACACTACAAACAAGTTAAACTGAGTAGCCAAATACCGTTTGTATGTTTAGTTGTCTCATTTAGTTTGATGATGAAGAGGCTGTGATGGCAAGTTAGCAATGCTAGAACTGATATGTTATGTGTGTGAAGCGTCTGTGCGAACACTTGGATTCCTTATATCAGTGGAAAGTTATAATATCCGTCAGACATCTAAGAAAATTAAATTTTAATACTTTTTGTAAAATAAAGAAAACAAACAAAAAGCGCTTGCCGTCTTGGTCTCTGTGAACTTCTTCCTGAAATGAAGAAAAAATATCAACAATACTGCCTACTTGTCACACAGACATGAAAAATAGAAACCTTAAAGGGCCCACTTTTAAGTGTTTAAGTTATTTTATATTTGACATTAAATGCATTATGTAAGTCATTTCGGAAGAGCCTATAAATCATAGCACGATTCAGATGATAAAAAAAACAACCATTAATTCAGAAAATATGGTAAAGCAAATATTTTGCCCCAGTTCGAAAACCTATGTCTTAAAGGAACAGCTCAAGTAAAGGGTAAAACTACCATAAAATTATCATGACAGTAGTTTAATATATTTTCAACTCGTGTGGGGTGGGACTTATAATTGGACTAGATGGTTTGAAACAGGTGTTTCCTACACTCTCAGATAAAAGGTACTGAAGCTGTCACTGGGATGGTACACTTTCAAAAAGTATACTTTTGTAACTTATTCACCCATAAAGGATGCATATTAGTACCCAAATTTTATATATTGTTACCTTTTGAAAGAGTACTGCCCCAGTAATTTATTAAATAATGCATTTAATAATGCCATTTTTTTCTGAGAGTGTAAACTCACCCCAGCCCAACACGGTGATCTTCCTCATGTAGTTTGTGATGGAGACGTTCTGTCTGATGAGCCATAAGTACATATGAAGAGCTTGAATGAAGAACCAGGTGAATGAGGCCAGCATGGAGTAATGCAGGAGCAGCGCTATGAAGACGCACGCAGCGTTGTCTCCTGTGTTAGCGACGCTCTCGTTTGACAAAAACGAGACATTCAGTAGAGACAAAGCCACAAACATGTTCATTAGTGACCCCTGAATTGATTTGCCTTTCCTATTAAAACATACAAAAAACTGCTTTTGTAACCTGAACTTTAATACATTAGAGGTTTGATCTCATCACTTGAAGCATGTCAAAGAACGATGTGAGCAGGAGCACTTTATGGTGGTGGTGTTGATTTTTGTCTCACAGCCAGATGTTGTCCATTCAAGTTATCCTTCAAAGAAAAGAGAGCAAATTATAACTATATAAAATAAACTGGATTTGTTGATAGGAACTGATCAATACAGTCATAAATGAATGTACCTTTGCCAACCCAAGAAACGCACCGACCTGTGAGAACATGTTTATTTTTATTTTGCCTTCACATTGTATGGTCATTATAACAAAATAAGTTCTGCAACAAAACCTTCATTACCAGATTCTCTTTCTTTTTAATGATCATTTCAATATTGTCGGTAAGGTTGGAAATATTGGCCCCCATCGTTATTTTCATAACTCTCATTGTTCAAAAAGTGTGATTTTCAGTTTCAATCTAAATTAGACACCATACAATATTAGAGCAATCAAATATAAACTGTGAAAATAACAGATTTAAGAGACATTTGTCCAGATGTGGAATTTATATGTGGATGTATACAGTTCTTGAAGGGTGGGTAGGGGAGCACCAATAATTCTTTCAGCAGTCCGAACCGTTCTCTGTAGTCTTCTGATGTCTGATTTCGTAGCTGAACCAAACCAGACAGTTATTGAAGTGCACAGGACAGACTCAATGACGGCTGAGTAGAACTGTTTCAGCAGCTCCTGTGGCAGGTTAAACTTCCTCAGCTGGTGAAGGAAGTACAACCTTTGTTGGGCCTTTTTAACAATGGAGTCAATGTGATTGTCCCACTTTAGGTCCTGAGAGATGGTGGTTCCCAGGAATCTGAATGACTCCACTGCAGCCACAGTGCTGTTCATGATGGTGAGTGGGGGGAGTGCAGGGGGGTTTCTCCTGAAGTCCACGATCATCTCCACTGTTTTGAGAGTGTTCAGCTCCAGGTTGTTAAGACTGCACCAGACAGCCAGCTGCTCAACCTCTTGTCTGTAAGCAGACTTGTCACCGTCCTGGATGAGGCCGATGACTGTAGTGTTGTCTGCAAACTTCAGGAGCTTGACAGAGGGGTATTTAGAGGTGCAGTCGTTGGTGTAGAGGGAGAAGAGCAGTGGGGAGAGAACACATCCCTGAGGGGCACCAGTGTTGGTGGAGCAGCTGTTTGACATGAATTCCCCCAGTCTCACTAGCTGTTGCCTATCTGTCAGAAAGCTGGTGATCCACTGACAGATAGAGCTAGGAACAGAGAGCTGGGTCAGTTTGATCTGGAGGGCTGTTGGGATGATGGTGTTGAAAGCCGAACTAAAGTCCACAAACAGGATCCTCACATAAGTCCCTGTTTTGTCCAGATGTTGCAGGATGAAGTGCAATCCCAAGTTGATTGCATCATCCACGGACCTGTTTGCTCGGTAAGCAAACTGCAGGGGGTCCAGTAAGGGTCCAGTGATGTCCTTCAGATAAGCCAGAACCAGTTTTTCAAATGACTTCATGACGACAGACGTTAGAGCCACAGGTCTGTAGTCGTTAAGTCCTGTTATCTTGGGTTTCTTCGGAACGGGGATGATGGTGGAGCGTTTGAAGCAGGACGGCACTTCACACAATTCCAGAGATCTGTTGAAGATCTGTGAAAAGATGAGGGCCAATTGGTCAGCACAGGTTCTCAGACAGGCTGGTGTAACACCATCTGGGCCTGGTGCTTTTCTTCTTTTGTTCTTCCTGAAGACCTGGCGCACATTGTTTTCACTAATTTGAAGAGCAGGAGTGGGGGAGAGGGGTATTGATGGAGGTGTTAACGGTTGTGTAGAGAGATGATCAGAATGGATGTGGGGTGTTTCAAATCTACAATAAAACTCATTCAGGTCATTAGCAAGTCATTGATTAGCCTCAGTGCAGGGGGATGGTGTCTTGTAGTTGGTAATGGCTCTCAGTCCTTTCCATACTGAAGTTGAGTCGTTGGAAGTAAACTGGTCTTCCAACTTTTTAAAGTAGGTCCTTTTAGCCGCTCTAATCTCTTTGTTCAGTGTGTTTCTGGCCTGATTATACAAGACTCTGTCCCCATTTCTGTAGGCATCCTCTTTGGCCTGACGAAGATGTCTGAGTAACTTTAACTTTAAATGTAACTTTAATTACATTAAATGATTAACACTAAACAGTAGAAAATCAGTCCAGTCTTCCCAGCTGTAAATGTTATTGGCTGTTAAAGTCTTCTGTTGCTTATAATAAATTGACATGTTGATATCACATAAGCAATTATCAGAATGCTCTCAGTTACATGTAGATGCATATTGTATGCATTAGTGAGTGTGGTGATGATAGGATGTTGCTTTAAGACGGCGAGTAGCTATGAGGCTGTGGGAAGAATGAGAGTATACCCACTACAAAAAAAAAAACTAGACTACACTACTACTACTCACTGCTTGTTCTGACTTGAAGAGTAGCATATGTTGATGTCTATGGTTGCTGTGTTCTTTGGAGAGCACCAATTACATCCTCCATGACGATCGCTGCCAGGCCCGGTTCTACAGGGGTGCTAGAAGGTGCTAAGCACCCTCAAACTAAATCAAAAGCACCCTCAGTTAAATCTGTATTAATGGCATTTTATTGCATATATGGCAAACTATCCAGTGCATTATGGTTTGCACTTAAGAGAACGATTTCTGTTTCAACGTGTTTTTGCAGCGTTGAGCAATGTAGCCAATCACAGACATAGGCTATCTGTTGATTTCTTGAATCAGAGGTGTTTTAGAATCCACTCACTGCTCAAATTGCTGGAGGTTTTTTTCAGGTATTGTGTTCAGCATAAATCATCTTACTACATGGGCATAGATTTGTGCAGCAGTGGTCTGCTCACTACCTCATTCACCATGGAACTGACGTCATTCTACCACCTTATCAGTCAGTTAAATAAAATAACTGTCCTGAGCCCTTTGTCACTTTAATCAGACTGAATAAGCTATTTTTTATGCACTAAAAATCTTTTTATCTGCACTGTTTGTTCACTGGTTTGCACTCTATCTGCCATGTGCCTTGCGCTGCTTTTATTTAACCTTATTTTTATTTTATTTTTTTCTATTATGTCTTTTTTACATTCCCTTATTGTATAGTTTTATCTTATATTTTATATTTGATCTAGATTTTTAGGCTCTACTGTTAGTGTTATCTGTATGCACCGGGGGTCTGAGAGTAACGCAATTTCGATTCTCTGTATGTATGTACTGTACATGTGGAAGAATTGACAATAAAGCAGACTTGACTTGACTTGACTAGATTACGCGAGGGAGGTGTCCCCCCACTTTTTTTTAGCACGTAAAGTCGTCCCCCGCTCTTTTTCAGGCAAATACGCTAAACACTCATGCAGTGTGTGTTTCATTCATACTCAAAGCCGGAGGGCGCTCTCGCACAGAAAGTCACACAAGGAAATTCCTTATATGGACAAAAGCGTCCAGCTGTCACTGTACGAAAACAGTTGTTTTCACAGAAAAACTGAATTTTGGAAACATAAAGACATTAAACATACGATTGCGACAATATATGGTCTATTTGTGTTTTTCAAGTCATCTCCAGCAGGTAATAAATAAAGTATATGAACAATGCTGTGCTAATTGACATAGCATTTATTACAGTATAGAAACTATTCTGCCTTATTACGTGATAAAAAGGTGTTTGTAGTAAATAAACAAATCATTATTTGTTATTGTCCAGCAGTTATAGATTTCTAAGACAATTAAAAGCTAGAAATTTGAGAAAAATTTAAGTTGCCTGTACACTACCAGTCAAAAGTTTTTGAACAGTAAGCTTGTTAATGTTTTTTTACAGAAGTCTGTTCTGTTTACCAACCCTGCATTTATTTGATCCAAAGGACAGCAAAACAGTAGCATACACAAAAGATTGTTAAAACTGACTGAATGATAAAAATGTAGCCTACAATTTCCAACCTGATAACAGGTAATATCAGACACTTACACCTTATGATTTTTATTACTCAATTTTTAGAACTTTTAGAAGATTTAAATCAATTCACTTCAGAGAAATGTAATACAATTTAGTGAGATTATTGCTTTATACAAAACACCTGCTAGTGGGTTATGAATGAAAACAACATGACTTGTCTTACCCCTTACCCCTATTTCTTGTTTAACTGAAGTGAATCACACTCTCATAAGCACATCGTTTATTGTAATATTTATACTAAGAAAAAAATAAAAATGAAAATTCTAAGTAACACGGTGTAACGGGGGACTGAGATGAGAAATGTGTGGATCCATGTGCAAAGCTTAATTCCAAAATATATTTAAAACAGGCAAGGGTCAGACAATGGCAAACAGGTATTTCCAGGAACAGACAGAAGAGTAATCCGATAAACAGGCGTAGTTCGATAAACAGGCCTAGGTCGATCAATGGTCGATCATAATCCAAAGGTTGAGGCAAGTTTGTAATCCATAGACAGTTAATAAATCCAAGCGAGGTACGAACAAAATCCAGACGACAAGACGAGAGAGAAATCCAAGCTGCTATCTTGAAACACTTCACACATTTTTTTTCAAAACTGTGCTTAACTGTTTACAAGCAGATCTCTTAGAAGATCTCGTTAATTCTTAATTCATAATTCCCCCCATGTTTTTTTTTTGATGAACCTGGATGATATGCATTGTCCTGAAACCACAGAGAACATTTACATTTGTGCAGAAATACTTTTTAAAGAGCTTTGAACTCAAGAATGGTTTATAAATAAAATATAAGCAGGTTTTACCAAGAGAAGAGATGTTTAGTGAGACATGTCTGTTTTATATCTGAGAGAAAAACAGAAATGAACTCAGTGAGTTTGTCAGTCGTCACAAGTGCTTTCAGATAACAAATATGCAGTATCACACAGTCATGTTAGCAGTATACTTCACATCTACCTGGAACTGTTGAGCTACTTTCCTTCCAGAAACACTGATCTGTCAAATTGACTTGGATTATCAGTTTTTCTGAGCAGGCTGCACCAGCACAACATTAATAAACCATTAGATAATGAGGTATGACATGGTACAACACTCTGTATTAGATTTTAAAATATTTAAGTTGATAAAAGCATTTTTTGAAGGAAACATACTTATCTGGCGTGTAGGACAACAGATGATCATCAGCCACAGCAAATTCTGCTTTTGTCGAGACAAAATTCCCAGAAACAGTGGCCTATTAGAGACACACGTTATGTCTTGTTTTCTACAGGCTTTGGAAATAAATCTTTAATGCTTTTCTAACATTCTTGAGCTAAAGTCCACAGTACAAGACTTGAGAGAGTTTGATGCGTCCACATATGAAGCTGTTTGATTATGAGCCCCAGGACACTGACATACAGTTCATTTGAAAACATGCAAATCATGTTTATTTGGGCTTTAACTGAGAATCTCATTATCTGCTTACACTCAGGTCCAGTTATTTTTGCTCACAGATGTAATGAGTAGTCCACTGAAGGCGAGCGTGGTGAGAACCCAAGTGCAGTTTATTTACAGGTGCAATCCAAAACATCTGAACATAATCCAAACCAGAAATGACGACTTGGCTTGAACAGACTTGACTTGATGAGGCATGAAACAGACTTGACAGAAACAGACTTGACTCATCAACAGCAGGTTGCAACATTAATACACGACAAGGGCTAATGGCAAAAACATGACTACTTATAACAGACAATGATGGACACATGACATGAACAAACCAATGGGGAACAAGGCACATGACTAAAACAACCAATGAGTAAACAGAACTGATAATCACATGACAAGACAACAAACCAATCAGAACATGACACATACACAAGGCAGAGATACATGAGGGCACGGGAAGCATGACACAAACAGCAAATCAAACAATAACAAAATAAGACATGAAAACCTGAACATGAAACAAAACCCAAAACAGACATTACAACAGATAACAAAATAAATGCAAAACATTTATATTTAATAAAAGTAGCAACAAAATGCCAATAATTTGCTACTAATAAAAGTAGCAACAATAAAAGCATAACCTTTATTAGAGGCTAATAGACAATATTTAGATTAATTCACAATATTTAAATTTTTCATCGTAACAATGAAGTACAATCTTTCTTTACAATAAATAGCACTTGCTTTGATATTTTCTCATCTAATGAATGACTTTCACACATTTACAAGTTTGACTGAAGTGAATAAATGATTTTGGAGCCATTGAAAGTCCATCATGATGAAGAATGACGCTTAATTAGCTTCATTAAAATCATTCAGAGATAACAGAGCATCTGTAGATGTAAAAAAAAAAAAAAAAAGAAAGAAAAAAATATCATGGTGAAATCATCAGCTGATTCTGATAGTGTTTTTGTATGTTGTGATTTCATTATATCCAATATGTACCATATCCATTGTGTGTGGATTTTATTAAGCTGCTATGTCAAATAACCATGCAAATATATGAATCCAAAAGCGTATGGACATTACTTTCATTCTAAAGATAATAAATCGAACATCAGGTCAAATCATATTCAATCCTTCTACAATAATAGATGTTTCAGTAATGTTTTCTTCAGTCATTTGTTTGGAGTTATTTCACTAAAATTGACCCTATTTAGGGACATAATTTTAGGCACATGCATTGTTTTAAACATTTCTTTCTCTTTCAGTTGTGACATTTGTAGTCAAATAAAGTCTGAGACAAAGAAAGCCTTCTGTCTTAATTATGCTGGTGATAAATATTTTCTACAGCATTAATGTTGGATTAAACAATGGTTGTGGTGGAGTCTGTGTTTTCTGGATCATCAGAGAAACTACCCGCGACATCATTGTGAATGTGATAGTAATACAGGAAGAGGAACAACCCTGAAATATAGATCAGAGAAACTTATTTCAATTAGTTCAAATACATTTCAGATATGATTCACGTTATTTGCATATTTTTTAAACTGTGAACTGTGACTGAAAATGATGAAATTATTAATAGCAAAATGGTGAAATGAACAGTGAAATGATGTATGAAATAATTAAATACAATAATTCAATAAAAACTAATAATAATAATTCAAATTATTAGCTAAAATATATACAGGAAAAATAAAAGCATTTTATCAAATGTTGCATGAGATTGTTTCTCACCCTGTAATGAGTTGAGCACAGTGAATATGTAATATGAAGGAATGAGCATCGGTCCATAACTGAAGAACGCCACAGACCACGTCAGACCGAAGAGCAGGAACAAACTCAACACCATCATCAGCTGCTTTCTGAACGTCTTTCTCTTGCCGTCAACAGCTTTTATTTTTCTGGCCTGAACGATCTTAGTGACGATAACGATGAAGATTCCTGTCGTGAAGATGAAAACTACAGCATAGTAGCCGATGTTCACTGTGTAGTGAATGTAAAAATTTGTAATCCAGCACCTGTAATTAGAAAAGAATGAAGTATAATCAATAAGACAATCAGAAGGCATTCATAAATGCAAAAATGTGTGACATCAGAAAAACTTACATTCGAGCGATTTTTCCAGACGTTGTGTTTAGGGTCACTGCTTTATATCCTCCTACAGAAACGATAACTAGGACTATTGGAGCCGGACACGCTAAAAACACACAGAAAACACAATAGTTATAGTTTAATTACCACAGATTTTTTTTCCAGATACATATAATTTGTTTCTGAATGCCTAAAGTAAAGATATAGTGTAAATTGAATAAACTTTTGTAAACATAGACACTGAATTATTGCATTAAAATCTTACGCTATGACTACGTCCTACATCAATCGGTGGATTACTGTTTATAAAGTTTTAAATATGGATACTTTTCTTACAAAAATGAACCAGTTTGCTTCAGGAGGCCTTTATTAAACCACCGGAGCCATGTGGAGCACATTTTATAAGAGATGGACTTCTATTATCCGACTTCTTTTGGACTATTGAGTATCAACACCCATTGACTATAAAGCTCACTCATTATAAAGCTTGGAAGAGCCAGAACATTTTTTAAATATAACTCCAATTGAATTTTTCTGAAAGAAGAAAGTCATATACACCTAGGATGGCTTGAGAATGCAGCAATTTTCATTTTTGGTGAACTTATATCTTTAAAGTGCATTAAAATTATTAAATGCACACATATACCTAATGGACTTGAGCTACCATGAACTAACAATGTTGCTCTAACTCACCCCAGCCCAACACGGTGATCTTCCTCATGTAGTTTGTGATGGAGACGTTCTGTCTGATGAGCCATAAGTACATATGAAGAGCTTGAATGAAGAACCAGGTGAATGAGGCCAGCATGGAGTAATGCAGGAGCAGCGCTATGAAGACGCACGCAGCGTTGTCTCCTGTGTTAGCGACGCTCTCGTTTGACAAAAACGAGACATTCAGTAGAGACAAAGCCACAAACATGTTCATCAAGATCTTCGTGGCCTGATTTGATTTGGCTTTCCTATTAAAACATACAAAGAAATGCTTTTGTAACCTGAACTTTAATACATTAGAGGTTTGATCTCAATTTTAATTCAAGGTGTTACTTGCTGTTTCTATGTAATTATTTGTGAAATTTACTAGCAAGCTAAAATTGTTTCTTAGTGTAATATTATTGATTAGTAAACAGCACTAACTATATGATAAATTTTAAGATACTCTACCGTAGCAGGAAATGCATGAATAATGCAATGGCCAGAAAAAACATGGAGATGCCGCAGCCGACAGAAGAAATTAAGGTCAGTGTTTCCAGATGTGTTGCTGTTATATTTGCATCTGGCGGAGACTGAAGGATCAGAGAAAACAGAATGAAACAGATCAGCTGGAGGATTTTAAAACCATTTGTTGTTTGTTAGCAAGAATCAGATCCTGTTAGCAAATTTTAAATGCTTTTTTTTTTTTTTATCTCTTACATGTTCACCAGCATGTATACGGACTAAATACCGATATCAATTTAGTGGAATCTTTAATTGAAAGATCAATTAAGAAAGCATAAGTTCTCACCATCAGCACTGCAAAGAAAGTCAGATGTGAGCAGGAGCACTTTATGGTGTTGTTGTCGATTTTTGTCGCACAGCCGGATGTTGTCCATTTAAGTTTTCCTTCAAAGGAAAGAGCAATGAATGAAATTGATAAAAAACAAACAAACAAACAAACAAACAAAAAAACAAAACAATGAACTGGGTTTCTTGATTGAATCAGCTTACCTTTGCCATCCCAAGAAACGCAGGACACATTTCCGTCCTGAAAGAACACGTTTATTTTCAATTTGCTTTCACATTGTCTGATCATTATAACAAAATAAGTTCTGTTACAAAACCTTCATTACCTTATCATTATGTGTAAAGAGCATGTCAATATTGTCGGTAAGGTTGGAGATTTTGGCCCTCATCGTTATTCCGTAAACTTCATTGTTCAGAATGGAGTGATCATTAGTTTCATCCTAAATCAGAAACCATAAGAGCACTCATGAATCAAATATAAATATGTGTGAATATAATTGTTCAAAAACATTTGTCCATAAGTAGAAACTTTTAAGAATCTTTCCATACAATTAAACTTACAGACTAATCATACAGCTCACAGTGCATGGCTTTGTCCTCAGTGAGGAGCTCTTCAGTTGTTTTTGCATGAACTGCTGAACTTTCGTCAGTACACACTACAAATTTTTTTTTTTATTTTTTTTTTTTATTATTATTATCTGCACTCAACCAGAGTGAGTAAAAGAGCTGGCAAAATCACCTTCTTTTTGAACTGTTACCATCTGCTAATAAACGTGTAATACACAACACTACTTATACATTTATTTATTTATTTAACACTCATACCTCTTTTTACATTTCCTGGCATTTAACAAACCTGTACACACAAATTCCATCTATTGTCTACTGTGTATTTATTTATATATTGTTATTTCCTATTTACTTATCCTATTTTTATTATTTTTATAAAAGAATATTTTTTTATTCTATTCTTTTATTCTTTTCTGTGGAAGCTTCTGTCACCAAAACAAATTCCTTGTATGTGTGAACATACCCTGCAATAAAGCTCTTTCTGATTCTGACAAGACTTAAGTTGAAAAAAAAAATCATAAAAAATCATAGAAGTAGGGTTGGGTGATAAAACGATAACATGTTTGATAAATATTCAATATAATGTTTATGCGCCAAAAGCTGAATGAAACAGAGTTAATGACACCATGTGTTGTTGTGCAAAACAAAATGCACAACGAAGGAGTATAATCAAAAGAGTTCTTTAACTAATCCACAGGAGAGAATAGGCACAACCAAACACAAATCCAAACGAAAAAAAACATCAATAGCAGACAAATGAATTGGGGAGAACACAGGACTTATAACCAGTGAACGTAATCAAGAAGAACAGAAACAGGTGTGGAGCTAATAAATCAAAAACCATGGAAACTAACTAGGCAGGTTAACGGAAACACAGAAAGCTGAGGAACTGGCTGGTTTAAGAGGAGGTGGGAGAGGGAGGATGGGATGGAACACAGGAGGACTTGAGCTGGGCGGAACCAGCGGAGACACAGGAGAACTGGGAATTACCTCCCCAAACCAGTCTATTAAGTCCATTTGAAAAATATCCATTAGTTCCTCCATATAATTCTCAGAAACCAGTTAAAAACACCCTCAGTCGCAGGAGTGTGGGCGGGGCTTTCCTCCAAGCCCTCAAATCTCCACCAGTATTCCCACGACGCACTGTGCTGCCGGCTCACACACCCTGGTCAGTTGCACTCTTGAGTCCTAGCTCCGGGACAATGATTGGCTCTGTCACTTTAAATGGCTTGGGCTCTGTGCCTGCGGTGGGCTCTGGCATTTGCTCCATTCAGCGGGATGATGGCTAGCTGGTCTCTGGTTCATGAGTGGGGCTGGAGATGTCCTCCTCGGTGGGGCAGACAGTGATACAGTCCATTTCTCTCCAGTACCCACTCCACGAAAGCGGTGGAATTCTACTTGGGACCATCTGCTGGCCGTTGTGTCTTACACTGCTCACTCAGGCTGGTGATGTAAAAAACACAGAGTCTGCAGTCCGGGAAGTGAGTAAGGCTCGCCAGATCGATAAAGTCCCTGGTGTGGTCTTCCAGCGGACGGTCCTGCTGCTCCAGGCAAAGCAGCTGGACTGTGGGCAGGTCCATTCCGGGAGAGGGTTGAAAGAAACAACACAAACAAAAAAGAAAAAACACAGCGAAATTACTCACTTTGAGGGTCTGCTATTCTGCCACGTGTTGTTGTGCAAATCAAAGCATGCGACGAAGGAGTATAATCAAAAGAGTTTTTTTTAATAATCCACAGGAGAGAATAGGCATAACCAAACACAAATCCAAAAGAAGAAAAAATCAATAGCAGACAAAGGAATCAGGGGAGAACACAGGACTTATAACCAGTGAACGTAATCAAGAAGAACAGAAACAGGTGTGGAGCTAATAAATCAAAAACCATGGAAACTAACTAGGCAGGGTAACGGAAACACAGAAAGCTAAACTAAAACAGATCATACATGTGACACTGGTCTTGGTCATTAAGGGCCATTCATACAGAACACGTATTTACATCTAAAAACACTAGAGGCCGCAATCAAGAATGTTTTTTTAAAAACAGTAGGTGAGGGTTTCAAGATTGCAATTTTTGAGATGTGATGCATATATTTCGTGAGAGAGCTCTCCAGGCTCTTTTTTTAAGAACCAAACTGCAATAATCGCTTTAAGAAATGTTATATAATTCATGGTATCTGGACACAGCCACTATGAGTGCCTTGTCCACATGCCAACTTGCTACTGTAAACAAAAACTTGCAATACTTGCCTTGCCTACGGGTCTTCTAATTGGTCCATTGTTTTGGAACTAACATTGATGAGTGGAGCTATAAAAGTTAAAATTCTTTTAACTTGACATGGTGTCTTAAAAACGCAACACTCATGTGTGAGACTATGCAATAGACGCCAGACATATATGTCTGTCTATTATGTTTACATAGAAAAGAATGGAAAAGTAGCGGACTGGAACAGAAAAACGTGTTTTGTGTGAATGGACCATTAGAAGGCTTTTACGTGGATTTATTGTAGTAACGCAAACTGCACCACAGTATTGTGGCAGAAATGGATGTCATTGAGCTATAGCATATATTTATACTAAATATATCAAGGGCTCAAAACTCAAGGGCGAGTGTGGGATCCAGGATATCGGGGCCATATCCTTCCAAGACGACCAGATATTGCAGCACTCGTCCTCTGTGTCGGGAATCCAGAATCTCTCTGACTTGATACGGCTCCTCACTGTCCACGATTAAGGGAGGAGTGCCCTCATCTGCGACCTCGTCCTGGTCCCTCTCTCCTCTGGGTCCACCGGCGGCCTTGAGCAAGGAGACATGGAAAGTGGGTGATATACGGTAATTGCAGGTAAATCTAAATGATATGAAACCGGGGTAATTTGCCTGAGGATTTTGAACTGACCCACGAACCTGGGACTTAGTTTGTTGCTGGATAGTCGAAGTCGCAGGTCCCTGGTGGACAGCCAGACCCATTGCCCAGGGATATATTCAGGTACCTCCCTTCTCTGACGATCGGCTTGTTCCCTGGTTCGACGCACTGCTCTTTGTAGATGGATGTGAGCTGTATTTCATGTGTTCTTACTTCTCCCTAACTAGTCATTGACAGCAGGGAGTTCGGAGGGTTCTCCCGACCAGGGAAATAGAGGGGGCTGGAAGCCGAGGACACACTGGAAAGGGGTGAGGCCAGTTGATGGCTTGCAGAGCGAGTTTTGTGCATACTCAGCCCATAACAGGAACCGACTCCAATCATTCTGATTCTGGTGGCAGTACAAGTGTGGGAACCTGGTGATCTCTTGATTGGGCCTTTCGACTTGGCCGTTGGATTGTGGATGGTAGCCGGAGGTGAGACTGATGTTGATGTTGAGTTGTTGGCAGAAAGCCTTCCAGACTCGAGAGGTAAACTGTGGGCCTCGGTCAGAAACTATATCCTCAGGAAGGCCATAGAAGCGGAAGACCAGTTCCAACAGAGCTTCAGCGTTTTCAAAAGCAGTAGGCAGTTTGGGTAAGGGTATGAGTCGGCAGGCTTTGATAAATCTATCGATTACTGTCAGAATGGTGGTGTGGTTTCTGGAGTTGGGGAGATCAGTAACAAAGTCAATGGCTATATAAGACCATGGGCATTGAGGAACGGGAAGGGGTTGTAATAAACCGGCAGGGCATTGGTGAGAGGATTTGGACATGTTACAGACCTGGCATTGCTGAACAAATGTAATTGTATCTGGTAATAGGGATGGCCACCAGAAGCGTTCGGACACCAACTGAATTGAAGCTGTAATCCTGGGGTGCCCTGAGCTGGGGAAATCATGTACCAGATGCAACACACGTGGATGAAGATTGACTGGCACATAAGTTCGGTTGTTGGGGCAGTTCGGCAGTGGTGGATCATTGACCTGAGCTTCGGTGATCTCGGTGAAAATATCCCATTGAACTGGTGCTACAATCAGAGTTCGTGGGATTACAGTTTCGTCCGTGCTTATTAGAATAGGTGAAGAGTGGTGTAACCTGGATAATGCATCCGTCTTACAGTTCTTGGACCCTGGTCTGTATGTGACTTTGAAGTCGAAGCAGGAAAAGAAGAGTGACCATCGGGCTTGCCTTGGGTTAAGTCGTTTGGTTGAGCGAATGTATTCCAGGTTGCAGTGATAGGTGAGTACCAGGAAAGGTATTTTAGTGCCCTCTAGCCAATGCCTCCAATCTTTATATGCCACCTTCATTGCCAGCAATTCTCGATCAACCACTTCATAATTGCTTTCGGCCGCATTCAGTTTGTGTGAATAATAGGCACAGGGGAATAGCTTGGGAGGATTGTCCTGACGTTGTGACAAGACGGCTCCAATACCCGTGTTGGATGCATCAACCTCTACTGTGAATTCGAGATCTGGATGATGAAGGATGGGTGCTGTGGTGAAGTGCTCATTGAGTTGTCGGAAAGCGTTCTGAGCTGCTGGTGACCCGTCTAAGCATTGTCTCCCTCCCCTGAGCAGCGAGGTAAGTGGAGCCGCTATGGTGCTGAAGTTCCATATAAAGCATCTGTGGAAGTTAACAAAGCCCAGAAAACGTTGCAGTTCCTTTACGGTCCTTGGTTGTGGCCAATCTAATACAGACTGAACTTTTTTGTCATCCATTGCGACGCCCTCAGCGCTGATGATGTAGACCAGGAAGGACACTTGCGTCTGATGAAACTCACATTTCTCTCTTTGCATACAACTGATGGTCTATTAGACAATAGCCGTTTTTCCACTGTCGGGCCAGTGCGAGCCAGGGCTTAAAACGGGCCGGGCGAGGCTAATAGCCTCGGGCCAGTAGCACGAGGCCAAAATAGCGCTGCGTTTCCACCGTCGGGCCAGAAGCTCTGCTGCGCTTCACTAAAACCCGTCCTTTACACGCCTCTCAGGAACAACGTCATGCAATCCAATCATTTCACCAACAAAGAGAAGTTATCAGAAAACTAATAAGAAATAAGTAACGGGAACTAGCGTGATCACAAAATGAACACGATAACAGCGGCCTTTTGTTTGCATGCTTTGTTAAATATTTAAATACAAAAGCATTGATGTTTTACTATAATAAGTGATACATTGAGCATAATGAATTAATTTATCAGGCTTGAAAATTTGTCACAGAAATAAATGTATTTCTATTTTATTTATTTTTAACGCTGAAGCGTAACAAAGTCTGCTTATTCAGTCGAGACTGTTTCTGTTTATTTGTAGTCACATACATCACATTTAGAATGAATGATAATTTCTCTATTTTTATAAAAGCTCCCGAACAAAAACCATTATAATATTTTTATGACATAGGCTACGTGGAGCTAAACTCTCGAGACGAGACTTATGACAGATAAAATATATTAATACACGATTGTGATAGAGAATAAGAAGCTGACATCTGATTTCTTCAAGCGGTCACATTTACCATGTTTACTATGGTAACGTTAATACCTAGCGTGCATATTCTTTTGCATCGCTTATAAATATTTCTGCCTTTATGGTGATTATAATCCACATCGGATCGGATCGAGTTATTTCAAACACTCGCTGCTGACTGAAAGTGAGTTTTGAGCTCAGCTTATTTTAAAAAGTGTTTAATACTGGTGTTATAGCTGTTGTCTTTCTGAAATGATCCGCGGCTCTGACGTTTTCCAGGTGCAGAGAAACTCCGCCTTTGTTCATAACCACTCTTTTAGCCCCAACTGGCCCGCTTTGGCACAAGGTTTTCGTCGGGCTAAAGAACCCTAAAGAACCCTGGCCGTTGGCCCAGAGGAAGCCCCGACGAGGCACAATCAAGCCCGGAAGTGACAGTGGAAACGCGACTGGCCCTGGCACGCACTAGCACGCTCGCTTTTGGCCCGACAGTGGAAACGCGGCTATTGCAGATCTGCTCGGACGTGTTTCACGTGTGTCTCCAGGGAATCTGAGTAGATGAGGATGTCGTCAATGTAGACAATGACCCAGGGATTAAGCACATCACGGAACACGTCGTTAATGTAGGCTTGGAAGACAGACGGACTGTTGGAAAGCCCGAACGGCATAACCAAATATTCGTAGTGCCCGGATGTGGTTGAGAAGGCTGTTTTCCATTCATCTCCCTCCCGGATATGGATCAGATTGTAGGCACTGCGGAGATCAAGCTTGGTGAAATATCTGGCAGAGCACAGTTGCTCTAGAGCAGATGGAACCAGTACACATGTTGAGGCATATTCTCCTGATAACCCCGAAAAGAACTTAAATTACACTTTCAGTTTTGATCGTACAGATAAGAGCAATACATCAATCGAATCTGTAAAGGATCTACTTTTATTTGTATCCACACATAATAACAACAAAACCTTGTGCATTTACAAAATAAAGAAAACAAACAAGGTGCGCTGTATGCAGCCTTGGTCTGCTGTGATGTTAATTTAGAAACACGTCATTAAAATGAACTGTAACTCAACAAATACTCAACACAGAGACATGAGAGATATATCTATAGAAAGCTTGACATGTCTACTTTTAAACAAAGCAAGTGCTACCAAAAACAAATATTCTGTGATAAAGTAATCTATATTAAAACAATGTGATGTGCGTCTTTCACGTCTCCCTTCATTATATCTAATGCGACCACGCCCACATGCTGAACGCGATATTGACATGATAATGTTCCACGTGAAGCTTGCGGCACGTAAACGCCCATACCACAGAAAATAAAGCAGCGAGACTGTTCTTGAAGTGATTATTTTTTTTTTTTTAATTTTACTGTTTGTTTCACGCTGAGAGGAATAAGACATAATTCACCCCAAGAAGATGTGCTGAGAATTACCTCAGGATTTGATTTTTGGATTTCCTCAGAAAATCATTTAGTATTTTTGAGAGCACATAAACAATATACACTCTGGAAATGCTAGTTATGTGGTGTTAATTTATATATTTCAACATTACACAATACCAGTCAATAACAGCTTGCCAAAGCAGTAATATTGTGAAATATTTTTAATATTTAAAATAACTGCTTTCTATTTGAATATATTTTAAAATTTAATTTATTTTTGTGATCAAAGCTAAATTTTGAGCATCATTACTCCAGTCTTACTCCAAGTGTAACAATATACACTATACCATTCAAAAGCTTGGAGTCAGTATATATAGAAATTAAAACTTTTATTTAGCACACACGTGATGATAAATAAAAACAATTAATATGGTAAATGTTACAAACAATGCTGTTCTTTTAATTTATCAAAAAAAAAAAACTGGAAAATTTTTAACATTAATAATAATTATAACAATAAATGTTTTTTGTTGTTTTTTTAATAGAAAATCAGAATATTAGTATGATTTCTGAAGGATTGTGTGACTGAAGTAATGATGCTAAAAATTCAGCTTTGATTGTTCCTAATAAACTGTTTAACTGCATTTGAAAGTGAATCTCATGTTATTTTGTGGGATAATTAAATATATTCTAAATAAACTACAAACATAAAAATATATACATTTATTTTGTCCTCACATTCTTTCTTGTAACTCTTCCCTCTCAGTCACACACCTGGCTGAAAGGCTCATTATGCAGGCCTTTGTCTTTTTAGGTGTGAATCACACAAATATTCATGGTCAATCACGCCTACTAGCATATGCCCTTTCAAAACAAAAAGTGTCTTAGAAAATTTAAATCAATCTATTGATTTCTGTGAGTGAGTAAACAAGATGATTTTCACATCATTTTGAAGCAAAATTCTTGGCTACATGCTCCAGGATTGATAGTCTTGTGAACAAATGTTCTCTAGTTGTTTTATAACCTTATTTCAGTGACTTCAAAATTTTAGTTTTTCACTAACCACGCATAAACGTTGTTTTCTCAAAAACACAATCATTTAAATACTTGGTATTTACATATTATTGTAGCCCAGTTTGTATTGAATACAGTGTTTTCAGACTTTAGCCATGTATATGTTTATAAACAACTGAAAAAAGCATAAAAGTCAGGGCATGTCAAAACTTCTCCAGGCTCCAAAACCCCTTAGACCTCAGAGGGTTAACTGTGACATCATTCAGACTTTGGTAATCAATGCATGACCGTAAACCTCCATCCTTCTTTTTTATGAAGAAAAACCCTGCTGATGCTGGAGAGGTGGACGGTCTAATGAAACCTTTAGCCAGTTCCTCCTCGATGTATGCCCTCATTGCCTCAGACTCTGGTTCAGATAGGGAAACACTCTTCCTTTCATAGGCATCGCTCCAAGAAGCAGGTCGATTGCACAATCACTGGACCGATGTGGTGGAAGTTAAGAAGCTTTTGACTTGCTGAATGCTTCCGTGAGATCTTGATATTTGATCGGGAGATCTGATCTGGTTGTAACTTCCGACTGAGGAGAGTGAGTGGAGGTTATGACACCTGGTTGAAACTGCAGGCATTCCTTTCGACAGGGTTCTGACCATTGTTGAATCTGTTTAGTGGTCCAGGAAATCCGGGTGTTGTGTCTCTCCAGCCAGGGAAGTCCAAGGATAACTGGGTTCTGTGGTGAGTCGATGGCAAAGAGACTTATGAGTTCCGTGTGGAGGGAGCCAGTCCTTAGTGCAAGTTCTTGGGTTATGAATTTGATCAGTCCTGTGCCCAGTTGGCGCCCATCCAACGCTGCCACAGTCAGTAGGGATTCACATGGAAGAAGAGGAAGGTTATGAGCATTGGCAAAACTGATATCAATAAAATTTCCCGCCGCCCTAGAGTCTATCAAAGCCCTCGTCTCAACCGTGACATCGGTAATGGTTAAAGAGATGTTCGCTTCAAGAGTATATGGACTAGAACTCATCTTTGGTATCTTTGGAGGTTGGTCTAGTAGGGCAGCAGGCTCTCAGATGACCTGGCAACCCACAGTAAAGGCATAGATGGTTTCTCATCCTGCGCTCTCTCTCCTCTGACGATAGACGAGTGACTCCGATGTGCATGGGTTCAGGGTCTGGCATGGCTATGGAGGTGGGTGATAGAGCAAGTGAATATCGTGAGGAGCATCGTGAACGTAGTAGGTTGTGGAGGCATATTGAGAGATTGATGAACTGTTCCAGGATCTTTCCCTCGTCGCGGCAGGCCAGCTCTCACTGTAACTCAGCGGATAAGCCCTTGCGGTAAAGCAGTTTCAGGGGGACGGTATACCAACTGGTTTGGGCTGCGAGCATGCGGAAAGTGAGAGAGTAATCCACTGTGGTATCTCTGCCTTGACGAAGTGCAAGCAATTGTTCGCCCGCCTCTTTGGAACAGATGAAAGCCACGCGACTGCTGTCTGTGGGATAGAACAATGGTTGTTGATCCATAAACAGAGAAAATTGTAAGAGGATGCCTTTACACTTATCTGGAGTGCCTGAAAACCGCTCTGGTAAGGAGAGTCGAGGGTTAGCAGTGTGAGGGCTTGCTGATGCATTAGTTGATCGAGTCTCGGGAGTAGATGGGTTCGGTGGCGGCGCGACCAGTTGCAACGTTCTTACCAGTTCCTCCGTGAGAGACGTGAGGTGTTGCAGTTGCTGTTGCTGAGATGCTAATACGTTAGCTTGATCTGAAACCTCGGAGGATAGTTGATAGACTGCCACTGGATCCGAGGTTGGCGAAGTCTTCTGTAATGATCGGTCAGAAGCTTGTGGATCCATTTGCAGCTCTTTATTGAGTGAATCAAGGTTAACAACAGGCAATGGTCAATCAACAGTGTTAGGAATATCAGAGGCAAGGCGGAGAAAGAAACAATACCAGGCAGGAGTCGGGGCAACCAGCAAACAATCAAAATTCCAGGTAACAAGATCACAAGGGTAGGCGGCAGAGAAACAGAATAGTCAAACAGTCCAGGGTCATACACAGAATACACTCAGAAAGGCAGGGAAACGCTTAGAAATGTCAGCCGGGGCAAAACAAGACTGTGCAGTGTGTGAATGTGAATGCTGGTTAAATAGGCCTGTGATGAGCAACACCTGTGCCAGTATTTAGACCAGTATGGGATTATGGGAAATGGAGTCCGGGGTGAATGTTAATACTCAGGTGAGGGTGCCCTCCAGTGGCCATCGGAGAGAGCCACAGAGGTCTGATTCGTGACAATGAGTTGCTATGTGTGGTTTTACCTTTGGTTATAATGATATAATTGTGTGATACTATGGGTGACCCATGGTTGCTTTTAATAAAATTAGAGTTCTACCTCAAAGAGTCAGAATATTAAATTTTTAACCTATTTTTAACCTACATCATGCCATCAGTCAGGGAACACAAACCTGTTTAATGTTTTGAAACTATATCACCCATTAGCACATGTAGAAACTTTCTCTCTATGTAGAAAGACCTAAGAAGGATTTTACTTATGTTTACTCATTAACATTTATTGTGCTAATTATCAATATCAACTGATGTGAAGAATTTAATCGTGACAACTTTTGGCCATATTGCCCAGCCCTACATAGAAGCATACATTACCTTGTTTCCTATGTTTTTGAACCGTAGAACTCCAACAAACGCACTTCCGTTGTTTTCAAGACGTGATTTATCAAAAGCCTCCTTGGAAATCTTTATAGACCAGGAACAGCTTGTATTTTGGTCACTCTCAACAACCTGTGAAAATAAGAACTGCCATGATAACTGCTGAATCATACCATGTTTTAATGCATCTCAACATTTAGATTTACCATGGCATGATTTGAAGAGTAGCATATGTTGATCTCTTTGGTTTCTGTGTTCTTGGCTTGTACATGAAGAAGACCAACAGCATCCTCCATGACAATCGCTGCATTGCTTTTATTGCTTTTTTCCATCTCTTCCATGTTAATATACAGATTGTCCAAGGTTTCTCTATAAAATGGATTGAATCATATGGTATTCTGTAACAGGTTTTAGACTTCATATACACTGGTAACTGTACACTTACGATGCCTGTGAGGGATCAGTATATCCATGAGTTGTCATATATGACATGAAACTGGCAGTTAGTTTGTGAGTTGTCGTAAGTGATGTGAAACTGGAAGTTGTCTTGGGAGTTGTCGTTTGTGAAGTGAAACTTGTTGGGTTGTAATTTGTTGTATGTGATGTGAAATTGGTAGTTAGATCCTGAGTTGTCGTATGTGACATGAAACTTGTAGTTGGCTCAGGAGTTGACATACGTGATGTTAAACCTATATTTGGCTCGGGAGTTGTTGTATGTGATGTGAAACTTGTAGTTTGATTGTGAGCTGTTGTATGTGATGTGAAACTGGTAGTTGGCTTTGGACTTGTCCTATGTGATGTGAAACTGGTAGTTGGCACAGGAGTTGTCGTATATGATGTCAATCTGGTAGTTGGATTTTGTGTTGTCATATGTAATGTGAAACTTGTAGTTGGCTCGGAAGTTGTCGTATTTGATGTGAAACTAGTTGTTGGCTTGGAAGTTGTCATATGTGATGTAAAACTGGTAGTTGGCTTGGGAGTTGTCGTATGTAATGTGAAACTGGTAGATGGCTCAGGAGTTGTCGTATGTGATATGAAACTGGTAGTTGGCTCAGGACTTGTCGTATTTAATGTGAAACTGGTATTTGCCTCGGGAGTTGTCGTATTTGATGTGAAACTAGTTGTTGGCTTGGAAGTTGTTGTATGTGAGGTGAAACTGGAAGTGGGCTCTGGAGTTGTCGTATATGATGTAAAAATTATAGATGGATTATGATTTGTTGTATGTGATGTGAAACCGATAGTTGGATTATGAGTTGTTGTTTGTGATGTGAAACGGTTAGTTGGCTTTGGACTTGTCGTATGTGATGTGAAACTGGTAGTTGGCTTGGGAGTTGCTGTATGTGATGTGAAACTTGTATTTGGATTGTGAGCTGGTGCATGTGCTGTGAAACTTGCAGTTGGCTCAGGACTTGTCGTATGTGATGTCAAACTGGTAGTTGGATTGTGACTGGTTGCATGTGATGTGAAGTTTGTGGTTGGATTGTAAGTTGTCATTTGTGATGTGAAACTGTTAGTTGGATTGTGAGCTGTTGTATGTGCTGCGAAACTTGTCGTTAGCTCAGGAGCTGTCGTATGTGATGTGACACTAGTAGTTGGATTTTGAGCTGTCGTATGTAATGTAAAACTTGCAATTGGCTCAGGAGGTGTCGTTTGTGATGTCAATCTGGTAGTGGGATTTTGAGTTGTCTTGTGTGATGTGAAACTTGTAGTTGGCTCGGGAGCTGTCGCATTTGATGTGAAACTAGTTGTTGGATTGTGAGTTGACGCATGTGATGTTAAACTTGCAGTTGGCTCAGGAGTTGTTGTATGTGATATCAAACTGGTAGTTGGTTTGTGAGTTGTACTATGTGATGTAAAACTGGTATTTTGATTGTGAGTTGTTGTATGTGATGTGGAGATTGTGGTTGGCTCTGGAGTTGTTGTTTGTGATGTGAAACTGGTATTTGGATTGTGAACTGTCGTATGTGATTTAAAACTTGCAATTGGCTCAGGACTTGATGTTTGTGATGTCAATCTGGTAGTGGGATTTTGAATTGTCTTGTGTGATGTGAAACTTGTAGTTGGCTCTGGAGTTGTCGTATGTAATCTTAAGCTTTTAGTTAGCTCGGGAGTTGACGTGTATGATTTGAAACTGATAGATGGCTTGGGTGTTGTTGTATGTGATATGAAACTAGTAGTTGGCTCTGTGGTTGTTGTATAAGAAGTGAAACTGGTAGCTGGATCGGGAGTTGTTGTATTTGATGTGAAACTAGTTGTTGGCTTGGAAGTTGTTGTATGTGATGTGAAACTGGTAGTCGGCTTGGGAGTTGTCGTATGTGATGTGAAACTTGTATTTGGATTGTGAGCTGGCGCATGTGCTGTGAAACTTGCAGTTGGCTCAAGAGTTGTCGTATTTGATATCAAACTGGTAGTTGGATTGTGAGCTGTTGTATGTAATGCGAAACTTGTCTTTAGCTCAGGAGCTGTCGTATGTAATGTAAAACTTGCAATTGGGTCAGGAGTTGTCGTTTGTGATGTCAATCTGGTAGTGGGATTTTGAGTTGTCTTGTGTGATGCGAAACTTGTAGTTGGCTCTGGAGTTGTCGTATGTAATCTTAAACTTTTAGTTAGCTCGGGAGTTGACGTGTATGATTTAAAACTGATAGATGGCTTGGGTGTTGTTGTATGTGATATGAAACTAGTAGTTGGCTCTGGGGTTGTTGTATAAGATGTGAAACTTGTAGTTGGATCGGGAGTTGTTGTATTTGATGTGAAACTAGTTGTTGGCTTGGAAGTTGTTGTATGTGATGTGAAACTGGTAGTTGGCTTGGGAGTTGTCGTATGTAATGTAAAACTTGCAATTGGGTCAGGAGTTGTCGTTTGTGATGTCAATCTGGTAGTGGGATTTTGAGTTGTCTTGTGTGATGCGAAACTTGTAGTTGGCTCTAGACTTGTCATATGAGATGTGAAACCGGTAGTTGGCTCGGGAGATGTGAAACTAGTTGTTGGATTGTGAGTTGACGCATGTGATGTTAAACTTGAAGTTTGCCCGGTAGTTGTAATATGTAATGCAAAACTTGCAACTGGCTCTGTAATTGTATGTGATGTGAAACTGGTATTTGGATTGTGAGTTGTTGTATGTGATGTGGAGCTTGTGGTTGGCTCTGGAGTTGTTGTTTTTGATGTGAAACTGGTATTTGGATTGTGAACTGTCATATGTGATGTAGAACTTGCAATTGGGTCAGAAGTTGTCGTTTGTGATGTCAATCTGGTAGTGGGATTTTGAGTTGTCTTGTGTGATGTGAAACTTGTAGTTGGCTCTAGACTTGTCATATGAGATTCGAAACCGGTAGTTGGCTCGGGAGCTGTCGTATTTGATGTGAAACTAGTTGTTGGCTTGGAAGTTGTTGTATGTGATGTGAAACTGGTAGTTGGCTTGGGAGTTGTCGTATTTGATGTGAAACTTGTATTTGGATTGTGATCTGGAGTATGTGCTGTGAAACTTGCAGTTGGCTCAAGAGTTGTCGTATTTGATATCAAACTGGTAGTTGGATTGTGAGCTGTTGTATGTGATGCGAAACTTGTAGTTGGCTCTAGACTTGTAATATGAGATGTTAAACCGGTAGTTGGCTTGGGAGCTGTCGTATTTGATGTGAAACTAGTTGTTGGATTGTGAGTTGACGCGTGTGATGTTAAACTTGAAGTTTGCCCGGTAGTTGTAATATGTAATGCAAAACTTGCAACTGGCTCTGTAATTGTTGTATGTGATGTGAAACTGGTATTTGGATTGTGAGTTGTTGTATGTGATGTGGAGCTTGTGGTTGGCTCTGGAGTTGTTGTTTTTGATGTGAAATGTGATGTAAAACTTGCAATTGGCTCAGGAGTTGACTTTTGTGATGTCAATCTGGTAGTGGGATTTTGAATTGTCTTGTGTGATGTGAAACTTGTTGTTGGCTCGGGAGTTGGCATATGTGATATGAAACTTGTATTTGGATTGTGTGTAGATGTATGTGATGTGAAACTTGCAACTGGCTCTGTAATTGTTGTATGTGATGTGAAACTGGTATTTGGATTGTGAGCTGGCATATGTGCTGTGAAACTTGCAGTTGGCACTGGAGTTGTTGTATGTGATGTCAAACTGGTAGTTGGATTGTGAGTTGTCCTATGTGATGTGAAACTTATATTTGGATTGTGAGTTGTTTTATGTGATGTCAAACTTGTGGTTGGATTATAAGTTGTCATTTGTGATGTGAAACTTGGAGTTGGCTCGGAAGTTGTCGTAAGTGATGTGAAACTGGTAGTTAGCTCGAGAGTTGATGTATGCGATGTGAAACTTTTAGATGGTTCAGATGTTAACGTATGTGATGTTAAACTTGTAGTTAGCTCCGGAGTTGTCATATTCGCTGTGAAACTGGTAGTTTGCTCGAGAATTGTTGTATGTGATGTTAAACTTGTAGTTGGCTCGGCAGTTGTATGTAATGTCAAACTGATGCTGGACTCAGGAGTTGTCGTATGTAACGTCAACCTTGTAGTTGGATTGTGATTTATTGTATGTGATGTGAAACTAGTAGTTGGATTATGAGTTGTCATATGTGATGTTAAAATTGTAATTGGATGGTGAGTTATCATATGTGATGATAAACTTTTAGTTTCCCCGGGAGTTGTTGTAAGTGATGTGAAACTACTAGTTGGCTCGGGAATTGTTGTATGTGATGTGAAACTTGTAGTTGGTTCTGGATTTGTCATATGTGATGTGAAACTTGTAGTTGGCTCTGGAGTTGTCGTTTCTGATGTGAAACTGGTAACTGGCTCAGGAGTTGTTATATGTGATGTGAAACTTACAATTGGCTCTGTAATTGTTGTATATGATGTGAAACTGGTTGTTGGATTATGAGTTGCCGTATGTGATGTGAAACTGGTATTTGGATTGTGATCTGTCGTATGTGATGTGAAACTTCTGTTTGGCTCTGGACTTGTCTTATGTGATGTGAAACTGGCAGTTGGCTGAGTTGTTGTTGTTTGTGATGTGAAACTGGTATTTGCATTGTAAATTGTCAGATGTGATGTGAAACTTGTACTTGGTTCTGGACTTGTCGAATGTGATGTGAAACTGGTAGCTGGCTCAGGAGTTGTCGTTTGTGATGTAAAACTTGCAGTTGGCTCTGGACTTATTTTATGTGATGTGAAAGTTGTAGTTGGCCCTGGGCTTGTCGTTTCTGATGTAAAAATGGTAACTGGCTCAGGAGTTGTCTTATGTGACGTGAAACTTACAATTGGCTCTGTAATTGTTGTATATGTTGTGAAACTGGTATTTGGATTGTGATCTGTCGTATGTGATGTGAAACTTCTAGTTGGCTTTGGACTTGTCGTATGTGATGTGAAACTGATAGTTGGCTGAGGTGATTTTGTTTGTGATGTGAAACTGGTATTTGCTTTGTAAGTCGTCGGATGTGATGCGAAACTTGTACTTGGCTCTGGACTTGTGGTATGTGATGTGAAACTGGTAGCTGGCTCAGGAGTTGTCGTTTGTGATGTGAAACTTGTAGTTGGCTCTGGACTTATCGTATGTGACGTGAAACTTGTAGTTGGCTCTGGGGTTGTCGTTTCTGATGTGAAACTGGCATTTGGATTGTGATCTGTCGTATGTGATGTGAAACTTCTAGTTGGCTTTGGACTTGTCGTATGTGATGTGAAACTGATAGTTGGCTGAGGAGTTATTGTTTGTGATGTGAAACTGGTATTTGTATTGTAAGTTGTCGGATGTGATGTGAAACTTGTACTTGGCTTTGGACTTGTCGTATGTGAGGTGAAACTGGTAGCTGGCTCGGGAATTGTTGTATGTGATGTGAAACTTGTAGTTGGTTCTGGATTTGTCATATGTGATGTGAAACTTGTAGTTGGCTCTGGAGTTGTCGTTTCTGATGTGAAACTGGTAACTGGCTCAGGAGTTGTTATATGTGATGTGAAACTTACAATTGGCTCTGTAATTGTTGTATATGATGTGAAACTGGTTGTTGGATTATGAGTTGCCGTATGTGATGTGAAACTGGTATTTGGATTGTGATCTGTCGTATGTGATGTGAAACTTCTAGTTGGCTTTAGACTTGTCGTATGTGATGTGAAACTGGTAGTTGGCTGAGGAGTTGTTGTTTGTGATGTGAAACTGGTATTTGCATTGTAAATTGTCAGATGTGATGTGAAACTTGTACTTGGCTCTGGACTTGTCGAATGTGATGTGAAACTGGTAGCTGGCTCAGGAGTTGTCGTTTGTGATGTGAAACTTGCAGTTGGCTCTGGACTTATCGTATGTGATGTGAAAGTTGTAGTTGGCCCTGGGCTTGTCGTTTCTGATGTGAAAATGGTAACTGGCTCAGGAGTTGTCTTATGTGACGTGAAACTTACAATTGGCTCTGTAATTGTTGTATATGTTGTGAAACTGGTATTTGGATTGTGATCTGTCGTATGTGATGTGAAACTTGTACTTGGCTCTGGACTTGTGGTATGTGATGTGAAACTGGTAGCTGGCTCAGGAGTTGTCGTTTGTGATGTGAAACTTGCAGTTGGCTCTGGACTTATCGTATGTGATGTGAAAGTTGTAGTTGGCCCTGGGCTTGTCGTTTCTGATGTGAAAATGGTAACTGGCTCAGGAGTTGTCTTATGTGACGTGAAACTTACAATTGGCTCTGTAATTGTTGTATATGTTGTGAAACTGGTATTTGGATTGTGATCTGTCGTATGTGATGTGAAACTTGTACTTGGCTCTGGACTTGTGGTATGTGATGTGAAACTGGTAGCTGGCTCAGGAGTTGTCGTTTGTGATGTGAAACTTGTAGTTGGCTCTGGACTTATCGTATGTGACGTGAAACTTGTAGTTGGCTCTGGGGTTGTCGTTTCTGATGTGAAACTGGCATTTGGATTGTGATCTGTCGTATGTGATGTGAAACTTCTAGTTGGCTTTAGACTTGTCGTATGTGATGTGAAACTGGTAGTTGGCTGAGGAGTTGTTGTTTGTGATGTGAAACTGGTATTTGCATTGTAAATTGTCAGATGTGATGTGAAACTTGTACTTGGCTCTGGACTTGTCGAATGTGATGTGAAACTGGTAGCTGGCTCAGGAGTTGTCGTTTGTGATGTGAAACTTGCAGTTGGCTCTGGACTTATCGTATGTGATGTGAAAGTTGTAGTTGGCCCTGGGCTTGTCGTTTCTGATGTGAAAATGGTAACTGGCTCAGGAGTTGTCTTATGTGACGTGAAACTTACAATTGGCTCTGTAATTGTTGTATATGTTGTGAAACTGGTATTTGGATTGTGATCTGTCGTATGTGATGTGAAACTTGTACTTGGCTCTGGACTTGTGGTATGTGATGTGAAACTGGTAGCTGGCTCAGGAGTTGTCGTTTGTGATGTGAAACTTGTAGTTGGCTCTGGACTTATCGTATGTGACGTGAAACTTGTAGTTGGCTCTGGGGTTGTCGTTTCTGATGTGAAACTGGCATTTGGATTGTGATCTGTCGTATGTGATGTGAAACTTCTAGTTGGCTTTTGACTTGTCGTATGTGATGTGAAACTGATAGTTGGCTGAGGAGTTATTGTTTGTGATGTGAAACTGGTATTTGCATTGTAAGTTGTCGGATGTGATGTGAAACTTGTACTTGGCTTTGGACTTGTTGTATGTGAGGTGAAACTGGTAGCTGGCTCGGGAGTTGTTGTGTGTGATGTGAAACTTGTAGTTGGCTCTGGATTTGTCATATGTGATGTGAAACTTGTAGTTGGCTCGGGAGTTGTATGTGATGTGAAATTGGTAGTTGGATTGTAAGATATTGTATTTGATGTGAAGCTTGTGGCTGGAATGTAAGTTGTCGTATGTGATTTGAAACTTGTAGTTGGCTCGAGAGTTGTCGTACGTGATGTGAAACTGGTAGTTCGCTTAAGAGTTGACATATGTGATGTAAAACTGATAGATGGCTCAGGAGTTGTCGTATGTGATGTGAAACTTGTTGTTAGCTCGGAAATTGTTGTATGTGATGTGAAACTGGTTGTTGGATTGTGAGTTGTATGTGATGTGAAACTTGCAGTTGGCTCAGGACTTGTTGTATGTAATGTCAAACTGGTAGTTGGATTGTGAGTTGTCGTATGTAATGTGAAACTGTCATTTGGATTGTGAGTTGGTGTATGTGATGTGAAACTTGTAGTTGACTTGGGAGTTGTCGAATGTGATTTGAAACTTGTAGTTGTCTCGGAAGTTGTTGTATGTGCTATGAAACCGTTAGTTAGTTTTAGAGCTGACATATGTGATGTGAAACTGATAGATGGCTCAGATGTTAATGTATGTGATGTTAAACTTGTTGGCTCGGGAGTTGTCGTATGTGATGTGAAACTGGTAGTTGGCTCGGGAGTTGACATATATGATGTGAAACTTGTAGTTGGATTGTGATTTGTTGTATGTGATGTGAAACTGGTAGTTTGCTCAGAAGTTATCATATGTGATTTGAAACTTGTAGTTGGATTTTGAGATGTATGTGACGTGAAACTGGTAGTTGGGTTGTGAGTTGTTGTATGTGATGTGAAAATTGTAGTTGGCTCAGAATTTGTTGTATGTGATGTGAAACTGGTAGTTGGCTTGGGAGTTGTATTTGATGATAAACTTGTAGTTGGATATTGAGTTGTCGTATGTGACATGAAATTTGTTGTTGGATTGTGAATTGTCGTATGTGATGTGAAACTGGGTGTTGGATTGTGGGTCGGTGTATGTGATGTGAAACTTGTAGTTGGATTTAGAGCTGTATGTGATGTGAAACTGGTAGTTGGCTGAGGAGTTGTTGTTTGTGATGTGAAACTGGTATTTGCATTGTAAATTGTCAGATGTGATGTGAAACTTGTACTTGGCTCTGGACTTGTCGAATGTGATGTGAAACTGGTAGCTGGCTCAGGAGTTGTCGTTTGTGATGTGAAACTTGCAGTTGGCTCTGGACTTATCGTATGTGATGTGAAAGTTGTAGTTGGCCCTGGGCTTGTCGTTTCTGATGTGAAAATGGTAACTGGCTCAGGAGTTGTCTTATGTGACGTGAAACTTACAACTGGCTCTGTAATTGTTGTATATGTTGTGAAACTGGTATTTGGATTGTGATCTGTCGTATGTGATGTGAAACTTCTAGTTGGCTTTGGACTTGTATGTGATGTGAAACTGATAGTTGGCTGAGGTGATTTTGTTTGTGATGTGAAACTGGTATTTGCTTTGTAAGTCGTCGGATGTGATGTGAAACTTGTACTTGGCTCTGGACTTGTGGTATGTGATGTGAAACTGGTAGCTGGCTCAGGAGTTGTCGTTTGTGATGTGAAACTTGTAGTTGGCTCTGGACTTATCGTATGTGACGTGAAACTTGTAGTTGGCTCTGGGGTTGTCGTTTCTGATGTGAAACTGGCATTTGGATTGTGATCTGTCGTATGTGATGTGAAACTTCTAGTTGGCTTTTGACTTGTCGTATGTGATGTGAAACTGATAGTTGGCTGAGGAGTTATTGTTTGTGATGTGAAACTGGTATTTGCATTGTAAGTTGTCGGATGTGATGTGAAACTTGTACTTGGCTTTGGACTTGTCGTATGTGAGGTGAAACTGGTAGCTGGCTTGGGAGTTGTTGTATGTGATGTGAAACTTTTAGTTGGCTCTGGATTTGTCGTATGTGATGTGAAACTTGTAGTTGGCTCGGGAGTTGTATGTGATGTGAAATTGGTAGTTGGATTGTAAGATCTTGTATTTGATGTGAAGCTTGTGGTTGGAATGTAAGTTGTCGTATGTGATTTGAAACTTGTAGTTGGCTCGAGAGTTGTCGTACGTGATGTGAAACTGGTAGTTCGCTTGAGAGTTGACATATGTGATGTGAAACTGATAGATGGCTCAGGAGTTGTCGTATGTGATGTGAAACTTGTAGTTAGCTCGGAAATTGTTGTATGTGATGTGAAACTGGTTGTTGGATTGTGAGTTGTATGTGATGTGAAACTTGCAGTTGGCTCAGGAGTTGTTGTATGTAATGTCAAACTGGTAGTTGGATTGTGAGTTGTCGTATGTAATGTGAAACTGTTATTTGGATTGTGAGTTGGTGTATGTGATGTGAAACTTGTAGTTGACTTGGGAGTTGTCGAATGTGATTTGAAACTTGTAGTTGTCTCGGAAGTTGTTGTATGTGCTATGAAACCGTTAGTTAGTTTTAGAGCTGACATATGTGATGTGAAACTGATAGATGGCTCAGGGGTTAATGTATGTGATGTTAAACTTGTTGGCTCGGGAGTTGTCGTATGTGATGTGAAACTGGTAGTTGGCTCGGGAGTTGACATATATGATGTGAAACTTGTAGTTGGATTGTGATTTGTTGTATGTGATGTGAAACTGGTAGTTTGCTCAGAAGTTATCGTATGTGATGTGAAACTTGTAGTTGGATTTTGAGATGTATGTGACATGAAACTGGTAGTTGGGTTGTGAGTTGTTGTATGTGATATGAAAATTGTAGTTGGCTCAGAATTTGTTGTATGTGATGTGAAACTGGTAGTTGGCTTGGGAGTTGTATTTGATGATAAACTTGTAGTTGGATATTGAGTTGTCGTATGTGACATGAAATTTGTTGGATTGTGAATTGTCGTATGTGATGTGAAACTGGGTGTTGGATTGTGGGTCGGTGTATGTGATGTGAAACTTGTAGTTGGATTTAGAGCTGTATGTGATGTGAAACTGGTAGTTGGTTTGGGAGTTGTTGTATGTGATGGGAAACTTGCAATTGGCTCTGTAATTGTTGTATGTGATGTGAAACTGGTAGTTGGTTTGGGAGTTGTTGTATGTGATGTGAAACTGGTAGTTGGTTTGGGAGTTGTTGTATGTGATGTGAAACTTGCAATTGGCTCTGTGATTGTTGCATATGATATGAAACTGGTTGCTGGATTGTGAGTTGTTGTATGTGATGTAAAATTCGTAGTTTGCTCAGGAGTTGTTGTATGTGATGTGAAACTGTTAGTTGGAATGTTAGTTGTGGTGTGTGATATTGGTGTAACAGTTGTTGATCTTCCATCAACGCAGGTCACACACATCCATTCACTTCCATTTAAATACAGAATGTATCTGCTTCCTTTTTTACCTTCAACATAGGAAGTAAATAATGAGTGGATTGTATTGAAATTGGTCAATAAGTAAAATAATCGTATTGATTAATGTACTCTAATGTATGTTGGTAATTTACAAGACAATGTCAACATTATAGATGCATGCTAATCAGTTCACATATTTATTTTATTGACAGTCGAGCCATGTTGATTTTGTCATGCTTTCAATAACTCTAAATGAAAAGCACTAAACAGTGTTAAAAGTGCCATAGAATGCATTGATACAATATTTTAAATTGTTCTCTGATGTCCCTAGAGTGTGTATATGAAGTTTTATCTCAAAATACCCCACAGATAATTTGAAATTGCCAGTTTTAGGGTATGAGCCAAAACGCGCTGTTATTTGTGTTTGTCCCCTTTAAATGAAAATGAGCTGCTGCTCCCGCCTCCCTGTTCAGACGAGTGCAGACCAGACTATAGCTTCAAGAGCTCATGCTCGCCAACATACAGGTGTTATGGTTTAACTGGTAGTGACCGTGTTACTGATCTTCACCTTTCTTCCAAATGCAATTTTTAACTACCACATTCCTATTCACGATCATTCTGGTAGCATATGAAGGCAGCATTATTGAAAAAGGCAGAAACAATGGAAGCTTTAGCAACATTAGCCTTACAGAGAGCCAAAAAGATCTTTTGGAAAACAAAATATGATGCGAGAAGCTTACTTTGTCTGTAGTCTGGATGTTTGCGCACAAAGCATTGGTATTGATCCCTCTTTCAAAAGCAATCTTTGCACAGCTCCAGCGCTGAACTGACCCTCGTTTGTGATGCAGTCTGGTGTAAAATGTTAGCACAGATGTATAGGACTTTTCAGTTTTTTTCCAGGACATTTCCTTCGAAAATGAAAGTTAACCACCATGTCCTCAGAGGTCTATGGAGACTCCTATGTTCGTTGGTGCATCCCAACACACAACACTTTTAATGGCTCTTTGGCACTGACATTGTATCTCCAGCAGCTACAGCAAGAAAGCAGTAATGGTGGACTGGAGTTTCTCACTCAGGGCTGTGTATATGCTAATAGGACAGAGACCATCACAAATGTGCGGGACTTTCACCGACTATGTCATCATAAACCGGGTTTATGTGGAAGTCGTGGCCTAGTGGTTCGAGAGTTTGACTCCTAACCCTGAGGTTGTGGGTTTGAGTCTCGGGCCGGCAATACCACGACTGAGGTGCTCTTGAGCAAGGCACCAAACCCCCAACTGCTCCCCGGGCGCCACAGCATAAATGGCTGCCCACTGCTCCGGGTGTGTGTTCCCGGTGTGTGTGTGTGTTCACTGCTGTGTGTGTGCACTTTGGATGGGTTAAATGCAGAGCACGAATTCTGAATATGGGTCACCATACTTGGCTGTATGTCATGTCACTTTCCATCCAAAGTTACGAATTTAACTTATGCGCAAAATTGGAACATCGCACAAAACATTTGCGAAGAAGCACCATTTCCATCCAACGAGTCATAGAGAAAAAAATTGTCACTGCCTGATAAACTGGCACTATGAAAAGTAGGAGAAGCTACAGAATGTAATATTTTTTTTTTTTTTTTCGAGCAGACGAAACATAATGAATGCATTTATTGCTTTTGGAGGTGGATGCTGCTAGCGTTTAACAGTTCTGGGAGGCAATTATACAGAAACACTTTGATGACACACTTTGCTCGGGCATTTCCGAATGACAATAACAACTCTTTAGATGCTGTGGAATGAGATCGCTCTGCTGGTTAGTCAGGATTTACCGCACCATAGCGCAAAGTCACATGACTTTTTTGATGCACTTGAAGGAATTTATTCGCAAAATGCATTTCCATCTCCCATTATTCACATTAACCCTTTATCGCACAAGTCAAAAACCACCTCAAGCAAGCGTAAAAACGTTTTTGCGAATTAAGGCATTTTTATTCTAAATTCAGCATTTCCATCACTCGATTCTGATGCGATACTTCAAAATGTGCATAAAAGCAGGGTGATGGAAACCCAGCTATAGTAGTGAGAAACCTGGAACTGCTAGTGTGGAGAGACTGTTTATGAATTATTGGGATTATAAAACAATGAGTGGGTTGATTTTTCCCATTATAGGCTGGTTATTTTCACACACTGCGGCCACACAGCTGTGTTCAAACACCTTATAAAAGTGATTTTTGCATTCTATGGCACCTTTAACTTATCGTGAATTAATTACTCAGCATGCTTTTCAAAGCAAGTACATTCGAGGTTAGTAGGCCTAACATTACCCAATTTACTGCTTTATCACTAGAGGAAAGAAATACTATGGCAGTTCACATGTAGAACTATATTTATTTTTATTCTGAAATGAATTCTTAATGGTTGTGAAACAGGCAACTAAAACAACTACTGAAAAGCAGTTTATAAATCTAGACTTAGTTTATAACAGACTTACCGCTGCATATTTCATTGTTATATAGGGCGTAACTACATTTATCTCCAGGATCAACAGGATGAATGTTCTGACATCCTTAAGAGATCATGACAACACATAATTCAACATAATTATATAATCATGCATATGAAAAAAAAAAAAAAAAAACTTCTGCACTGAATAGTGATAAAAGAACAACAGAGAATGCAACTCAAAACATAGTTAAAGAGGTCATGAATTTTTTTTTATTATTATTATTTATTTACTTTTTAAATTATTTTATAAAGTTGTCTGAGGTCCACTTTTGATGTTCCCATGGTTTTTACATTCAAAACATCAAAATCATAAAGTAATAGGCTATTTTCTACCCTGGTTTTGAGGCCGGCTCGAGAAATGCTCCGTTTTTATGGGTGTGCCGCATTAGAGACTTGGAAGTAAACACCCACTGCTATGATTGGATAATTTTGCATAGTAAACTAACTTTCTGTTTTTGACAAGCTACATCCTGCATAATTGGAGCCTTCTGTGACTTTGGTTAGACAAGTAGGCAACACATAATCAGGACATATCAAGCGATCTCTAACAAAGCAATAGTGATACATAGTACAAATAATTTTGACTCTATAAATGTGCTGCACCATTACTGTCAGATCTAATATAGACGACACAGCACTGCTTTTTAATCTCAGTCTCTCTGCAAATCCAGTGTCGACCTGTTTCTTGTTTACAAAGGAATCTATGATGAAATGAAGCAAACAATGTTCAATGGTTTACTCACGTGAGCGGAAACTTCGCTAAAAATAAATTTCACCCACACATTCCTAATATTTGAATCTGAAGGAAGGTTATGCAGTGACTGTGTTCTTCCACAACCAGAAGCTGCACAATATTTTGCGATCTTTAACATCATGTTTATTGCTTGGTTGCTCGATTAGATTTCTCAATTCATGACCCCTTTAAAGCTGATTGTATGATAAAAGTGTGGCCTATAACGTACAACCTGACAATAGACAATAGCCTACACTGTGACACCTTATTATGGATTTAGTTACTCGGTTTTTAGAACTTTTTGAAGATTTAAATCAATTATTTCAGACAAATGCATTAAAAATTTGTGAGATTATTGCTTTACTCAAAACACCTGCCAATAGATTATGAGATTAAACTTTAAAGCAACATTGAATTAAAACAACATGACTTGTCTTACCTCTATTGCTTCTTTAACTAAAGTGAAACACATAGACAACTATAAACTCTAAGTTTAGATTTCTTACCCTGCTGGCAGATATTTTTGATTGTTTTAAGCATAAAGCTTAAATTCGGATACCTTTATATGATATAATGTCTTGTCAATTGGCTTCACATAAGTACGTGTTGTAATATTTTTACTAGAAAAACAAGAAATACTAAAAAAAAAGAGGAGCACTATTATACAACTACTTATGCTGGCCCTGCTATATTCTTATGCAAGTGGTTACAAGTTTCAGTTTGCTCTGTCTTGAATGTTTAGTGAAAACTTGACTTAAACAACCTTTCTGAGCCTGTTCAGAAACGCTGGTCTAGATACTAACATAATGTAGTCTTATAATGAAAACTATTGTGTTCAGTATATAAACTGTACATTCATAAGTGCAACATTCCTTTCTTTTTTATTCACTTCCAGGAGAATATAACGCAAGATAATGATGTAAATTAAATAATGCACATTTAAAATAAATAAATAAATAAATAAATAAAAGGTCAGTTCTATAGTGACCTGTTACACTCTTCTGTTAAATAACCAACTGTCCTGCCCTAATTGAAGAGATAAACTGAAATTAAAAACAATATAACAGTAGATGAATCTTATCTTACCTGTCTGTGGAATTATGCTGCTGATGCTTATTATGCCAATCTGGCAAGTCACAATTGCTGTAAAAGAGAAGAGATTAACATAATATTATTTACTAAATATAACTAATCTAAAATAGTCTCTGTTTGTACCATGATCTGCTCTTTCTCGAGAACTCATTACAGAGCTTGTAGATAATTCTGGGGGCAGCTGTGGCCTAATGGTTAGAGAGTTGGACTTGTAACCCGAAGGTCGCAGGTTCGAGTCTCAGTGCTGGCAGGAGTTGTAGGTGGGTGGGGAGTGAATGAACAGCGCTCTCTTCCACCCTCAATACTCATGGCTGAAGTGCCCTTGAGCAAGGCACTGAACCCCCAGTTGCTCCCCGGGCACTGGATATAGCTGCCCACTGCTCCAGGAGTGACACGAACAGTGCTACGGACACTTTTTGCTCCACTCTAACCTCTTGCTTGGACAACTTTTGCCCACTATCGTCTAGACCGGCATGCTCCACCCCATCTGCCCCCTGGCTGTCCGATGTTCTCCGTGAACATCGCTCTAAACTCAGGGCTGCAGAGAGGAAATGGCATAAATCAAGAAACTCTACTGACCTCAGTGTGTATCAGTCTCTCCTCTCTTCCTTCTCTGCAAACGTCTTCACTGCTAAAACATCATATTACCACGACAAGATTAACAACTGTTGTGACACTCGGACACTCTTCAAAACCTTCTCTTCTCTTCTTAATCCGCCTCCTCCTCCTCCTCCTCCTCCATCGACTCTTACAGCTGACGACTTTGCAGTTTTCTTCACAAATAAGACAAGAGCCATCAGCGACCAATTCTCCACACCGCAGACTGAGGATAACTTCACAACTACTAATGCACCCTCTCTCTCCTCCTTCTCTCCACTCTCAGAGACGGACGTTTCCAAACTTATCCTGTCCAGTCATCCTACTACTTGCCCACTTGATCCGATCCCCACTCACCTCCTTCAAGCGATTTCTTCTTCAGTTATACCTTCACTTACTCACATTATCAACTCCTCTCTTCATTCTGGAACATTTCCCTCAGCATTTAAGCAGGCTCTCGTAAGCCCACTGCTGAAGAAACCATCTCTAAATCCAGCACTTCTAGAAATCTACAGACCGGTATCCCTTCTTCCATTCATTGCAAAGACACTCGAACGAGCTGTGTTCAACCAGCTCTCTATGTTTCTTGTACAGAACTACCTCCTGGACAGCAACCAATCTGGCTTCAAAAGTGGCCACTCAACTGAGACTGCCCTGCTCTCGGTTACTGAAGCCCTGCGACTGGCAAGAGCAGCTTCAGAATCCTCAGTACTCATTTTGCTGGACCTGTCTGCTGCTTTTGACACCGTTAATCACCAGATTCTCCTATCCACCCTCAGAAAGATGGGCATCTCTGGAACTGGACTCCAGTGGCTTAACTCCTACCTTTCTGATAGATCCTTCATGGTGTCTTGGAGGGGTGAAGTTTCTAAGTCACAACAACTTCCTACTGGGGTTCCTCAAGGCTCAGTACTTGGACCACTTCTCTTCTCCATCTACATGACGTCATTAGGATCTGTCATTCAGAAGCATGGCTTTTCCTATCACTGCTACGCTGATGACACTCAACTCTACTTCTCATTCCAACCAGATGACCCAACGGTAGTTGCTCGCATTTCAGCCTGTCTGAGTGACATTTCTAGCTGGATGAATGACCATCACCTTCAGCTTAACCTTACTAAGACAGAACTGCTGGTGGTTCCAGCTAACCCATCGTTTCATCACAACTTCTCTATACAGCTGGGTTTGTCAACCATAACTCCTTCCAGGACAGCCAGAAACCTAGGAGTTGTGATGGATGATCAGTTAAGCTTCACAGACCATATTACTACAACGACCCGGTCCTGTAGATTTGCCTTATACAACATTAGGAAGATTAGACCCTTCCTGTCAGAGCAAGCCACCCAACTTCTTGTCCAAGCTCTTGTTCTCTCCAGACTGGACTATTGCAATGCTCTCCTGGCGGGCCTTCCTGCATGTAGTATCAAGCCTCTACAACTGTTCCAGAATGCAGCAGCGAGGGTTGTCTTCAATGAGCCAACAGCTCACGTTACTCCTCTCCTCATCAGGTTACACTGGCCATCAGTAGCCGCTCGCATCAAATTCAAGGTACTGATGCTTGCCTACAAGACGACCACTGGCATGGTGCCAACATACCTAAACTCACTAGTTCAGTCTTATGCGCCCTCCAGAAGTTTGCGCTCTGCAAGTGAACGACGCCTTGTGGTGCCATCCCAAAGAGGTTCAAAATCACTCTCACAGACTTTTTCCTGGACTGCGCCCAGCTGGTGGAATGACCTCCCGATCTCAATTCGAACAGCTGAGTCTTTACTCATTTTCAAAAAACATCTAAAGACTCATCTTTTTCGCCTGCACTTAACCAACTAATACTAGCACTTACCTTTTCTTTTTCTTGTCTATCATATTCATTAAAAAAAAAAAAAAAAAACCTGGCTACGTGTTCTGTACTAGACTAACTGAGACTTGTCATAGCACTTGTATACCGTTGTTGTTCTCTTGTTGATCTGATTGTTTCTACTGTTCTCATTTGTAAGTCGCTTTGGATAAAAGCGTCTGCTAAATGATTAAATGTAAATGTAAATATTCACTTCTCACTGCTGTGTGTGTGCACTTGGATGGGTTAAATGCAGAGCACCAATTCCGAGTATGGGTTACCATACTTGGCAAATGTCACGACTTTCACTTTCACTTAAGTGTGTTAGGATCTGATTTTGGTTTGCATTGATCATTGATCAATCATTCTGGACAGCTTTGTTCTCATGTGGTGTTGTGTGGGTCTGTAGGGGTTAATGTGCACTAAAAAGAACAACAAAACTCACAAACTTCACCATTAACACTTTACACACCTGCTGAATTCAGAAGTGATGGCAGACAATCATCATTTGTCAATAGCCACAGTTTTATGCCTTCAACCGTCTCGTTCATTCTTAATTCATAATTCTCCCCCTGTTTTGTTATGTTGAAACTGTATGATCTGCATTGTCCTGAAAACACAGAGAACATTTAAATTTTTTACAGAAATACTTTTTAAAGAGCTTTGAACTCAAGAATGGTTTATAAATAAAATAATATAAGCGTGTTTTACCCAGAGAAGAGATATTTAGTGTGACGATTCCTGTTGATTCATGAGCTGTGAGACATATTATATCTGAGAGAAAAACAGAAATGAACTCAATGAGTTTGTCAGTCGTCACAAGTGCTTTCAGATAATAAATATACAGTATCACACAGTCATGTTAGCAGTATACTTCACATCTACCTGGAACTGTTGAGCTACTTGTGTTCCAGAAACACTGATCTGTTGAATTGACTTGGATTATCAGTTTTTCTGAGCAGGCTGCACAAACACAACATTATTAGATCATTAGATAATGAGGTATGACGTGGTATAACACTCTGTATCTACAGCAATATTGTATTAACATTTACATACACATTTGCATATTTATTTATATATATCATGTTATTTTTGTTTACATTTTAATTTGTTTTCTTCCTTTTTTTAAAGCAACATACTTATCTGGCACGGAGCACAACAGATGATCATCAGCCACAGCAAATTCTGCTTTTGTCGAGACATGATTCCCAGAGACAGCGGCCTGTTAGAGACACACTAGAGTGTTTTGGAAGTAAATCTTAAATAATTGTATTTATTTTATAATTTTTGAGATGAAGTCCACAGTCCAAGAGTTGAGAGAGTTTGATGCGTCCACATATGAAGCTGTTTGTTTATGAGCCACAGGACAATGACATACAGTTCATTTGAAAACATGCAAATCATGTTTATTTGGGCTTTAACTGAGAATCTTATCAAGAAACAGAATCAGTTTATAAAGTCACCTTTAATTGGCTAATAAAAGCAGCGACAAAATGCCAATGAAAGCATAACCTTTATTAGAGGCTATTAGACAATATTTAGATCAATCAATCAGATTTCACATGCAGATATTTACAATCAGATTTCCATGCAGAAAATACCAAGAACATTTTTAATAGAAACAATTGCAAATTGTAAATCCTGTCTTTACAATAAATGACACTTGCTTTGTTGTTTTGTTATCTAATGAATTACATTCATATATTTATCAGTTTGACCAAATGGAATAAATGTTTTTGGAGTCCAGAGAAAAAAAAAGAAATAGAAATCACATTTTCATTACATCATCATCAGCTGATTCTTACAGTGTTTTTGTTTTTTTTCAGAAACCCAATATTACACGTCTACGTGTGTGGATTTTAGTAAGCTGCTTTTATAACCATGCAAATGTCTGAATCTAAAAGCGTGCGGACATTACTGTCATCCTGAAGATGTAAATTTGTTTTCTAAATAAGGTTCAGTGTGGTTTGAGTCACTCTGACACACACATGATCACACATAGATGATTATAATGCTCAATAACTCTAACAACAGTCATATCATTTCTGGTTCCCATGAGCCGACGGTTCGGTTCACTTAGTTTAATAACTCGTGGGAACGTGATATTATGTTGTGGCCTTGAGATTTTATGTTGAGGGAACGACATTTTTTTTTTTTTTTTTTTTTTTTTGTGGTCACGAGTTTAATACGTAAACAAACCTGTGTGACCATAGCAACCCGGGATTATCAGAGATGGATTCATGAAATATTTTATTTTAAATTAAGAAATTACTAGATTAATTATTATAGAAGTTATTATATTAACCATATGGCCTTGGCTACCGGACTGTATTACGTGTGATAGTCTGAGTTTATCATCAAAAAATGTTACATAAAGTCCATAATATAAAATAGGCCTACAAGAAAACATTTTTATTCATCCTACAGTCTTGTAAATCCAATAACTGATCGTCTTTCCCCCGTAATATTTGTATATTATTATTATTAGCCTATTATTATTGGTTATATTTTTATATTAGTTTATATTTGTTTTTCCCTTCATTTCAATATTTTAACGTATTGAATACTTTTGTAAATAATAGTCTACTGTAAATGCTCGGCATGCCGATAAAGCTTTGAAACATATATTTCATTTTATTTTGTCTCATTAATAGACTATAATTATAAATACTACAGTGTTTTGTTGAGGAATTAATCATTCACATAGTTTAATTTGTAGATGAAATCTCAAAATGCTTATTTATCATCACACATGGTTAAAAATACAATTATAAAGTCAAATCTTTATTGGCATAATTATCAGGCGTTTGCAGTATTTGCAAAATACATGGTAGGCTGGCAAATACTAGCATAATTATACAAAAGGTTTACTAGGTAAAGCGATACACAAATTAAAAGGGGAATAAGCATATATAACAATAAATATAAAAATATAGACCTAATAAGTTAATGTAGTAATAATAAAAATAAACAAAAATAAACCGAACTTGTCAGCTCAGGGCACCGTACAGATCATATCAGAGATTTGAAAGCACAATTAAATCCTTCAAAAATAATAGACAGATATTTGTCATTTGTCTTGAGTTATTTCATTGAAATTTACCCTTTTTACAATTTTAAACAGTTCTTTCTTGTCAGAGAAACTACCCGCGACATCATTGTGAATGTGGTAGTAATACAGGAAGAGGAAAAACCCTGAAAAACTGAGAAACCTGAGAAACTTATTTAAATTAATTCAAATACATTTCAGATATGATTGTATGTATGCCTTCTAAACTGTGAGTAAAAATAATCATTAAGTAATATTAAAACACCTTACAAACAATAAAATAGAATATTAATTAAATTTGATCAAATTAAGAATTTATTATAATAATTAGAAATATTTTAAAATAATTTTAATTATAATTTAATTCAAAATTTTTTATTAAAACTGTAGAAAAATGCAAGCATTCTACCAAACCAAATGTAATGATCCATATACTGATGCATTTCTCACCCTGTAATGAGTTGAGCACAGTGAATATGTAATATGAGGGAATGATCATCGGTCCATAACTGAAGAACGCCACAGACCACGTCAGACCGAAGAGCAGGAACAAACTCAACACCATCATCAGCTGCTTTCTGAACGTCTTTCTCTTGCCGTCAACAGCTTTTATTTTTCTGGCTTGAACAATCTTAGTTAAGATAGTGATGAAGATTCCTGTCGTGAAGATGAAAACTAAAGCATAGTAGCCGATGTTCACTATGTAGTGAATGTAAATATTTGTAGTCCAGCACCTGTATTAAAGAGAATGAAATAAAAAGACAATCAGTAGACATTCATAAATTTAAGAATGTGTGACATCAAAGCAACTTACATTCTTGTGATTTTTCCAGACGTTGTGTTTAGGATCACTGCTTTATATCCTCCTACAGAAACTATAGGAGCCGGACACGCTAAAAACACACAGAAAACACAATAGTTATAGTTATAGTTTCATTTACAGCTTTTTGTTTTCGTTTCTTCAGATGAAAAAAATTTAAGATACAGTGTCAATTTAAAAAACTTTTGTAAGCACAGTCTATGTCAGGAGTGGAGAACGTTGGTCCTTGAGAGCCGCAGCCCTGCAGAGTTTTACTTCAACCCTAATCAAACACTCCTGAACAAGCTGATCAAGGTCTGAAGGGTTACTCGAAAGCTACAGGCAGGTGAGTTTTAATTAGGGTTGGAGCTGAACTCTGCAGGGCTGCGGCTCTCCAGGACCGGAGTTCGCCCTCCCTGGTCTATAATTTAATTATTGAGTTAAAAGTGCATGAAAATCATGTAATGCATACATATACTTAATGGACCTGCGCTACCATGAACTAACAGTAAACAGTTGTGTTTTTATTGATTATCATTAACAGAGATTAATAAATACTGTAAAAATAGTGATCATTGTTAGTTAATGCATTAACTAATAAAACCTTATTTTAAGGCAGCACTATAAGAGGTTGTTGCTCTGACTCACCCCAGCCCAACACAGTGATCTTCCTCATGTAGTTTGTGATGGAGACGTTCTGTCTGATGAGCCATAAGTACATATGAAGAGCTTGAATGAAGAACCAGGTGAATGAGGCCAGCATGGAGTAATGCAGGAGCAGCGCTATGAAGACGCACGCAGCGTTGTCTCCTGTGTTAGCGACGCTCTCGTTTGACAAAAACGAGACATTCAGTAGAGACAAAGCCACAAACATGTTCATCAAGATCTTCGTGGCCTGATTTGATTTGGCTTTCCTATTAAAACACACAAACAAATGCTTTTGTAACCTGAACTTTAATACTTCAATGGTTTGATTTTATCACTTGAAGCATGTTTTACATGAAAATATGAGAGCATGCACAGCTGTTGTTTATATTGCTGTGTGTAGCCTGTGGAAGTAATATTAGCTGCAGCAAGGGGCTATAATATTTTTGTTCAATATTTTCCTAATGACAATTTTATGATTGTTTATAAAGGCTTCTACGAACACCTTTTCCCCATTTTTACCACAGAATAAGGCAGGAAATATATTTTATAGTTTCTATACTTAATAGATGTCAATCAGTACAGCGTTATTCATATAGTTTATTTATCTATGACCTGGAGATAACTTGAAAAGACACACATAAACCATATATTTTTGCAATTGTGTGTTTGTCTTCATGTTTCATCATTATAAACGTTTCTGCTTTTTATTCAGCTCAGCTACATTGATAGCCGGATGCTTTTGTCCATATTAGGGATTTCCTGCAAGTTATAAGTTTTTACTTCTATGAGTCTGTTTTGGATTTTCTGCATGAGAGTGCCCTCTGGCTTTGAGTATGAATGAAACATGCACTGCAGGAGAGTGTTTCCATGCTCCTGATGTTCACATCATTTTGGATACAAATAAAACGTCAGGTCATGCAAAGACTATCAATACTGTCTCTTTGAATTTAAATCTAGATTTAAATCTAGAAACCTCTGTGTGAACACACCGGCCTGAATAAAGTGCAGGAAACGAATTTACATTTGATTAAAATGAAATATTCATTAAATATTAAAAATGCAGCTAATGTAGTTCTACATACAGCAATATAAACAAAGGTGCCTGTTCTCTTTCTTTCTTGCTGTTTGATTGGGAAAAGTTGGGTCTTGTCTTTTTTTAGTTATGACTAAAAACTATTCATGCTTTAAACTATTATTATTACAGTATTTATTTTTTTAAATCGTAGAGTGCCTTTAAATCAATTATCACAACACTTGTAAACAGGCTTATACTGATTTTCTCATCCTCCAAATTATATTTATCAGTCCTGATTTTATTATCATTATCATTCAAAAAATTTATAAATTCAGAATGGGATTAGAATTGAATTATATTTTAAATAAGACAGAAATATATTTTAACAGTAGTGTTTACAGCAGCAAAACCACCGTACTATGAGACATTCACACTTCCCATAAAGAACTGATTATAGAAATAGAATGGATCTTTTGTATTGCAAACATGATACTTGACTCTGAACTGCTGCTAATCATTATTCTTTTGTCGTGACACACGTTTACATTAATCTACACCCCACCTCCAGCAGTGCGGGGGTGTCGTAAAGTTTGGAAGTATACCGTCACTCAGCCTTTTCGAACTTCTTTTGCCCCCAAACGAAGAACGAAAATGAACTTCATTTGAAGTATATCGGGGCTTTTATAGTAGTATTAGTGATTATTGATTACTAACCAGCACTAACTGTATGATAAACTTTAAGATACTCTACCGTAGCAGGAAATGCATGAATAATGCAATGGCCAGAAAAAACATGGAGATGCCGCAGCCGATAGAAGAAATATAAGTCAGTGATTCCAGATGCATTGCTGTTATATTTGCATCTGGCGGAGACTGAAAGATCAGAGAAAACAGAATGAAACAGATCAGCAAGAGGATTTTAAAACCATTTGTTGTTTGTTAGCAAGAATCAGATCTTGTTTTAAATGCTTAAATATATATTTTTTTCATATTTTGCATGTTCACTAGAATGTAGACAGGGACTAAAAGACAGATATAGATTTAGTGGAATCTTTAATTTAAATTATGAAAGCATAAGTTCTTCTCTGCTAAGTTTCTCACCATCAGCACTGAAAAGAATGTCAGATGTGAGCAGGAGCACTTTATGGTGTTGCTGATGTTTGTTTCTGTCACACAGCCGAACGTCCTCCAGTTAAGTTCTCCTTCAAAGAAAAGAGAGCAACAAATTAAACTGATTGTAAAATTGTCTGTAAAATGGATTGAATCACATTGTATTCTATGACCAAGATTTAGACTGATAACTGCACACTTATAATGCCTTTGAGGAATCAGTAGATCAGTAGAATTGCTGTATCTGATGTGAAACTGGAAGTTGGCTTGAGAGTTGTTGTATCTGGTGTGAATCTGTTAGTTGGGTTCAGGGTTGCCATTTCTGGGGCAGCACTGGTAGTTGGATCAGGGGTTGTCGAATCTGGCACGACACTTGTAGTTGGATTGGGAGTTATCAATGATGATGCAAAACTGGTAGTTGGGTTGGGAGTTGTTGTATCTGGTGCGAAGTTGTTAGTTGGGTTCAGGGTTGCCATATCTGGCGCTACACTGGTAGTAGTGTCAGGAGTTGTTGTATGTAGTGCGAAACTGTTAGTTGGATTGTGAGATGTGGTGTGTGTCAGTGGTGTAACGGTGGTTGATTCTCCATCAACACAGGTCACGCACATCCATTCACTATCTTTAAAATGCAGAACGTATCTGCTTCCTCCTTTCCCTTCAACAGAAATAAACAATGGATTAATTTTTCTGCAGTTGCGCAATAATTGAAACTAATATATATATGATATGTTACATAATATATGATATGTTGGTTATTTATAAAGCAAAAAACACTGTAATTTCATCATTATAGATGCATTTTCATCAGTTCACACATTTATTATTGACATAGTCCAATCACATCATTGCCGTAATATATTTTGTCTGCTTATTTAAAGCTCTGAACAGTGTTACTTATCGTGAATGAATTACTCAGAATGCTTTTCAAAGCATGTACATTCTATATTAAAGGCTTAATATTAACTCAACTCAGTGATTTTTCATTAGAGAAAATAAATATAATGCCTGTTTACGTTGTACTGTATTTGATTCTGAAATTTAACTTTGATTTGTATGAAATAGAAATAGAAACAACTGAAAAGCAATTTATAAATCTTAAAACAGACTTATCACTGCATAGACCTTTGTCATATACCGCATTTCTACATTTCTCTCCAGGATTAAGAGGCTTGATGTTTAGCTTGATGTATGACATGATAAAAAAATAAAAATAAAAATAAAAATAAATAATCTATATTACAGGTCATAATTTAGGTGCCCACAGCCACAAGATAGTTTTTTTTATCACATTATTTTTTGCTTACATTTTAGTTTGTTTTCTAATGTTCACCAAACAACACATTCATTGGCATATATTTGTTGCGAAATCCATTTTTTAAGGAAACATACTTACCTGGCATGTAGAACAGCAGATGATCATCAGCCACATCAAATTCTGCTTTTGTCGAGACATCATTCCCAGAGACAGCGACCTGTTAGAGACACACGTTAGTTTTGTTTTCTACAGGCTTTGGAAATAAATCTTTAATAATTGTCTTATAATATTCTTCACATGAAAGTCCAGAGTCTGTTTGTTGCATCCACATATGATTCGATTATGAGCCGCAGGACTCTGACATACAGTTCATTTGAAAAGATGCAAATCATGTTTTTTGGGCTTCAACTGAAAATCTCATTTTCTGCTTACATTCGAGACCAGTTTATCAAGTCATTTTTGCTCACAGACGACAATATAACTGTAGAAGATTAATATGTTTAATTAAAGTAGCAACAAAATGCCAATGAAAGCATAACATTTACTAGAGGCAATTAGACAATATTTAAATTAATCAGCAATATTTACAGTCAGATTCCCCATACAGAAAATGCCAAGTGTGAACATTTTTCATAGAAACAATGAAATAAAATATTCTTTACAATATATGGCGCTTGCGTTATCTTCTCATCTAATAAAAGGCTTTCACACATTTACAAGTTTGACTGAAGTGCATAAGTAATTTTAAAGCCACTGAATGACGTTTAATTAGCTTTCATTCTGAAGATGAGAATTTGTTTTGTTAAAGATGTTCAGTGTTGTTTGAGTCACCCTGACACACACTTGATCACACTTAGTGGACAGAAGGATGATTATAATGCGCAATAAATCAAACATAAGTAATATCAGGTCATATCATATTCAATCCTTTTACAAAAACAGAAGTTTCAGTAAGAATTTTTCAGTTATTTGTTGTGAGTTATTTCAATAAAACTGACCCTATTTAGAGCCATACTTTTAGGTGCATGCATTGTTTTAAACATTTCTTTCTTTTTCAGTTGTAACATTTGTCTTTGTTGTTTTTGAGCTTGATTTTGGTGAGAATGCACAGTTTCCCCTTAAACAACGGCTGTACAAATCAGTTTAAAAATCAATCTGAAACAAAGAAAGCCTTCTGTCTTAATTATGCTGGTGATAAATATTTTCTTCAGCATTAATGCTGGATTGAGTGATGGTTGTGGTGGAGTCGGTGCTGTCTGGATCATCAGAGAAACTACCCGCAACATCATTGTGAATGTGGTAGTAATACAGGAAGAGGAAAAACCCTGAAAGACGAACACAAAAACTTATTTCAACGAATGCAAATACATTTCAGATATGATTAAAGTCATTTGCATATGTTTTTTAACAGTGACCAAAAATAATCAGACTTCTTGTCAAATTCATCATATTAGTGTAACTTGCATTATAACCCCTTTTAATAAAATTAAATAATTGAATTAAAATATATATTACATTAAATGTATTTTTTTTTAATTATAAGAAAACATTTAAAATAAACTATTTAAAGCTCTAATTATTAGCTGAACTCTGCAGGAAAAATAGAAGTGTTCTGCTAAACTAAATGTAAAGATGCATGTGATTGTTTCTCACCCTGTAATGAGTTGAGCACAGTGAATATGTAATATGAGGGAATGAGCATCGGTCCATAACTGAAGAACGCCACAGACCACGTCAGACCGAAGAGCAGGAACAAACTCAACACCATCATCATCTGCTTTCTGAACGTCTTTCTCTTGCCGTCAACAGCTTTTATTTTTCTGGCTTGAACAATCCTAGTTAAGATAGTGATGAAGATTCCTGTCGTGAAGATGAAAACTACAGCATAGTAGCCGATGTTCACTATGTAGTGAATGAAGGGATTTGTAGTCCAGCACCTGTATTAAAGAGAATTAAATAAAAAGACAATCAGTTAACATCAATGAATTTATGAATATGTGACATCAAAGCAACTTACATTCTTGTGATTTTTCCAGACGTTGTGTTTAGGATCACTGTTGTATATTCTCCTACAGAAACGATAGCTATGACTATTGGAGCGGGAAACGCTGAAAACACAGAGATTAATTTATTTAGTTGAAAAAAGACAAAACACAATATCTATAGTTGTACTTTAACTACAACTGTTTTTTTTCTGGTACACTCGATTACAGTTGTAAAAATGCAAGCTTTGTTTCCGAATGCCTAAAGTAAAGATATAATGTCAAATTAACAACCTTTTGTAAACACAGCCAGTCTGTTTACAATGAAAGTGTCCAAATTGCAGTATTTAACATATATAACAACTTAAACTGCTTTTTAAACGCTCAAGACAAACATCTCTACCTAGACCTCACAACGATTAAATTATTTTTAATAGATGTTTTGTTGCTCTAACTCACCCCAGCCCAACACGGTGATCTTCCTCATGTAGTTTGTGATGGAGACGTTCTGTCTGATGAGCCATAAGTACATATGAAGAGCCTGAATGAAGAACCAGGTGAATGAGGCCAGCATGGAGTAATGCAGGAGCAGCGCTATGAAGACGCACGCAGCGTTGTCTCCTGTGTTAGCGACGCTCTCGTTTGACAAAAACGAGACATTCAGTAGAGACAAAGCCACAAACATGTTCATCAGGATCTTCGTGGCCTGATTTGATTTGGCTTTCCTATTAAAACATACAAACAAATGCTTTTGTAAACTGAACTTTAATACATTAGAGGTTTGATCTCATCACTTGAAGCATGTTTTACATGAAAATACTGTTTGTGACCCTGGACCACAAAACCGTAAGTGTCGTAAGTGTCAGTTTTTCAAATTTGAGATTTATATATCATCTGAAAGCTGAATAAATAATCTTTCCGTTTATGTATGGTTTGTTGGGAGGACAATATTTGGTTGAGATACAACTATTGTTACAACTTTTGATTCAACTTTTGTTGGGGAAGTCGTGGACTAGTGGTGTGTGTGTGTGTGTGTGTGTGTGTCTGTGTGTGTGTGTGTTCACTGCTGTGTGTGTGCACTTTGGATGGGTTAAATGCAGAGCACCAATTCTGAGTATGGGTCACCATACTTGGCTGTATGTCACGTCACTTTTTTTTTCACTATTTGAAAATCTGGAATCTGAGGGAGCAAAAAAAATCTAAATATTGAGAAAATCATCTTTAAAGTTGTTCAAATGGAGCCTTTAGCAATGCATATTACTAATCAAAAATTAAGTTTTGATATATTTATGGTAGGAAATTTACAAAATATCTTCATGGAACATGGTCTTTACTTAATATCCTAATGATTTTTGGCATAAAAGAAAAATCAATAATTTTGACCCATACAGTGTATTTTTGGCTATTGCTACAAATATACCCCAGAGACTTAAGACTGCTTTTTGACTCCAGGGTCACATTTCAGTCTTCAAAAGTTTAAGTTTAATTCAATGTGTTCTTTGTACATGTACCAGCAATTTCTAAGTGAAAATTGTTTGTTAGTGTAGTAATAATGATTATTAATTACTAAACAGCACTAACTGTATGATCATTTTTAAGATACTCTACCGTAGCAGGAAATGCATGAATAAAGCGATGGCCAGAAAAAACATGGAGATGCCGCAGCCGACTGAAGAAATTAAAGTCAATGTTTCCAGATCCGGCACTGTGTCATTTGGTTTTTGCAGGGACTGAATTATTGGAGAAAAGACAGAAAATTGCACAGATCAGCTGGATGATTTTTTGCTGTCATTTCCACAATGTCCTCATGTTATACTTTAAAAGAAATGAGAACTGTCTCAACTCTATTGTGGGAGGAATGCTCTCTTTCTAGAAACAGTTTTCAAATAGACTTTTTGTTGTCCCATTAGAAAGTCTTTGTTTTATAGATGCATCTAGGAAAAAACTCTGAGATTAAAAATTGTGGTAGTGTCCTGACCAAGGATTTTTGAGTTCACTAGCATGTAGACTTGGAGTGAAAATCTCATAAATCATAAATCATGAAAGCATAAATTCTTCTTCTCACCATCAGCACTGCAAAGAACGTCAGATGTGAGCAGGAGCACTTTATGGTGTTGTTGTCGATTTCTGTCTCACAGCCGAACGTCGTCCATTTAAGTTCTCCTTTAAAGAAAAGAGAGCAACAAATGAAATTAATTATACAAATTAATTATAGAAAAATAAACTGGGTTTGTTGATAGCAACATAAATGAATGTACCTTTGCCATCCCAAGAAACGCAGGACACATTACCGGTCTGTAAAAACATGTTTATTTCGATTTTTTTTTTTTTTACAGTGTAATATAAAACAAGTTTTGCAACAAAACCTTCATTACCAGATTATCTTTCTTTTTAATGATCATGTCAATATTGTTGGAGAGGTTGGAAATACTGGCCCCCATCGTTATTCCATAACTCTCACTGTTCAAAACAGTGTGAGTTTTACTGTCCTCCTAAATCAGAAACCATACCAGAATCAAATGCAAACAATCAAGAAACATTTGTCCAAAAGTAACATTTTTGATGAATCGGCTTCATCAGTTCAAAGTGAAACTGAAACATTGGTGCAGACCTTATTTCCCATATTTTTGAACCGTAAAATTCCAACAAATGCACTTCCATTGTTTTCCTGCCGTGATTTATTAAAGGCCTCGCTGGGAATCTTTACAGACCAGGGAAAACCAGCCTGGTTGCTCTCAACAACCTGTGAAAAGAAGAAATGGCACTGATGATGTTAATTCTTCCCCAGAGGGATGCTTTTTAATGCTTCTCAGGCCTTACGTTTATTAAATTCTGACTTGAAGAGTAGCATATGTTGATGTCTTTGGTTGCTGTGTTCTTGGGTTGTCTTTGGAGGACGCCAATTACATCCCCCATGACAATCGCTGCATTGGTTTTATTGCTTTTCTCCATCTCCTCCACCAGTGACTCCAGTTTTTCCAAGTTTTTTCTGTGAAATGCATTGAATCGCTTGGTATTCTGTAACTAATTTTCAGATTTGAAATCTGCTGGTAACCGCACACTTACGCTGCCTTTTGGGGATCAATTTTATCTGTGTTGTTTTGATAACCTTGTAGATTTAAAATGGTCTCAGCTGTTGGGAGAGTTGGCTCGGGAGTTGGGAAAATGGTAGCTGGATTGTGATTAGTTGTGGTGCTTGACAGTGGTGTGAAGGTGGTTGATCCTTCTACAAAGCAGGCCACACACATCCATTCACTCCCATTTAAATGCAGAACGTATGTGTGTTCTTCTTTCCCTTAAACCCAAATAAACAATGGATGCATTTTATTCCAGTTGCGCAACGACTCAAACAATCTTGTAGATTAAAATGCTCTAATATATGTTGGTTATTTATGAACCAAGAAACATTTATGCATGTTCATCAGTTGACATATTTGTGTTTAACACAATCCAGTTATATTATTGCCATGATTTTGTCATGCGACTCCAAACACTAAACGAATGAATGAATTTCTCAAGCGCATTCTGTTTAAAAGGCTCAAGAAACCCAAATATTAGGCCTACAGCTATGCTAGAAATAAGTCAGTTAACGTTGTTCTATATTTATTTTGATTCTGAAATCAAACTTTGCTCGGTGTGAACTTTTTTATAAATCTTAATAATATTAAGGCTTACCACTGCATGTGTCATTTTCATATGCAGCATTTTTACATTTCTCTTCAGGATCAACAGAAAGGATTTCCAAACAACCTCGATAGAAAAGAAGACATAATTCAACACAATTATGTATAATTGCAGTGTATGATTTGAAATAAGGACTTCTGCAACTACGCATACTTAGAACAGCATGGAAGGTAAAAAAGGATCAACATAAATAAAACATTAAAGAGAGTTAATGGAAAAGAGAGTCATGTATGTTTTCTGTCGGCTGTTTAGAATCCAAACAAATTGAATCACTATTGCAGAAAGTTCTGAAATAGTTTGTGATTCAGTTTGATTCGTTTGGACAGTTCACTGAATCAATCGTTTGCAGAGGTTTCTCTAACCTAAAGAGATATTTCCAAGATAGAAAACAAAAATATTTATTTGGGACAAATAGCTAACTGTAAAAAAAAACTAAGGGATATAACAGGATTCAGAATACACATTATTGATTATTCATACTATAGAAATTCAGTATACGTGTTACTGATGATGAATACTATATACAGACAAGCAAATTCATCAATAAGGGCTGATCTTTTAATATCACTGATTTAATACATTAAGCTACGTTCATGTTAAACATTTCAGAATTTCCCCATTTGTTCAAACACCTTATTATCAATTTATTATTATATGATTTAGTATTATTTTAAATATATTATTTGCATTTTTGTGTGAGTTATATCATTAAATAAAACATAAAAAGCTTTCCACACTTTTCATGTAGTATAATCTGTTTTCAAATAATTTAAACGTTGATATGTATCCTAAAATATTCTAATATAGTGTATATTGTGTCATGTTTTAAAAAAAGGCTGCAAAATGCACACTGGAATTTATTGGTAATTTGGTACTAAATAGTCTTATGTTGGACTTTTCTGTTTGCAAACACCATATAAATTCTTAAACCAGTCTAACTAGCCAAAGAGTATGTTATCATATGAAGGCCTGCACTCAGTAGCATCAATACATTAAGAGCCAAGGCAAGGCGAGCTCTGTTCGACTGGACAACACCTGTGTGTGTGTGTGTGTGTGTGTGTGTGTGTGTGTGTGTGTGTGTGTGTGTGTGTGTGTGTGTGTGTGAGTGCGTGCGTGTGTGCATGTGTGTGTGTGTAGAGCGTGCAAAGATGAATAACTTTAATCATAACACAGGAAATTAGACTCTTACAGGCCACGGTAAGTGTTACTTTTTAGTTGTGTTTTTCCTCGTTCCTGGTCTCCTGCCTTGTTTTTTTTTTTTTCTTTGACCTACTGTATTTCTCCTTCCTTGTCCTGATTATGTCTTTCTGTTCACCTGTGTTCATTCAATCATGTCATTAGTCCCTTGTTTGTTTTAGCATTTCTGCTCCCTGTTCTGTTCTGTCCTTTGCCGGTTATTGTTTGTGTTGCTCTCTGCTCCTGGACTCTTTAAGTTGATTAAAAAGTCTCCTAGTTCGTTATTCTCCTTTGCCCTGCATTTATACTGCACCAACACCTTACAGTAAGAGTGCTTTTCAAGTATTTTTCATGAAATTTCCAGTACTTTAAAACTTTTTCAAAGCTCAAAAGTCTGAATAGTAACTTAAATTTTATTTTTAATGTGATGACCAAAATCGCTTTTTGTTCATCCTTCAAAGATTGTCCTTATTTTTAAATCTAAAAGTTTCAACGTATAGAAAAACTAACACTTATTTTTAATTTTTTTTTTTTTTTTTTTTTAAGAAAAAAAGACCTGAAATTAACACTACAACCAGTAGATGGCTACAGCGGAGCACTTATTGGCTTATAGCATTTTATATGAATTTATTTTTTAGTTTATTGAATCACTATTATAGCAATTTAATAAATATATTGTCTTTTAAATGTCATTAATCGTCTTTTTGTCACTGTTTGTTCTGAAGTGTAAAATACACATTTGCAAATTCAGTGCAAATTCATTGAGTGTGAAAACTCCAGTCAGATCATTGAATCTAACTAAATGTCACAATGAATATTTTATTTACATTGTGTCTCCGCATTGTTTGTTATAATGAGAGGATTTACATGCATGTAAAACAGTAAAGTTATGCTCGAGAAACTCATTCAGAGAGATACTGAATGGATTCTCACAACCTGGATGCTTGTGGCTGGCTATAATGCTCAACGCTTTGTAAATTTGCAGCGATGTTGAACTCACGTTACGCGACATTAACCACCAGATCGCTTTAATTTTTTTTTTTTTCCTTTATTAAACAATTGCAAATTATATGTTGCACGTAGTAACATACTCTGTTAATTCTGCAATAAAAATAAATTGGTTTGCATTGACCCGACCAGACAGAAGCCCCATCCTGCCGTACACAACCAAAGCCTCTGCCCACACTTTAGAAGGAATGAGGCTTCTACTTTAATTTTATGCTATTTCTATACTTCTAGCTATCTTTACGGTGGGAATCAGAATACAATATATCTGGCTGCAATGACAATCAATAGGATTATAGAAGAGGGTGAGATCTTACCTTTGTATGGATTTGGATAATTGGCTTTGCAGGTGGTGGTGGGTATGGTAGAGCTATTTGTAGGGTTGTTAGTACTGGTGATAGTGGTAGATTTAGTCATGGTGGTGGTGGTGGTAGAGTTGTTAGTAGCGAGGAAGCTGGTCAATTCGGTGGTGATGGTGATAGGGCTGGTAGTAGTGATGGTAGAGTCAGTGTTGGTAGAGTTGTTAGTAGGGTTGGTGGTGGTGATAGGGCTGATAGTAGTGATGGTGATAGGGCTGGTAGTAGTGATGGTAGAGTCAGTGTTGGTAGAGTTGTTAGTAGGGTTGGTGGTGGTGATAGGGCTGATAGTAGTGATGGTGATAGGGCTGGTAGTAGTGATGGTGATAGGGCTGGTAGTAGTGATGGTAGAGTCAGTGTTGGTAGAGTTGTTAGTAGGGTTGGTGGTGGTGATAGGGCTGGTAGTAGTGATGGTGATAGGGCTGATAGTAGTGATGGTAGTGTTGTTAGTGATTGTGGTAGTCTTGGTGGTGTTGATGTCGGAGTTGTTTTGCTGTGTCTGACAAGTCACAATATGATTTGATATGGATCCTGCAGAATGAAATAAATGAAATTTGTAAATATACCTAATTAAATATAGTCTGTATTTGTACATGATCTGCTCTTCTTCAGGAACTTATTACAGAGCTTACAGGACAATGAACACACAGACTCAATTTACATAGCTTGATTACTTTCAATCTTACCTACTTTCTGTTTTTGCTTTGCATCACTTAATGAAATGTTTAGAACTCAGAATCTAACCAGCGATGAAGTGATCATCACTAACAGCAAAGATCCCGCATGCAAACACGAATTTGTGGAAAGTACGTCTGTAATTATGTGGTTCTGCGTGTGTGTTAAACTTAGGGTTGCAAAGGGGTTAAATATTTCAGGAAACTTTCCAAAAATCCCTGGAATATTCCAAAAAATCTGAAATTTACTGGAAATTTTTCCACCTTTTCGCAACCCTAGTTACACTGCGTCTATCACATACCTGTTGAATTCAGGAGTTCTGATGTAAGGCACTTAGATGGATTTGGGAAAAACCACATTTTAATGTTTTTAGCCAGCTCATTCATTCTTACTTCATATTTCCCCCCATTGTTTGTTATGTTGAAACTGTATGTTTTGCAATGTCCTGGAAACAAGATAGAAAATTTTTACATTTTATATTAGTTAAAACTGTTTTTCAATTTTCAAGAATTGTTTATAATTGGAATATAGGCACCAAAAAAAAAAAAAAAAAATTGTTTAATCGACAGAAAGAACTTAAAATGTTGTTATACTAGTTGATGTAAGTTCAAAAAGAGGCTGGTATAAATTTTTTTTTTTGTAAACAACTTTTTATTAGTTTTTTTACATATAACAAGTAACATCATTCAGGATAGAACACAAAAACAACAACAACAGACATCAATTTACATATTCCAATGAGAGAGAGAAGGAAGGGGAAAAAAAAAACAATTACTCTTTTATGTAATCCTGTATTTAAAAAAAAAAAAAAGCCCTAACCCTAACACTGCCAAACATCAATAGTACTCAGTTTGGCCTTATTAATTTGTGCTGTTGTACATGCACAGGCTACTATTTTAAGAAGACTATGGATCCCATATGTTTTCCCACAGAAATGTGGTATAAACCAGTTCTGAATTATTGTCTTTTTTTTTTGCCGCTGTAAAACCAGCAAACAATTGCGCTTATACAGAAGCCAGAATCATCATTAAGAAGACATAAACTCAGCTTAACCATGTAATCAATTTGTAGTAAAGAGGATAAAACAAAGTTTACATGTGTCCACAGACTCACAAAACATATGAAGAAAAGTACCTGATGACACAGTATTACAGATATGGCAGTTGTAATTTGGTTGTAGTTTCATTTTGAATCTTTTGTAAGGAGTTATATATGCTCTATGAATAACTTTGAAATGTATAAGATGATGAGCCAAGTTTCTAGAGGTTTAACTGAGGTTAGACCACACCCTCTCCCAGTCGACAGGTAAATTTAGGTCAGATAGTTCCCGATCCCAAACAGATTTGGTAGAAAGAGGTTTTGTAATGCGATCAATAATTTTACTATATATTAAGGAAACAGATGGTCGACCAGAAGATGGTGCAATACAATCTCGTATAGGATGAGAGGAAATAGGAGATGTCCAAAGAACTCCATATGATTTGAGAGCAGAACATAACTGAAAAAAGACAAAATATGATGATGCTGGTAAACAAAACTTAATTCTCAATGCCTGAAATGAACAAAGGCCTTGGTCATCATATAAATCACAGCACGTGTTTATGCCTAAAGAAGACCAAGATGGTTGGACAAATGGACGATTTCCACATAAAAAATTGAGATTGTGCCATAACGGTCCACTGTTACAAAATTTGATGGGTCCTCCTATCAGACGTTCAACCGTTTTCCAGGTTCTAATAGAATTAGCTATAACCGGGCCGAATTTGTAATTATCGCCTTTTTCCCCTGTGCTAGCAAATAAAATATCTTGAAGTCTGTTTGGTTTAACCTTGTCAGCTTCAATCACTCTCCATGACACTTAAGATTGAGGGTCAACCCAATTATGAAGAGCCTTAAGTTGGAACGACCAATAATACAACTCAAAATTTGGTACAGCCAGTCCTCCTGCACGTTTAGGATGCTGTAACATGGTAAGTTGGATTCTGGGGCTTTTACCATTCCATATAAAACGGGAAAGTATAGAGTTTATCTCCTTAAAGTAACTTGGAGGGGGAGAGAGTGGCAGCATAGAGAAAAGAAAGTTAAGCCGAGGTAACAAATTCCTTTTAACTGTGGAGATTTTACCTTGAAGAGAAACTTTAAGATTCCATCTTTGAATATCACTTTTGATCTTAACTACAATATTATTAAAATTGTCTCTGGCAATCTTATGTACGTTTTTATATATGGTAATGCCCAAATAGGTGAAATAATCCTTAATATGAATATATGGGGGAATAGAAGAATTAAACTTAACATTGTTAATTGGCATTAAAGCAGATTTGGTACAAATAATCTTGCATCCTGATAAACCACTAAAATGATCAAATTCCTTAATTATATCAGAAACTGATATATCAAAACGATCTAAATACAAAATAATGTAATCTGCGTACAGTGAAATAATATGATTGTTATCATGGATCTTAATCGATGCTACTTCAGACTTCCTGATGGCTTGTGCTAGTGGTTCAAGAAATAAACAAAACAATAAAGGGGAAAGTGGACATCCCTGCCACATTCCCGTTGTAGAAAGAACGGGGGAGGAATAATATTGCCAGTCAAGACTTATGCCGCAGGTGAGTGGTATAAAGTCTTAATCATAGAAATGAAATGTTCACCGAAGCCAAAACATTGCAGAACTGCCCACATATAGTTCCACTCTAGCCTGTCAAAGGCCTTTTCTGTGTCAAGTGAAAAAAAACACACATAGGCCCTGATGAGAGTCTGCATAATCAAGTATATGGAAGAGTCGGTGCATATTGTCAGATGCGTGGCACCCCTTTATAAAACCAGTTTAATCCTCCTTGATCAAACCATGAATTACCTTCTCCATGCGAAAGGCAAGAACTTTAGCGTAAACTTTTAGATCACCTGCGATAAGTGATATCGGTCTGTAGCTGGAACAGTCTAACGGATCTTTCCCTTTTTTAAGAAGTAAAGATATCAGCGATGTGTTTTGATCTCTATGAACTATACCATGTTCAATTGCAAAATTAAATGATTTAAGCATGAGTGTCCCTACCAACTCCCAGGTTTCTAAATATAATTCAGGGGGAAGACCATCTATACCCGGCGATTTGCCTTTTTGTAGGATTTTTAGTGATTTATGGAGCTCCTCCAAAATGAATGAGGCCTCCAAAGATTCTTTATTGATCTGGGAGATCTAAGGTAATTCTAATTTAGCTAAATACTGTTTACAAACTGATTCCTCAGAATCTGTTTCAGCTTTATACAAATTCACATAAAAATCTTTGAATATGTCATTGATCATCGTAGGGTTCATGGTGACCTGACCATCTGATGATTTTATTGCACTGATATATGCTTAGGACTCACATTCCCTCAGCCTAAGAGCCAGTAAGTGGCTAGGTCTCTCCGATTCGAAATAACATATTTTTGCCTAGTCCTATGCAAAATCAACTCCGCCTTTGAATGTGAAAGTAAATCATATTCTTCTTTCAAGGAGGACAAGTGTGTGGCCCACTGATCAGTAAAATTTGGTTTTCGAAGATTTTGTAATGATTGGATTTTACTTTCTAATTGTGTAAGCTGATGAATTTTCGCTTTTGCAAAAGTGGAAGAAAAACTTGATGCTATACAGAATCCTCGTATTGCACACTTAGTCATTTCCTACAGTATTTGAGGATCTACATCACATTTCTTATTTATTTCAAGAAATTACTTTATATGTTCTTTTATTGATGAAAAGTCTGATTGCTTAATGAGGATATATTAAAGCACCATCTGGGGGCTTTGGCTTTAATATTGGAAAGATGAATTTTACACAACACAGCAGAATGATTAGACAATAAGATTGTATATATAGAGGTGGAGGAATTAGAGGAAATTAGAGATGGACTGAGAAATATGTCATCTATCCTAGAGGAAGTCTTATGCCTGTTAGAAAAAAAAGTAAAGTTCTTAGAGGTAGTATTCAGAATCCTCCAAAGATCGATTATATTGAGTTTAGTGATAAATTTATTAAGCAACTTAGATGATGGATTGGCTGTTGTATCAAAGTGAAATTTATCCAAAACAGGATTTACAACAGCATTAAAATCACCACCCACCACCCACCACTAATGGGCAAACAGTCTGCTCAAGCAATGTATTGGAAATATTTGTAAAAAAATGAACTGCCTGCCTCATTTGGACCATAAATAGAAACCAATGCTATCCTGTCATTATGTATTTTGCAACGGATATAAACAAATCTACCCTCATCATCACTTCTGGAATGTTCAACTGTTAGCTGTAACCTCCTGTTAACTAAGATAAGCACACCCTTAGTTTTATTAAGAGCGCAGGAGAAGGCTGCCAATTTATAATACTTGTACTGGAAATGTGCCACATCAGATTGTTTCAGATGCGTCTCTTGTATCAGTGTACAGGAAATCGATTTATGGTGTAAATATTCTAATATACGGGTTCGTTTGATAGCAGAATTTAGGCCATTTACATTCAGTGATAGAATATTTAGAACATGCATTGTATATTCGTAATCCCAAAATTGTATCTAGTAAATGAAGAAAAACAAAAGCAATTCCATCCTGCAAATGACATGTAAACACTCCTACGTACACTACTCTATATACCAAACCACCTGAATGAGTAATCCTTTTAAAAATAAAATAAAATAAATAAAGATATTGATGTCTGTTGTAGAAAATAAAAATAACCCAGAAAAGGGAACAATAAACAACTTTAAACAAGAACCAAAACTGACCACACATTACCGAGAATATAGGTCTGACTAAAAAACAGAAAAATGTTTTGATACGTGACCAGTCCACTCCAATGCAAAACATGTCCCCGAAAGGCCCTCAGTGTCAAGAACTAGTAATCAAGCCTTCTTTCCATTTTAAAGCTTACCAGTCACTAGACAAGTGTGCAGGATAAAGAGTACAAGATCACAGCAGAAACTTAACAAGTGTCCATGTCCACCTTGTTATTCTCCTCTCCTGGGCAGTTAAAATCACCACCACCATCACGGTCGTTAAGTTCCCCTCGTTGGGCAGAGGAGATGGAGAAGGTATCTGTTGCCTTCCCATTGCTCTGTAGAGCTGCAGCATATGTCGTCTTCTGTGGCAGTGAGCTGATAAAATCCTCCGCTTTCTGAGGAGAGTCAAACATCATCTGCTCACCATTGTGCTGTAATTTAATTGCCGCCAGATACATGAGAAAAGGCTGCAGACCCAGTGCCATCATCTTCTTCAAGGCTGGCTGAAGCTCTTTCCTTTGGCCGTTGTGACTGAACTAAAATCAGAAAAAAATAGTAGCGTGACATTGTCCTGCATGTATTTTACTGGGTATGCCTGCTGTGCACCCTTCAGAATCGCTGATCTGTCTTGCCATCTGCACGAAAGATGAGAGTACGCAGCCGATCAGAGTTACTTTTTCTTCCGTCATACACACGATGAGCCCGATCAATCTCGACGTCGTGGCCTTTCAGTGCAGGAATCTACTTGGAAAGATTAGCTCTGAGAAAGCCGGCTGTGTCAGAGCCCTCCGCCCCCTCTGGTAACCCCACCAGTCATATCTTGTTTCTCCTGCTTCTGTCCTCAGTGTCTGTCATTTTATCGGTAAGTTGTTCTAGCTGTTTTCTCAAGTTTGTGACTGTCCTCCTATCCTCACGTGCAGCTGCCTGAAAGGAATCTACCCAGTTATGTGTCTGTTTCATCGCACTAGCTAACTTTTCAAGTTCTGCTCTTAGCTCTTTAACAGAATTGTTGGTTGCTTGTATGTCCATATGTAGGTCACGGAATGCTGGGGTCAGTACAGAGTCTATCACATGTCTTACTGTTGAGGCCACAACCGAATCCAAAGTACTCTGTTGTTCTTAAAGTGCTAGCTTGATACCATGTGCAATGGCACCATCGAGGTCCTCTCGGGAGATGGTGGAATCTTTGAATTTTTTCTTTATTAGGGATTGCTCGATCTCTCTTTTCCAATTGTCCTTGACCATTGAAGTACTCATGATGGCCAACCCTCAGGGGCCCACCACTGTCCACACTTGTGGTCCAGGAACGCCATCTCTAGTTGTGTCTGGCTGGCATGAGGGACACCGACAAGGTAAGGTTCCTCAACGCCCCTGTGTCCCAGACTGGCCTCTTTGGCGACGCGGTCTGCTTTTCCCAGTTCTAGGTTGCACAGAAGCAGACGGAGGTGATCCAACACATCCTGCCCTGCCCTCCACCGGCCGCAGCACCCAAGTCTGCTTGTTGCCAAGGGCGGTCCAATGCATACGCCCCCACTCCCGTCCAGCCAAGCACTATCATGGAGTCGAGCATAGGCGGGCCACCTGCCATGCCTGCCTAGGCCCCCATCAAACCTGGTGGCAAGCGGAAGAACAAGCAGCCCTGAGACAGGCGACCCAGAGATGCAGGGATCTGCTCTTTGGGAGATGGGGAACGCACTACTCCTTCCCCGGGAAGGGGAAATGTTTCATTTTACCCCACACTCAGAACCATCTCTGGTCCGCTCATAAGCCGCCCGAGTTGGGTCCCTGCATTCCACCTTGCTGCCTCAGTGCGGGTACAGCATTGGTTCTGTTGGTCCCACTTGCACGGTTTCTGGGTGCCTGGCTAGCGCTACCCAGCCCATCTCACTGGTTTCTGCAGACCTCTAGTCTCGGGATTAAATGTAAATGTAAAATGTTGGGTCTCCGGTTCAGCTGGAAAAAGTCTCCCCCAAACTCTCCCCGATGCAGAGGATCTCTTTTCTCGGTAAGGAGTTGGATTTGGTCAAACAGACAGCACGCCTTACAGAGGAACGTGCACGGTCAGTGCTGGCCTGCTTGAATTTATTCAAGGGCAGGACGGCAGTCCCACTGAGACTATTTCAGAGGCTCCTGGGGCATATGGCAATGGCAGCGGCACTTATACCGCTAGGGCTATTGCATATGAGACTGCTTCAGCACTGGCTTCATGGCCAAGTCCCGAGGTGGGCATGGCAGCGCGGCACTCACCAGGTCCAAGTTACAGCAGCCTGCCACCAAACCTTTACCCCCTGGTCAGATCTTACATTTCTCTGGGCAGGAGTGCCCCTGGAACAGGTCTCCAGGCATGCTGTGGTTTACATGCTGTGTTTGCCTCTCCAGAGACCTCTCATTGCCAGTTGTTCTACTCCCTGACCGAGGGAACACTCGGCACGGACGCACTGGCACACAGCGGGGCCTGTGCAAGTATACATTTCCCCCAGTGAGCCTTCTCGCACAGACGCTGTGCAAGGTCAGGGAGAATGAGGAGCAGGTCTTGCTTGTGGCACCGTATTGGCCCACTCTGACCTGGTTCCCCGAACTAGTGCTCCTCGTGACAGCCCCTCCCTGGCGGAAGGATCTACTGACTCAGAAACAGGCCACCCTGCGGAGGTTCTTGGTGACCTACCCCAAGAGGTAGTGGACACCATCACTTCAGCGAGAGCACCGTCTACGAGACATGCTTACACCTTGAAGTGGAACCTGTTCATCGAGTGGTGTTCTGTTCGTCGAGAAGACCCCCAGAGATGCCCGATCAGGGTCAAGCTTTCCTTTTTTTAGCAAGGGCTGGGGCGAAGGCTGTCTCCCCCCACCCTTAAAGTTTATGTCGCTGCGATCCCTGCTAACCATGGTCTATAGGTAAGCATGACTTGGTCATCAGGTTCCTTAGGGGGGCCAGAAGGTTAAATCCTCCATGGCCCCCCTCCATACCTTCTTGGGACCTGTCTCTAGTGCTTAAAACACTACAGCAGAGCCCATTTGAGCCATTGCACTCAGTCCAACTAAAGTTTTTTTTCATTGAAAACTGCATTGGCCTCCATCAAGAGGGTAGGCGACCTGCACGCATTTTCGGTCGACGATTCATGCCTAGAGTTTGTGCCGTCTGACTCCCAGGGCTTCCTGAGGCCCAGGCCCGGCTGTGTGCCCAAGGTTCCCACTACTCCCTTCAGAGATCAGGTGGTGAACTTGCAAGCGCTGCCCCAGGAGGAGGCAGACCCAGCCCTAGCTTTGCTCTATCCCGTCCAAGCCCTGAGATGCTACGTAGACTGGACACAAAGCTTTGGGACCTCAGGCCAGCTCTTTTTCTGTTACGGAGGCTGACAGAAGGGGAAGACTGTCTCTAAGCAGAGGATGGCCCACTGGATTGTGGATGTCATCACCCTGGCTTATCAGGCACAGGGTGTGCCCTGCCCGATCAGGTTGCAAGATAGCTTTACTAGGAGTGTGGCATCCTCCTGGGCACTGGCTCGTGGCGCCTCGCTGACAGATATTTGTAGAGCTGCGAGCTGGGTGACCACGGCTGCTGTACCACCGCTGAGCAGCTGGGTCACCGGCTCGGCTCCTCAGCAAAAACCTGGTATGCATTGCACCTGCTGCCTTTTTACGCTCATGCTGTGATCAGCTGCAGCTGGATGCTATAATTGCATGCCCATGTGCATTGTCTCATTTAGTTACACTCAAAGTAGATTGGTCTCTCAAAGCGAGATCCCCAATTCGTCGGTCACCGATGTGACGTCTCCAATTCCCTCCTACAGAGAACGAGGGTTACATACGTAACCGAGACATTATCAGTAGCTAAAATTATTTATTTTTGTTAATTTAAAAACATCTAAAATTCAATTCAGTTATTAAATATTTGATGAAATGGAACATTTCAAATAACTTGGCAACTAACCAAAAAAAAAAAAAAGAAAGAAAAAAAAGAGAGAGGGGAATTTAAGTTGAAGTCCTAAAGTTGCTAAAACCTAAATAGATATAAATTAAAGCCAAAAAAATAAAAAAATGAATAAATAAAGAGACTGGTTTAATCGACAGAAAGAACTCAAAATATTGTCATATAAGTTGATGTAAGTTCATTGGATAAAGGACTTGAAATGAGGCTGAGATAACAAATCAGGAATATATATATATATATATAGATGTGTGTGTGTGTGTGTATGTGTGTGTGTGTGTGTGTGTGTGTACACTGAGCAGTGTTGTTATTAGTAGCAAAAAATATATAAATATAAAAAAAAAGTTTTGTTAATTGAAAAACAGCTCAAATTAAATAAATTAAAATAATTATTTAAATTATTAATTATTTGAAGAAATAGAACATTTCAAATGTCTTGGCAACTAACCACAATAAATAAATAAATAGAGGAGTTTAAGTTGAAGTACTGAAATTGAAACAAATTAAAGCTAAAACACACACACACACACACACACACACACACACACAACAAAATAATAAAATTACTAAAACATATACTCAAATTAAACTGAAAACTGAAAATATAAAATATAAAAATAAAAGCTAATTCAAATAGTATTGAAGATTAACTGTTACCTGTGGAAGACGTGTTGTGCTTGACATTCACTATGCAAAAATCTCCTATCAGTATTTCATTTGATGGTGGAGATATCAGGTTTATAGCTGAAAAAATAAATAAATAAATAAATAAATAACCCCGTGAACTTATCAGTTGTCATGAGCACTATCAGAAAATAAATATACAGATTATTCACAGAAATCTTTTATTCAAATAAAAATGATAGTAGAAGCCTCATTCATTCTAAAGTGCAGAAAAAGAGAAAAACAAGTAAATTATATAAGACACTTGCATTTCACATCTACTGTACCTGGACAGGTTGATCTGTTGATGCTCAAGAAACATGTATCTGTCAAATTCTCGCCAATTATCATCATTTTTGAGCAGGCTGCACAAAAAAAGAGAATGTTATAAGGCTCTGTGCACCAAATAATATATTCATTGGCACGATAAATGCATTTTTAAAGCAACATACTTATCTGGCATGTAACACAACAGATGACCATCAGCCACAGCAAATGCTTTTGTCGAGACATAATTCCCAGAGACAGCAACCTGTATGAGACACACGTTAGTTTTGTTTTCTACGGGCATTGGAAATGCATCTTAAACCCTAAATCATTTTCTTATTACATTCTTGAGCAAAAGTCCACAGTCCAAGAGTTGAGAGAGTTTGATGCATCCACATATGAAGCTGTTTGATTATGAGCCGCAGCTCAGAGCCACAGGAATCTGAGATAGAGTTAATTTGCAAACATGCAAATCATATTTATTTGGTCAAAGTGCAATGTGTTTGTGTGTCTTTCTTTACAATAAATGACATTTGCTGTTGTATTTTTTCACCTAATGAATGACATTCACACATTAATGGTTTGATTAAAGTGAACAGATGTTTATGGGAGCCACTGAAAGTTTGTCATGATCATTCAGAAAAATTCAGAATTAGATGAGAATGTAATTTGATGTGTTTTCAAGACATACTTTTTCAAATACCCATGCAAATATCTGAAACCAATGATGTTTGGCCTCCACTAACATCCTGAAGATGCAAATTTGCTTTTTAAAAGAGGTTCTTTGTTGCTTGAGTCGCTCTGACACGTGCATGATCACATTATATTGCTCATAAATCTAATAAATCAGTAATATCAGGTCATATAAGAGGTCTGACAGAACAATTCAATACTTCCACAATAACAGACGTATTAATTTTAATCAACACTGATATTTGTCATTTTTTTTCAGTCAAAATGGCACTTCATTTTATATATATATTTTGAATTATTCTCTCCTACAGAAGTGATATTTGCTTGTTTTAGGGCCTGATTTAGTGAGAATATCATAAAAATTTGATATTGACTGCTAGTATATCAAAGTTTTTGATGCAAAAATGTTAAGTTTTATCAACATTTTCTGAATAAACCTCAAAAACCTGCAAAAAAAGATCTAATAGCAACATAGTCAGTAGTAAAACTGGTTAATGAGAATAAATATTGTTTTTCATCAGGCAATGTGTTAGAAATAAAAGTCTGGAGGACAGAATATGCAGTATGTACGATATAAATAACTGTAAATAGCCACAGAAAATGAATTATCTGATGCGGTGTGGGATCTGATCACGCCTTCATTGGCCGAATGCTCTAGACTCCGCCCACTCCTCCTGCACCAATGAGAGCAGCCGATGCCTCATTGTTCAGTGTGTTTCTCTGAACGCTTCTGTTTCTGTCTTTTCTCTCTAGTAATGTTTCCTCTTTGCTCTCCTTTTCTGAAAAGCCTCCTCTGAGTTATTGTTTTATGAGGTTATATTTTTGGATTTGTGGCAAATTATTAAGTTTGGTTCATTCACACTACAGTCAATCTAGAACTTGAAGAACACAGATGTGAATCTAGAAACTCCAAATACAAACACACTTTAAGGTGAATCAGGATTCAGTGTACAGTCATTTCCCATATAAAGGACTCTAGTGTCGGAGCTGCCGACCCTTGATCAAATAAAATAAAATAAAATAAGCTTTTGTGTTTTAACTCTAATACACTGACTAAAATAATAAACCATTAAAGATGGAAATGATCTCCTGGAGCTAAACTTCAACCAAGAAAAACTGTCAATATTTTCAGAATATTTTCAGCTTTTCCCCCAAGTATCTTCTATATCACTTTACATCCTTTTGAAAATCTCTTTTGTTTAATATATATATAAATTCTTAATAACATCATCATTTTCCAGGAATTGAGGAGAGATCATTGATCATTGTGGAGGGAAAACAACAACCATTGAATGTTATCAATAGGTCTGATGAATTCTGTGATGTTTGTGGCTTTGTCACTGTGAAACATTTTAAAACTGTAAAACATACTGTATGTTTGATCAAATGACAAAAAATCTGTTTAATTATATCAACATTAATTTACAGGATGGATAATGAACGCTTCCATAAATTACAACACAAGCTATTTTATTATATTGTGTTTTATTTTGTTTAGTCTTATTTTTTTATTTATTTATTTATGTTTTAAAGCATCATGACAGATATAAATACCAGGCTTTGGCTCTAAAGCACGATTTCACATTAAAGAGCGGATCATTCAAGGTTTTTATTGACTGAAGACACACTGATTGATCCAGCAGCGTCTAACCATGATGTCACTGCTTAATTAATGGGCTGCTGTCTGTTAGTCACTAATTAATATATGTTTGTCTGTGATTATTGGCCCATAAAGCTAACAAAGGCCATCATTTCATTATAAGCTTAAAGTAAAAATCAATTTCGAATCTGGGTTTTTACTTTTCTGTAAAGTAGACTTCTAGATCTATATGTAATATAATGAAACAAACTATTGTTATTATCATATACTAAATCATATTTAATATGTCCTATTGTTATATAGTTTAACATCATTTTATTAAATTTTTATCTTGTAATTTACAGCTATATATATATATTTCATATATATTTATTGCATGTATTCATTTATTTAATGCATGCATATATTTATTGCATACATTCATTTAATGCATTTATTATTAATGTGATTTAAATTTTTAGTTTATAAAAATAGTTTAACATCATTTTATTATATTTTTATATCTTTTAATTTATAGCTATTTATTATTATATATATAGTAAGCTATATATATATATATATATATATATATATATATATATATATATATATATTTCATGTATATTTGTTGCATGTATTCATTTATTTAATGCTTGCATTTATTTATTGCATACATTCATTTAATGCATTTATTATTTATGTGATTTAAATTTTTAGTTTATAAAAATAGTTTAACATCATTTTATTATATTTTTATATCTTTTAATTTATAGCTATTTATTATTATTATATATAGTAAGCTATATATATATATATATATATATTTAATGTATATTTGTTGCATGTATTCATTTATTTAATGCTTGCATTTATTTATTGCATACATTCATTTAACGCATTTATTATTTATGTGATTTTAATTTTTAGTTGATTTCATCTTCTCTCTGTCTCTCTAACAGTCAAAGCAGAAGGAGTCCATCCGTTTGTTCGTCCAGTGCAGGTTTGAACATGTCTGCAGATCAGAGGAGCAGCTGTGTTTGTGAATGAGCTCAGAGCTGTCAATCAACAGTCAACAGTTGCAAAGAGTTTGAGAATCTGTTCATCACTGTATGATAATGTACAGACAGCTGACTCTATTTCAGTCTAAACTAAACTAAACTACTAAAATCAGCAGGCTGATCAGGACCAAACCAAAGGTTATTTCATCCTAAAGGGTTTATTTTACAATAATGATCATACAATGTGATAAACTACATATGAAAAGTTGGTAAGATGTTTTTAAAAGAAGTGTCTTCTTCTCACCAAGGCTGCTTTTATTTGATCAAAAATACAGTAAAAATAGTGAAATATCATTACAATTCAAAATAGTTGTTATCTGTGTGAATTTCTGTTAAAATGTAATTTATTCCTGTGATCAAAACTAAATTGTCAGCATCATTACTCCAGTCTTTGGTGTCACATGATCTTGTTATAATGTAATAAGTTCAGGTCTTTAACTAACCGGATCTTTAATTGAATTGTAATCCCAAACAGAACCAATGACAATCACATTTATTAGCAACCGTTCAGTCACAGTGACACTGAATCATTCAGGGCTGAAAATAAATGTGTTCTGATTTACAGTATGAGCAGCTGTGAGCCGTATTTCTGTCGATACTAAAGACATCAGTGTGAACTGTTAGTGGACACAGGCAATGAGACGAACGTATCTAATGATTTTCTGCTGCAGTGCTGGAATCATTGTTTTATAGCTCACTGTAAAACCTGATCAAGAATAGACCAAATAAACATATCAGAGTCGTTTCACAGTTAAAGGACAATTAAACCTGGAGGAAAACTGAATTTTCTTCATTTAGATTTTTGAATCTTGATTTTGCAGTGCTTTCCTCTGGCTGTTTATTTTCATATTTCTTTGCATTTCTTTTTCTTTACAACTTTTTATTTATTTGTTTGTTTTTTGCATTAATTTACTCATATATTATTATTTTTAATGCATGCATTTACTTATTTAATGCACACATTATTTATTTATTTATTGCATCCATTATTTATTTTTAGTTGAATGCATTTATTTGTGCATTCATAAATGTATTTATTTAATGCATCCATTATTATTTTAAATTTAATGCATTTATTTGAGCATCCAAACATTCATTTATTAATTTAATTCATTCATTTCACTATTTATTTAATGCATGCATTCATTTTTTTAATGCATTTTTTTTTTTTCATTTTATGTATACATTCATTTATTTATTTAAATTCATGCATTTCTTTATTTTTCGAATGCAGGCATTCCCTAGAAAGGAATGGACTTTGGCATTGTTAATGTCAAGCTCTAGTTTGAGCTGCAGGAAAGTGGTTTAAGATCTCTGATATAAATCTGACTGAATCTCACAGATGTGCAGATGGAGTCGTTCTCTCCGTGTCTATGAGAACCAGAGAAAACGAGTAAACATAATTTATGACCCCTGGAGCATTTAAATGGCCAAAACAAAGCAGCCGCTCAGGTTTCTGCCATTAATATTTCATTGGTTTTCTTTTACAAGGTCACAGGGTGGCACTTTACACTGGACATCAGCCACAAACAAACAAACAACAGAGAAATGACCGTTAACACCATGTTCATCAGCACACAGAGATGATGAAGGTTCAGAGAGTCACAGATGTGACAGAAAACACGGATGTCAAAGCTCTCGGTTCAGTGTAAAGAATAAGACTTTCATGTGATCAGTGGAAAAACCCCAACATCTACGCTCACGTACACGCTGACGTCTGTCTTTACTGATGCTATCAGGGGAAGATCCTCGTCTCTCGCAGTGTTAGTTGTGATCAGAGTGTGTTTGATTAGTGCTGGTTTGCTACAGCAGATCAAACACAAACTTGTGTGAATTTCTAACTGCTTCTGGTTCACAAACCCACAAACAAACCAGCTACAGTCAGGATTATCTCATATACTTAATGCTATAATAAAAGTCAGTAATACTGAGTTTAGAAAGACTTACAAGTGTTGATCATTACTGTAGGGATGTTAAAGTCTGACATCATACAACAAAATGACTAAAACTTTAACATATTAAATGTGTGCTATTTATTTTATTTATTTTATATATAGTGAAAACATAACACACAATGTCGGAATATTAAAACAAATGTGTATTTTAATATTTATTTATTTTCAACCTATGGACTATAATGATATTACATACCAAACTTAAAAAATAATAAAACTATATAAACATATTTAAAATAAATAAATAAATGACTACAAATTACCCAAACACACAACAAAATTACTAAACTGTAACATAAAATAAATATAAATATATGTTATTTAATTTAATTTATCTACTTTCAATATAAGGAAATATGTTTAAAATTATATGAAGATTTTTTTTTATTATTATTATTATTTTTAATACATAAGCTATATTATAAATCCCAACTATATAGGCATATTTAAAAATAATAATAATAAATAAATAAATAAATAAAAATGACAAATGCACAACAGAGGTACTAAAACGTTTACATGAAATATATAAATGCATGTGTTTTTTTATATAATTTATTTTTAATATAGTGAAAACATTTAAAATATCTGAACATTTAAATAAATATGCATTTTAATGATTATTTATTTTCAGTATATATATATAGGCAAGGCAAGTTTGTTTATGTAGCACATTTCATAAACAATGGCCATTCAAAGTGCTTTACATAAAACACTGTATATTACTATACTTTTGCTAAATGAGTAAATGTAATGTAAGGAACTAAAACAAATGTGTTTCTTTGATTCTTCTAGGAGTTGAGACATGAGTAAGACATGAGTACAGAACACCGGGGCTAGTTGTCACATTTGTTCTCCAGTGAAAATTTCTCAGGCTGAGTTTGTTTATCGAAGTATTTCTGTAAAGACGTGAGCCTTAATCTTGAAAACAACAACAACAAAAAAGTTTATATTTATATATTCTTGAATAATATACAGTATTATTGCCCTCCATAAAATAAAATAAAAACTATTCGACCCCTACAGGGGCATGTTGTCAAACTGTATGGGGTAAGTTGTCACAGTGCTGTTTACTGACACTGATTTGAGAAGAATTTATTTTGTTTAAAGTAGCCAAAATCTGTATTTTTAAAATTTATTAGCTATTTAATGACAATGTATTAATGACTTACAGTTTAGTTTTATTTTATTGTATTTATTTTATGTGTTTGTAAGGTTTAGGTATTTGTTTGTTTCCTTGGTTTTTAATTAATATTTGATAGATATTAATGCTGTTTATGTTTCCTTAGCTTTGGGGGTGAAAATTTATTATTTTTACTTTTTAAAATGTTTATTTTATTTTATTTTATTATAATAATTATAAAAAATTGTATTTATTTATTTATTTATTTTTGGCAATGATATTAATTCAGCTTGATTTTATGTAGCTATACTTTGGGGCAAATTAGTATTATTACATTTTTTTATTTTATTTTATTACTTTATTTTATTTTGTGTGAATTGTTTTTTTTTTTGATTAATTTTTTTTTTTTTCGTATTTATGTTTTTGTCAAGGACTTTATACTTTGAAGGCTTTTTTAATATATATATATATATATATATATATATATATATATATATATAAATTTATTTACATTTTATTTTTACTAAAATTAAAATTTGTGTTATTTTTTTTTTTTTTTATTTGCAGAGAGATTGTATTTATTTGTTGCTGTTAGGGGTAGGGTACTGTGGTTATATAGTGATATTATGTAAGCTAGTAAACAGGCTTGTAAATCTTCCAGATGATGTTTGTCTTCAGAGGTTAGTGACGTGAACAGGTTTGTATGATGGTTAGTTTGGGGTCGAGACAGGACACAGTATCTTTGTTATTATTAGTTAGGTATTATTAGACGTATCAGACTCATGGAGGCTTTGAGTGTGTGTTCATCTTCTGTCCAGACGTGCCGTCATTGCTCACGGTGACATCATGTCCAGGGGATTCGCTCGCGTCTGCAGACCTCCTGGATGGAGGCTCACAATCACAAAGACACCTGAACTGAGTCTGTCTGGTACCGCAGTGAGAGCCTGTGATACCGCGGTAAAGTGAGGACAGGTCCCTCATCACGGGGGGTCAGAGAGCGACACCCGTGTGTGAAAAACCCTGCAGTTTACAGCGCTTTAAAACACAGTAGAGAAAAACAGCATAAAAGTGCAGGAATGTCAGACAGAAGATGAATGAGAGCCACACATGAGACTTCACACATTAGACGTGAGGTGCTAAAGATCTACAGTCGTGCAGGACGACAAAATAAAAGCCTTTCATCAGCAGGTCAGTTTGAGCTTTAATAACCACTGACACTGATCCACGGTTATTAGTGTTAACTAAAACTTAAGTCATTAAAACACACTTCATTACTTGAAATGAGATAAATAAAATATTAAAAAAAATGTAAAAAAAAAAAAAATGTATATAATATTTCAGCTTTTGCCAAGACAACATTTCTGATTTGTATAGTTTAATTTGAAGTACTAAAATTACTAAAACTAACCTAGAAATTAATAAAACTGTTACAAATAAAACTTTAAAATAAAATTAATACAATGATAACAAAATATTTAAAAGCATTTTATTTATTAAATTTCAAGTTTATTTTTAAAAATAATTTTATATATATATATATATATATATATATATATATATATATATATATATATATATATATATATATATATATATATATATATATATATAATATTTTTTTTTACATTTATTAGACCATATAGGCCATATCATTATATTGCAAAATTCAACTTAATGCAAAATTAAAAAAACTGTATAGACTGTATTTAAAACAAAAAACTAATAAAAATTATATAAACACACAATAAAATTACTAAAACTGTAACAGAAACAATATAAATGTATGTGATATATAATCAATTTCAATACAGTGAAAAAATATTTTAAATATTTGATTATGTAATTTTTTTTAATTATTTGCAATATAGAGGTAATTAAGTGATTTTACAAAACACAACTAAAAATTAATAAAACTAAATAGACATATTTAAAAAAAAACACTAATAAAAATTACACAAACACTCAACAAAATTACTGAAACTTTAATATAAGCTATATAAATCCATTTTGTTTAATTTCGAATCTAGTGAAAATATTTGAATATTTAAATATTTATTTAAATATTTATTTATTTTCGATATGTGGGCTATATGAGCAATATCACTCTCATACTCAAGCAATATATGATTGATATTGAGAGTAATATTGCGTTTTTTTTACAACAGTTCGTTCTGTTTCTCAAATCTGATTGGTTGAGAACCGTGAGATATTGTACTGGTTTCGCCACAGGAACGAACTTTCACCATTTGTATCACTCCGCTTCCAGTGTTTCTCTCGAGTGTCATGGCGGATGGCCAAATCCACTCAAATTTTTTTTTTAAAGTACTGTTTTTGTGTCACGGAATGCAGTTTTAAGAGTTTTTTAGGCAAAAAAATTCACTTGTTTAGGCAGTCTGATATGTAGTTTATTAATAAAGATAACATCTATCTGAAAATTTGCTTCAACGTTTTTGGAGACATGAGCTCCAGGGAGTCAGTGACTCTGATGTCTCTATAGTGGATAAACATGAGATATAATTAGTTTTGAGTAATTCTAACGGGCAGTCTTTGGTCTCATTAATTTATTATTTGTTCCAGAGCAAATAGTTTCGGCTGAAGACAAAATCTCATCACGTTATATTTTAATGCTGTATATTAGAGCCTTTGTACTTTTGACTGAATTGTCTAGCAACTTTTATGAAGGTAGTTGTTGTTGTTTATTATTCAATAAATACTATAATAGTATTTAGTATTGGGAAACAGTGTGCGTGTGTGTGTGTGTGTGTGTGTGTGTGTGTGTGTGTGTGTGTGTGTGTGTGTGTGTGTGTGTGTGTGTGTGTGTGTGTGTGTGCGCGCGCGTGTGTGTGTATGTGTTCGTGATGGTGATTTTTGTGACATTATTCCGCCATTAGATGGCGACAAGAGACTGTTTTACGTGTCAGCAGTAAAGATTTTATATTGAAAGAGACTGAAACGGAAGTTATTTTTACTTTTAATAACAGCTTGTAAGGTGCAGCCAACAAATGCAGTGAGCAGCGCTGTCCTCGGAAATCTCCCTTACCAGATGAAAGATAGTATGACAAAGATATCGCTTTCAGACATTCAGACTAATTTCATACACATTTTTAGACATTCAAACTAATGTTTTATTGTGAATATGAGACTGAGCTGAAAAATGAATGCTGTATCAGATGCAAGGAATCACACTCTCAGTCCATCTCTCTCTCATCATACTCTACATAATACAGTGAGCTTTTAAGACAGCGATACAATAAGATTTTAAAGAAGCGACTCAACATTCCTCGTTACTAGTTCTAAAGTAACGATCTTGAATTAGTAACAGATCTTGAGCTCAGCTGATAAACTGTCAAACTGAGATTTGAATCTGTGCCGGAAGGAAGTAGTTCTGCACAAAAGGGTTTTTAAAGACATTATGTATTTACACACTCCTGTTGCATATAGTAATATTACAAAACCCAACTTAATTACTGGTGATTTGTTCCTGTGGCTCAGTGGTAGAGCATTGTGTTAGCAGCGTCAAAGGTTGTGGGTTTGATTCCCAGGGAACATATGTTAGGTAAAAATGTTAGCCTAAATGCACTGTAAGTCGCTTTGGATAAAAGCGTCTGCTAAATGTAATTATTAATTTATTTTCATTTTTTAAATGTGTAAATAAATATTTATGAAATATTATATTGTTATTATATTATGAAATTATATATATATATATATATATATATATATATATATATATATATATATATATATATAATATTTCATAAATATTTCCAAAAAATACAACTAATTATTTGTGTGTGTGTGTGTATATATATATATATATATATATATATATATATATATATATAACATTGCATAAACACAAAAAAATGACTAAAACTTCAACTAAAGTTAAAAATAAAACAGAATATACGTTAATTACAGATAATAAAATAACTATGATTAAACTTATTGTGTGTGTGTGTGTGTGTGTGTGTGTGTGTGTGTATATATATATATATACACATACACATACATACATACATACATACATACAATAAGTTTAATCATAGTTATTTTATTATCTATATACTGTATGATAATAAAATAACAATCATGTGTTTTCATCTACTGGTGATGATACTGTTGTTTCAGATGTTTTATCCTTATTTTAATAATTAAATGCAATACATTCATCTTAAGCATTTCATTTTATCCTTATGTACACAGGCATTTTTGCTTTGTTTGATTATTGTCTGCTTTTGTTATTAATCTGACAGTGTGATGCTAATCCAGATCTGAGGACAGAAGACCTGCTGAGACAAAACCACATGAGAAACCAGAAAACAAAGAGGTTAAAGACGCACTAATGACTTTATAGAGCAGGAACCTCCTCACACACAGACTCAGAAGGGCGTGTGTATGTGTGTGTGTGTGTGTGTGTGTGTGTGTGTGTGTGTGTGTGTGTGTATGTGTGTGAAGGCTGAATGTAATTGATGTGTAAAGTGAGAACAGGGGCTTCACAGCAGGACGGGGGGAGTGGGGGGGGGGGGGTGATGATGTCATCGCAGGTGCTCAGAGACCAGCAGCATTTCTGCATTAGCGTTTGAATGGAGCGGATTATCAGCACAGGTTAGAGGTGACACAGATTCGACGTGCTGGAATGAGTCTGAAATGAGCTTCATCATCCCACCAGACAAAAATTCACAAACACTCTGAGTCTGTCTTACTTCAGAAACTTCAAGGATTAAAGAGAGAGAACATGCACACGTGCTTTCTACTTCTCATATTCCTTTGAAATGTATTCTGTTTGACAATTATTTATCTTGGCAGCTGTATATGAGTGAATTTCCTAAAGAAATGTCCGGGTCAAAGAATTATTGAAATCAATGGAGTAAAATAATTATAAATAAAATGTAAGATTTTGCATTTTAAATAAATGAAGCCTGCTCTGAAACAATTAGGTGTAGGAACAATTTTAATTTAGAAATTGATAGTAAATATCACAATTAATTACAAAGAAATGAGACGAGTAACACACATTAAACAGGAAAAACTATATCAATAAATTTGGATTTTGGGGGGGGGGAGATTTTTATATTTTTATGAGAACCTTTTCCAAGCAGACAAGGTTTTGCCCAGTCTAGCTAAATAATAATTGTAATAATTATTTATTAATAATTTAAAGAGAATCATTTTAAAGTAGTTTTATCCACAAACTTAAGTTACACCATGCAGTGTTTATTATATTATTATTATTATTATTTATGCAATTATAGTATATATTATTTTGAATTAGCTTTTTTTTTCATTTTAATTTTAGTTGAAGTTTTAGTAGTATATGGGCTTTTGTCACTTTATTAGTTTTCATTTATTTTCCATTTAGCTTTAATTTAATTTCAGTTTTAGTTTTTATTAGTACTTCAATTTAAGATCAGGTAGCTGACAAAGCAACATTTTTTTAATTTTTGTTTAAGTTTTCATCTATTATGTTATTTTATTTCAGCTTTATAATTGTTATTATTTAGTTATTTTATCCTTAAAACATGAATGTTACACCAGTGTTTATTTATTCATTTTTATTTTCGTAGTATTTAGTTATTATTTTAGTCTTTAGAAATATTTTAAATGTAGCTTTTATATTCTGGTTATACTTCTCATTGTAATTTTGTATTTTTGTTACGTTTGTTTTTTTTGTGTTTTTTTTTTTGTTTGTTTTGTTTTTTTAATTCTATTTAGCTTTGATTTATTTTTATTTCAGTTTTAGTGCTTTTAGCGCTTCAAGGCACCTTTTCTCCAATGTTTCAACTCACTATAGTTTTCATTTAGTTTTTCATTTAATATTTTTATTTTGTTTTAGCTTTATTTCAGTAAATAAAATACATTTTGGTAATTTTATTTTCTTATTTATTTAACGATAACACACACACACACACACACACACACAAATACAGTTAGAAGATCAAAAATTGATCCAAAGAAAGTTTTTATTTGAAGCACTTTGGAGTAAACAAGCCCAGTCTGCAGGTGGAGAGTCTTGAGTGTTTGGGGAGATGAGGGGATATCATCTGTTTATGCTATAGTCTGTGAGGACGCTCTCTTTCTCTCAGCTCATATTTGCAGTTGCACATAAATCAATAATGCTGCTTTCATCTGCCTCCTCAGGACCCTGCAAACACACACACACAGAGCTGGAGGAGTCCAGCTAGATGAGATCAAGGCATTCATCTCTCACATGCCTCACATGATTTAGATTTCTGTTCTCTGATGGAGTGTGTCAGAATGCCATTAGTGGCCACACATGTAATATTAATATATGTCAGAAGTTTCCAGCTGAAGCACTCTTGCTGTTCATGTAGAACAAAGTCAGCGAGATATTCTTTTGGAAACTACCCAAGGCTTCAGTTACTGATACAATCCCAGAAAACAAAAGATGAAACCTCATGTAGATTAAACCAGCTTCAGTTATTGATTGAGCTGATGGAGGCCGAGCGGGTCAGCAGAGTCCTGAAGAGTCCCTCGTCAGCGTGTGTGGAGATGCTGGAGATGGTCCTCTTCTTCTTCTAGTTCTGAACATCAGAGGAGATCACAGAACACCAGCTGGGTTCAGATGAAAGACGCCAACAGAGCAGTGACTCTCCACGAGCTGACCATCTGAACATTTACTGAAGAAACTCTGAGTGAGTTTGACTGTGAAAAACCCACCGCACTCACACTGGAGTCATGCGGCTGCCGAGGTGTTGCTCTACAGTCGCTAAGATGTTTTATGTTGTTATTTGGCCATTACTTTGGTGTTTTGATTGGTTACTAGATAGTTGCTATGTGGTTGCTATGGTATTTGAGTGGTTACTAGGGTGTTGCTATGTGGACACTGTGGTGCTTTGAGTGGTTATTTGGCCATTACTATTGAGTTTTGAGTGGTTTCTAGGGTGTTGCTATGTGGGTGTTTTGATATTTTGAGTGGTTAGTAGGGTGTTGCTATGTGGTTGATTTGAGTGGTTTCTAGGGTGTTGCTGTGTGGTTGTTTTGATATTTTGAGTGGTTAGTAGGGTGTTGCTTTGTGATCACTATGGTGTTTTGAGTGGTTACTAGGGTGTTGCTATGTGGTTGATTTGAGTGGTTTCTAGGGTGTTGCTATGTGGTTGATTTGAGTGGTTTCTAGGGTGTAGCTATGTGGTTGATTTGAGTGGTTTCTAGGGTGTAGCTATGTGGTTGATTTGAGTGGTTTCTAGGGTGTTGCTATGTGGTTGATTTGAGTGGTTTCTAGGGTGTTGCTGTGTGGTTGTTTTGATATTTGGAGTGGTTAGTAGGGTGTTGCTATGTGGTTGATTTGAGTGGTTTCTAGGGTGTTGCTGTGTTGTTGTTTTGATATTTTGAGTGGTTAGTATGGTGTTGCTTTGTGGTCACTTTGGTATTTTGAGTGGTTACTAGGGTGTTGCTAAGTAGCTGATTTGAGTGGTTTCTAGGGTGTTGCAATGTGTTTTTTTTTCTTTTAACAACAATGTATTTGTCATACATTGTCACACAGGTTTAAACAACATTTACATTTTTCACAATGTGGTTGTTTTGATATTTGGAGTGGTTAGTAGGGTGTTGCTATGTGGTTGACTTGAGTGGTTTCTAGGGTGTTGCTGTGTGGTTGTTTTGATATTTGGAGTGGTTAGTAGGGTGTTGCTATGTGGTTGATTTGATATTTGGAGTGGTTAGTAGGGTGTTGCTATGTGGTTGATTTGAGTGGTTTCTAGGGTGTTGCTGTGTTGTTGTTTTGATATTTTGAGTGGTTAGTATGGTGTTGCTTTGTGGTCACTTTGGTATTTTGAGTGGTTACTAGGGTGTTGCTAAGTAGCTGATTTGAGTGGTTTCTAGGGTGTTGCAATGTGTTTTTTTTTCTTTTAACAACAATGTATTTGTCATACATTGTCACACAGGTTTAAACAACATTTACATTTTTCACAATGTGGTTGTTTTGATATTTGGAGTGGTTAGTAGGGTGTTGCTATGTGGTTGATTTGAGTGGTTTCTAGGGTGTTGCTGTGTGGTTGTTTTGATATTTGGAGTGGTTAGTAGGGTGTTGCTATGTGGTTGATTTGAGTGGTTTCTAGGGTGTTGCTGTGTGGTTGTTTTGATATTTGGAGTGGTTAGTAGGGTGTTGCTATGTGGTTGATTTGAGTGGTTTCTAGGGTGTAGCTATGTGGTTGATTTGAGTGGTTTCTAGGGTGTTGCTGTGTGGTTGTTTTGATATTTGGAGTGGTTAGTAGGGTGTTGCTATGTGGTTGATTTGAGTGGTTTCTAGGGTGTTGCTGTGTTGTTGTTTTGATATTTTGAGTGGTAAGTATGGTGTTGCTTTGTGGTCACTTTGGTATTTTGAGTGGTTACTAGGGTGTTGCTAAGTAGCTGATTTGAGTGGTTTCTAGGGTGTTGCAATGTGTTTTTTTTTCTTTTAACAACAATGTATTTGTCATACATTGTCACACAGGTTTAAACAACATTTACATTTTTCACAATGTGGTTGTTTTGATATTTGGAGTGGTTAGTAGGGTGTTGCTATGTGGTTGATTTGAGTGGTTTCTAGGGTGTTGCTGTGTGGTTGTTTTGATATTTGGAGTGGTTAGTAGGGTGTTGCTATGTGGTTGATTTGAGTGGTTTCTAGGGTGTTGCTGTGTGGTTGTTTTGATATTTGGAGTGGTTAGTAGGGTGTTGCTATGTGGTTGATTTGAGTGGTTCTGGTGTTGCTGTGTGGTTGTTTTGATATTTGGAGTGGTTAGTAGGGTGTTGCTATGTGGTTGATTTGAGTGGTTTTTAGGGTGTTGCTGTGTTGTTGTTTTGATATTTGGAGTGGTTAGTAGGGTGTTGCTATGTGGTTGATTTGAGTGGTTTCTAGGGTGTTGCTATGTGGTTGATTTGAGTGGTTTCTAGGGTGTTGCTGTGTGGTTGTTTTGATATTTGAAGTAGTTAGTAGGGTGTTGCTATGTGGTTTATTTGAGTGGTTTCTAGGGTGTTGCTATGTGGTTGATTTGAGTGGTTTCTACGGTGTTGCTGTGTGATTGTTTTGATATTTGGAGTGGTTAGTAGGGTGTTGCTATGTTGTTGATTTGAGTGGTTTCTAGGGTATTGCTATGTGGTTGATTTGAGTGGTTTCTAGGGTGTTGCTATGTGGTTGATTTGAGTGGTTTCTAGGGTGTTGCTGTGTTGTTGTTTTGATATTTGGAGTGGTTAGTAGGGTGTTGCTATGTGGTTGATTTGAGTGGTTTCTAGGGTGTTGCTGTGTTGTTGTTTTGATATTTGGAGTGGTTAGTAGGGTGTTGCTATGTGGTTGATTTGAGTGGTTTCTAGGGTGTTGCTATGTGGTTGTTTTGATATTTGGAGTGGTTAGTAGGGTGTTGCTATGTGGTTGATTTGAGTGGTTTCTAGGTTGTTGCTATGTGGTTGTTATGGCCTTTTAGTGGTTACTAGGCTGTTGTTGTTGTGTTTTGAGTGGTTATTAAGGTGGTGCTTTGTGTTTGCTATGGTGTTTTAGTAGTTATAGGCTGTTGTTGTGGTGTTTTGTGTGGTTACTAGAGTGTTTCTGTGTGGTCAGTTTGGTGTTTTGAGAGGTTATTTGACAATCGCTATGTTTGATTGGTTGCTAGGTTGTTACTGTGTGGTTGCTCTGGTGTTTTGACTGGTTACTAGGGCGTCGCTATGCAGTTGTTATAGTGTTTGTGTTCTAGTCTCATGTGAATCATTAATACTAATTATGAGCAATAGTTCTAGTGAAGATTCAAACACCAGTAAATATTTTGAAATTGTGTGTGTCAGTTCCATTATTTGATTGTTGTTGGGCTTCAAATAATTCTGAACTTATTAACCTCATGACCAAGTTTGATATTTTATATTTAGCAGCATAAATCCCTCAGCTGTGATTATCTGTCCAGATTTACTTTCTACTTTGTTGAAGGATTTAATATGTTTTAACACTGGGCTGTTCCGTTGTGTTGAGTGTGATCTGTCCTGAGGTGCTGATTAACGAGCGAATCATGTGGATGTGTGTTTGCACACTGATGTGCTTTGATGTTGGGTTTATTTGCCATCAGTGTCTATTGATCGGCCGTTAGATAGTGCAGCTCACATCAAAGACTAGTTAACAGCATCACCTCATCACCCAAGAATGAGGTGAAACGCTGGTCAGCGCTAACGCCACACACACAAACCACTGTGTTTCTCTAATCATATTGACTTTGTGTGTGTTGTAAAATTTACTGCTTATTGTTGAGTAGGCAGCAGTAAGACTCTTGCTGAAATATCTTGCTTCTCAGATGTTTCAAAGAGAAACGTTTGAAAACACATTTAAAAAATAATAAGCATTAATCTAAACACAAACTGAAACATTAATGCAAACTGATCTAACTTGCGCATAATAGTGTAGCGTGAACCAGACAAATTAAAGATTCGATCGGGAGCCTGGTTGAAACATGAGCCGAATTCCACAGAAAGGCAGGATGTTGTAAATCAACTCCCAGCACCACAGTCTGATAAGCAACTCTTTCACAGAACAGTTTTCAACATTAACACCATTAGAACAATTATTGACAATTTCAATTCGAAGAAGAGATTGTCTAATTTGGGGCAAGTAATCGAAGAAATGGACAGTCTGAACCTCACATGTAAAGCCATGAGAGTAAACAAGATCGTTGGATTGACTTCCCCCCACCTAGCAGAACCAGACTGAAATTTCTAAGGAGACCTATTAACCCCTCTGGTCTTCACAGGACATATCCTTTCTCCCCAGAATGGCACAGAGAATGCCTTCCAATGCATATATGCACCAAAATGAACTCAAAAAAGACTTCTAAATGGATATCAGTCCATTGCTCAACTCCATATCATACATGAAGCCACACATTTGATTTTAATGTTTCTAATCACTTATTGTGTATGTCTTTTTAAATAACTCTTGAATAGCTTAAGGGATCATATTCATGTTTAGTATGTGTGTGTTCGAATATTCTTGCTTGAAACGTTTCTGACCATCAGTTATTTGTCAAATGTATCATATTCTTGTTATAGGAATCATGTCCAAATTATACCCTGCAAGAGCGGGAAAATTCGGACCACGAGCTTGATAAGATAACATATGATTTATGAATGGGTGGGACAAACATCGGAACACCCTGAGAAAAGACAATATCTAATTGGTCAAGACAACATTTGAGGTGTGGCCAAAAGGCCAGTTTAAATACTCAGGACACCATCAAATTTTGCTTTTAGCTTTGCTTATAGTTTAAGCTTTTAGTCATGCTTTTAGTCATGCTTTTAGCGTTTAGCTTTCGTTTAGCTTTTGCTATCAGTCATGCCTGCTTTTAGCTTTAGCTTTTAGTCATGCTTTGTCATCACTTTTAGCGTTCTTCGTGCGCGGTTCCAGCGTGCTTCGGCCTGCACGCCTGCTGCTACTTAGCCACGATGAGAAGAAACACCACCTAGTCTCGTCAAACTTTACTTCTTTTCTTTTCCGTTTGAGAGTTTCGTGTTCTGAGTTAAGTTTTGTAACGCCGTGTCTCCGAGTCTGACCTCGCGTGCCCGTCTGAAACTACAACCAGCCCACAACTCTGCATCTTCAGCCTATGCCCAACCACGGGCTTCCCAAGACGTCACTTCAACGACTACTGAACTTCCAGCCAATCAGCAACTTCGGGAAACCCCCTTTTCAGCGACAACAAAAGGGAACCCCGTTAAACAGGCAACGCAAGTAACCTCCAGACTCACATCTGTACTGGTGTTATCTAATATAATTTTAACCTCATTGAGGAACTCAGTGCGAGGGTTAATTAAGTGATTAATGGTTGTTCATCATGTCTATGCAATTTCACCTATTGCTGTAAACTTGGGATTTCACATTTTCATTCTCTTAAACTCATTCTTTCCTAACGTTCTATCCTCCTGCAACTTGTGTGAATGTGTGAGTGCGTGTGCTTATGTGTTAGATTAGTTTATATGTCTTAGATTTATCTAATAAAGCCTTATTTATATTGAAAAGAGAAGTATCTTGTGTTTTGTGCTCACAAGTTAATGTCTTAAACTGCCGATCTTGTTACTGTGCTAATTAATAGTGTTTTCACTATACTTTGGATATTAATATCCAGCGCAGATTTGATGTTATACGACTCGTTCAGTGAATCGCTGGCCGTTTCAGTGATCAGCCGTGAAACAGTGATTCTGTTCAAATTCCCTTTAAAATCTTAAATGATTCCCTTTGAGCTAAATTGACCTGTTTCCCTTACAATAGCATATGTTGTTTTTTTTTTGTTTGTTTTTTTTGTGAACCAATGATGACGCTCAAGCCTGATCTGTGACCATGATGTTTGCTATTCTGACAACTTTGCATTCATTGTTCCATTTTGAGCTATATATTTTTAAATGTGTTTTTAAGTTTTTGTTTCACGCTTATTTTTATATTTTTTTTGATCCGTGACCACAATACTTTTGGCGGAAAATTGATCACATACATCTCAATGTCTTAAACTCTGCTCACATTTGCTCTAAAGTCTGTGATCATAAGTCAGAGAACTCAAACATTTCTCACCAAATGATCTTCTCTCCATTTTTACTTCATAGCTCTATACTCATAAACTGTAAGACATTTATTTATTAATTTGTGTCTGTTCTACAAAACATGTTATTCAGGTAACCTAAAACACGTTTAATAAAAATTAACTGTATTCAAGTTAAAAATATAATTTAATATGACTAAATAAACCAAAGTGCATTAGCTTACAAGATGAAAGTAATTTTTAAGTGTGAGATGACGTAAAAAAAAATCTATTATATCTTTACTCTTCCCAATACGTAGAAGGAGAATAACTGATGTATCAATAAATAATCACTGCGATCTCCATTACACTGCAAAAAAATATTTTCCTTACTCAGTATTTTTGTCTGGTTTTCTAGTACAAACATTCTTAAATCAAGATGCATTTAATTAAGATGCAAAATAACTTCGTCTTTTTTTTTCTCATAAAGTAACAAAATGAATGTGTTTGGCTTAAAATAGCAAAAAAAAAAAAAAAAATAGGGTCAGAAAAATAAACTTAATTGGTAACACTTTATTTTTAGGGTCAGTTCTCACTATTAACTAGTTGCCTATTAGCATGCATATTATAGCATGCTGGCTGTTTATTAGTACTTTATTAGCACATATTAATGCTTGATTCTGCTTAATGCTTAATCGACCCCATGCCTCAACTATTTATAAGCAGCCAATTAGGAGTTCATTAAGGCAAAAAGCCATAGTTAATAGTTAGTTAAGAGTGAGAATTGGTCCCCAAACTAAAGTGTGACCCTTTAATTCAAAGTGGAAACCAGATGACTTTTCTTGCCCCATTAGCAGAGATTTTGTTCTCAAAACTCAAAAATACTAAGAAAATAATTTATTGAGGTATAGTTCTGCTGAGCAATCCAACTCTCCTCTTGTTTTTATGGGTCATAGCCTTCATTTCACACATTTAGACACTGAACCACAGAGTTATTTTCTAGATGAGCCGACGTTTGGTCACACACGCTTTACTGGAGCGCGTCATGCCTCATTCTGTAATGTGGTTAAATGTTCGACGTTCACCTCATGCTCAACATCATCCTGCCTGACTCAAGGTATTTCCCCTCACACACACTCCTCTACAGCTTGTGGTTGAAGTCAGACTCAATTCAGCAGAGCATTTTCAGAAAAAACCTCCAAAGAGTGTCTGTTCACTTCAGTTGCTCTTCTGCAGATTCATCAGATCAAGTGTCTGAAATGCTGCAGGATCTTTTCTCTTCACTCTAATGGCTTTTTTCTTTATGTCTTAATTGAAAAGGGAAATAAGTTTATTTTTCTGACTGCACTATGACTGATATTTGTTCTCATCATACGCATAAACTGCATTTAGGTAATTTTAACGTATATCATTGTGCATCTGAAGTAATTGTATCTTGATTTTTAGTTAGGTTTACTTTAGTTTGGTTTTGCACAATATAAAATTTAAACAATAAAATGCAAGAAAATGTACAGTCCAGGAAAATGTGCTCACTCTCAGATCATCAAAGATTAGGATGAGTTTGTTTCTTCATCAGATTTGAAGAAATGTAGTAATGCATCAGTGTCTCAGCAATGGATGCTCTGCAGTGAATGGGTGCCGTCAGAATGAGAGTCCTAAACTGAAAATCTTTTGTCTTCTCCAGATGTTCACTGATGGACTGGAGTGCTGTGGATTACTTGTGGATTATTGTGATGTTTTTATCAGCTGTTTGGACTCTCATTCTCACGGCACCCATTCACTGCAGAGCATTCATTGCTGAGACACTGACGCAATGCTACATTTCTACAAACCTGATGAAGAAACAAACTCATCTACATCTCTGATGATCTGAGGGCGAAAACATTTTAATTTTTGGGTGAACTCTTCCTTTCAATGGCTTGGTTTACTCTGTCTAAATGGAGCTCATCTGAGTTGTTGATGATCTGTCTGGCCGCAGCTGATTGACAATGCTTTTGTTTTCCATGTGTTAAAGAATCTGACATCATTTCTCTGCCCAGCCTACAGGTCACTGCAAACCAATGACCCTTTAATAACGTCTGTCTGACCAGCGGCGGGTTGGATGAGGACGCATGAACATGATCAACATGAAAACCCACTAGTCTGGGGATCTTGGAGAGTCTCTCAGCTCCTGGTTTGAATAATTAATACATATACATTAAGAGACCTTCAGGGATTGATGCTCGGCATGAATCTCACCCTGATGTGACTAATATTTCCGTGGCTCCTGATTGATTTTCCCTCTCCGTCTTTATTATTGACAGTCGTTTGCAGTTTAATAATTTAGCGTTATAGCGCGCAACACCTCCGCCATATTCATTACAGTAACTCAAGCATGTTTTTTATCGTTGCAGCATGATAATATGACCATTATTTGAAACTGAGCGAACTGAATAAATGAACAGTCTAAGATAATCAGCACAGATAGACTCGCGTTATATATCGCACATACTGAGTCAATGCGAGTGTGTGTGTGTGTGTGCATGTGTGTGTGTGTGTGTGTGTGTGTGCGTCTGGCAGGGCGAGTGACTTTCTCTCTCGGTCTGTCGGCAGTCGTCTTGTGCTGGTATTAATGCGGTGAAATGAGAAGCAGCTTTACTGAGGTCAGTCTCTGATTACCTGTTCCCTCCTCGGGTCAAATGACACTTAAATGTGTTGTTTACACTTCTACCTCATCTGACTTTGGTCTGAGCCCAAATATCTCATACGCACTCATCCATCTGATCCAGATGTTTGCATAACTGTGATGAAGTTAGGTGTTTTATTATAACTTCAGTTTGTGAGCTGTTGTAGAAAACATGCACTTTCTGTAAAGCTGCTTTGAAACAATATGTCGTGTGAAAAGTGCAATACAAATAAATGTGGATTGAAATGAATACATTGTGCAAGAAAATTTCAGTCTTTCTACTTCAGAATTTCATGTTAGAATCAATGTGTTACTTGCAGGCTTATTATTGTAAAAGTAAAACCGTAAAACTTTTTCATGACTTAAAATAAATATTAACTGAAATTAAAAAGTCTAGTTGACAAGGAAACATTTGCAATTTGTTTTTAAAATGTTCAGTTTAAGTTGAAATAATAGAATAAGTAAAACGGAAATAAAAATCAATAGACATTTAAAAAAAAACTGATAAAAATAAAATAAATTTGTAACTCAAATTAAAATGAAAACAAGAAATATAAATTAAAATATCAACAAAAAATATTTATTGATAATGTAAATAAAACGAAATTAAATCCTATTATTAAAAATATTTTTCAGACTTCTACGTAAATAAGACAACAATTATTAGAGCATGTTTTACAATACAGTACTTGAAAGTTTCATGCTTAATTCAATGTGTTCGCAGCTTCTGTGTAATTATTTGTGCATGTTACTAGCAGTTTCTGTGTAAAAACAAATTTTTGTGCAATTGATTTTACTTAAGTTTACTTTATGACCAGTCATATAGAAAGTATTATATGACTAAAAAGGATTTTTTTTAAGTTGTAAATAAAGATTATTAAAGTATGTTTTAAAAGAAAGTACTATTTCAGTCTTTCTACTTCAAGATTTCATGTTTATTTCAAACTGTTTCTTTGTAGAAGCTCTGAGTCTAAAATCGTTTCTAAATCAAATTAATGGTTTAAGTAGTTTATGAAAATGACCTCAATGCTTAGTTTCTGTTATCCATAATCACTAGTGACTTGTACAGTATGAAGTTTGATGATCTTGTGATCTAATGACATGAAATTCTCAGGGGAATGTTGTCACTTTAACTTTAGTTCTCCACAGAGGATATGAGCTCATTACATTCACCACAACACACAGATACATGACCTCATGCTGAATGACATCTGCGGATGATAATCATATGTAATTGTCCCTTGAGAGACATGGTTTACAACAAAACAGGAGTTTAGTGGATGAATTTATTAAACAGAGCTGTTTGAAAACTATTTATGAGATCATTTTGTGTAAATCAAGCTTTAAAGGGGTCGGTTCGTTCCCAGAATAAATTCACTTATCCTCATGTCATTCAAAATCTGTGTGAATTAATGCATTGAATGAATAAAAGAAACAACTTTCAGTCATAAATTGGTACTAAATTTAACAAAGAATGGTGTGCAACACACTGAATTAATCATGAAGTTTAAGTAGAAACTCTGAAATAGTATGTTCTTTTAAATTGTAGATGAGTAATCTTTATTTACAACTTAATAAAACGCTTGTTTCAATCAAGAATCAAATAATCAATGATATTTTATATTTTTGCATATTCCAAAGTATATATTCTTGATTTTAAATGTTAACTTTTATATTTTTAACTACATTTTGGTAGTGTATTTTCACAAAAATAAAACTGAAATAAAATATTAAAAACGTAGACTTATTTTATTTTAGTTGGCTGCCAAGGCAACATTTCTCATTTTTGTTTAGTTTAAGTTAAAGTATGAAAATAAGAAACTGAAATAAAAATTTATTTAAATATATATATATATATATATATATATATATATGTGTGTGTGTGTGTGTGTGTGTGTGTGTGTGTGTGTGTGTGTGTGTGTGTGTGTGTGTGTGTGTGTGTGAGTGAGTGAGTGTAAATAATACAAATGCACAACAAAATTTTAACTAAAATTAAAATAAAAACAAAATCAAATAAAATTTAATTCAAAATATTAACAGAAACTATAATCAGTTATGCTAAAATACTACTGGTTATTTGCAATTTCTTTGTAATTATTTGTAAGTTGTGTGATATGACTTCAGAAGACGTTTTATGTTTATTAACATATTTTTTTTACTATTTTTTTATTTTTTAAAAAACAGCATCTTAAACTAATTTTATTATTAGCCAGCTGCCAAAGCAACTTTTTTCCATTTAGTTTAAGCTGAAATATGAAAATAACTTAAACTGAAATAGAAATTAATTAAAAATCTAAAACTATATAGACTTATAAAAAAAACAATAATTAATAGAAACACACAACAAAAGTTTTTAAAAGTTGAACTAAAATTAAAATAAAACAAAAAAAATCTAATTGAAAATATCAACAAAAAATATAATGATGTTTGAAGTACAGAAATAACTTAGTAACTAAAACTGAAATAAAAATGAATAAACTATATATAAGACAGATTAACCAATAAATAATAAAAGCATAAAATTGCTCAAATTTTCATTAAAATTAAAATAAAAAAATAGCAAATAAAAATATATAAATCATACTAAAATGACATTGGATACTCGTCGTCATCTCTGAAATGATTGTGCATTGTGTGACACGATTGCTGACGTGTTTTGTTGTTGGAGCTTTGCCTCTGATTACGATGTGATTTCATTCGGAAAAGTGGACATTCTGCTAAACATCCTCTCTTGTGTTCTGCAGACAAAAGAAAGTCCTGTGAGTCTGGAATGACATGAGGGTGGGTAAATCCTTTTTTTTGTGGAATTTTTGGGAGTCTTATCCCTCCAAACATATGAGGAGGAGAGCTATTTATAGCATATTACTGGGAAATTCCCAAACCAAACACAAGGAAAATATTTGGAGAGCCGGACTGATCTGCTATTCACCACACAGTGACTCATCAGATGCCATTAGCGTCATGTGAATACGCCGCTGACCACAGCCTCTCTAAGTTTACACACACACACACACACACACACACAGATCCAGGTAAACCTGTTGACTCACCGCTAGAAAGGAGATATTAGAGAGCTGTTTTGTTTAATAGCTCCTGCATTTTTCAGCAGTTGGCTTTGAGTTACTGCTGGCAGATCGTCTGGCCGAGGAAAGGTGGATAATTATTCTCACGGCTGTAAGTACAAATTGCTCAGAATGACTCCAGGAGAAGCCGGCGCTGATCGCAAACATATGCACTTATCATAAGTGTGAATTCATAAAAACATTTCATTCATATGTTTAGAGCCTGCGATGAGGGGAAGATCCAAGACAAATACTGGATGATTCTTCAGTCAGGGACTTTGAAAGCCAATGTTGTAACTCCTTAACCCTAAAAAAAAAAAAAGGCATAAGACATATGAAATAAGTCATAAAAAATGTATTAGACTTTGAGTGAATATGGAGGAAAAAAACAGCTCAGTTTTATTCAGAGACTCAAACAGAGCAAAACTATGCAGTTTGATGCAGATGCTGATATTTATACGGACAGATAAAAAGATCATTATTGAAAGACGATCAAATAAACATTCCTCAAAAGTCTGATGATCATATTTGACACACTAAGTCATAATTATTATATGCTAAGTGATAATTTTGAGATAAGTCAAAATTCAGAGATGGAAAGTTAAAATTACGATGTAAGTCATAATTATGAGATACAAAGTAAAAACTATGAGATAGATAGTCAAAATTATGACAAGTATTAATTATGAGATGATAAGTCAAAATTATTAGATATTTCATAATTTCCAGATAAAAAGTCATTATTATTATTATATATATATTTTTTTTTTTTTTTTTTTTTTTTTTATGGAACAGTGTATTGTTACTTTAGACAAAATATTTTAATAAATCATATTTGATATATCATATTTGCTCTATCATGGCTCATATAGTCTGATATAGCAAGAACATGCATGGAAGAAAAAACAAAGCTCAGTTTTATTCAGAAACTCAAATTGAGCAGAAATATGAATTTGCTGCAGATGCTTGTAATGTACATAAATGAGCTCTTTATAACAGTGCAGCAGATACTGACATAAAATCATCTAAATATGATTCGTGGCTCTATATCTCCAGTAATAAGATGAGATGTAAATGATCCAAACATATAATGCAGTGATTGAGAGATGAAGAAATAAAGGCTCCTCAGAAGATGTGAGATGTTCTGGAGGCTTGTGAAGATCATTCCTCCGCTGAGGAACAGTGAAAGTAAAGCTTCTGGAAACAAACGCTCCTCAAAAGATCCTGATGATCAGATTTGAGACTCTAAAACATGATTGATGGAGAATCAAGTAAAGCTGAGCTGCTTCAGTCCAGTAAGAGTTCATCTGGAGATATTACTGCAGTTATTCTGACCTTTACTTGATCAAAATCACTAAACTATCGATCAGAGACAGAAGGCTTGTGATTTTGTTTCTGTTAGTTTACTGTGTTTGCTATCTAGCGCAGTGGTCTAGTTCCTGAAGGTTGTATGATCGACTTTAACTGTGCAACAAAAGAACTTGAAAGGTTAAAGGTGAGTTTGACGGCTCTATAAAGTCTCCAGACAAAAGCTGTTGAATGTGAGCGGGTCGTAGTGTGGATTTGTCCTCTAATTGTTTTATTGTTCTCTGGAATGAAGATAATTCACATCTAGAGCAGCTGTTCTCCTCTGCTTTTACGTCAGGACTCAGATTTTGCATTTTTCATCAAGTGGTGACCAACACAGTACCGTTTAGCATAAAACACTAATAAAAATGTCATTAAAATGTAAAAACATTTAGTATTAATATATATTAAATCATGATTAACCACAAACAGTTTTGATTTTTTACAATCAGTATTTATTGTAATCTTTGCCTAGATTTGTTCATACTCTTTAAAACTTTAAAGCTGTAAATATAACATTTATTGGAGCATTTTTTTACAAGAAAAAAAAAATTAAAAAATTTCACATTTTAATTCAATATTACTTGCTTTTTCTTTATTTCTTTTCAGTTTGCACAATATTTTGCCTCGTGTAATGTTTGTACATTGCATTTTAATACTATTTTTTATTTTTTTTGCCACAAATTTAGTTTTTCCACAATTTTAAATTATTATATGGTGTTTTTTCACTTGTTTGCACACTTAAATGGTCAGTATCTTAAATTCTTATTTTATTATGCTGACGTTTAAAATTCTGATATAACCAGTATAATGAGGTTTAGTAATAAAATTGTGTTTATTTTCAGATCAATACATATTAAATGTCTGTACTAATCTGGATAGAATAAATAATAAACGTGGTTTGATAAGTAAATTTTACTTTTAATACTAGAGTACTTTTGTACTTTTACCAGTGTTATTTTAGAGTCATTTACAATATACAATATTATAGTTTTTGAAAATATTTCAAATTAGATATTATTGCTATATTTTATGCTTTTAATTATGGTAATTTTGTTGTTTTTATTTATTTATTATTATTATTATTATTGATATTATTATTTAGTACTTCAGAATGAACTAAAAGGTAATGAGAAATGTTGCATTCAAAAAATGTTGCATTTTTTTATTTATTTCTTTATTCTTATGGTATTTGATTTAGTTTGAATAGCCCTGATTTTTATTCAAATAAAATTTAAAACGACTGCTTTTACTTTCACAAGGGTATCTGTACTTTTACTCAAGCACTTGATTTGTTCTGTTTTTCTCCAGGTATTTGTGTTCGCAGTGGGACTATTAACTACATAATTTGGCGATGAGCTTTTGTGTTCATGTGTGTGTGAGTGTTTTCGGTGTTTGGACTCTTGTGTGGTGTCAAGACTGGGCCTGTCTCCTCCTAACAGTGTTGACCAGTAATGTGCAGATTAAATATTGATGGTGGCAGATACATGTTTAGTAGCTGGACTAAAGCCGGACACCAGATCTGATCCGATCCGCTCCGGCTGGAATAATGAGCAGCTGTTGAGAGACGCTCTCACGGGGGCCGAAGGAGCGATACAGAGACATTCACAGAGAATTAACCCATAAATAAACTTCAGCAGAGATACTAAACATGCATGAATATGAGTTATAACCAAAGGAATAGGTCACCCAAAAATTAACATTTGCTGAAAATGCCCTCACTTTCAGATCATCAGAGATCAGGATGAGTGTGTTTCTTCATCAGGTTTGGAGAAATGTGTCATTGCATCAGTGTCTCATCAATGGATGCTCTGCAGTGAATGGGTGCCGTCAGAATGAGAGTCCAAACAGCTGATAAAAACATCACAATAATACACAAGTATTTGTTTCATCTTTTGTCTTCTCCAGATGTTACCTGATGGACTGGAGTGCTGTGGATTATTGTGATGTTTTTATCAGCTGTTTGGACTCTCATTCTGACGGCACCCATTCACTGCAGAGCACCCATTGATGAGACACTGATGCAATGCTACATTTCTACAAACCTGATGAAGAAACACACTCATCCACAAACATCTTGAGTAAATTCCCAGTACAATTTCATGTTTGGCTGATATTTTCTTTAATTTAATAATGATTATGATTGGTTGTAGCATTAGTAAAGCACTAGTATTCTGCTCTACAGTTGTAATTTTAGTTTGTTTAACTCCACTGGACCCTCGTGATGGACGGTCCTCTCTTGTGGTCCATTGTTGAAACTCAGCGGGGTGTTCGACACCTTTCATGTTCACACAATACAGACAAAAGTGTCTTTTTAATGGAGGTTGATGGGTCAAAACACACACACACACACACACACACACACACACACACACACACACACACACACACACACCCCACTGTGCATCTGATCTTTTAAACTCTTCAGGCTTCAAAGCATCACACTTTCATCTTAGTACTTTTAAACTCAGTTGCTATTGAGTGATGCACTTAAAAAAAATGCATATTGTAAATTTCACAATTAATGAAAAAGAATTGTTGCATAAACATGTTGAATTAAATGTGCAATATTGAAGTAGAAAGCCTGCAAAAGCATTTTTTTTTATTTTTATTTTTTTATTAAAAGTATTCCAATAATCTTTTTTTTATTTTATATATATATATATATATATATATATATATATATATATATATATATATATATATATATATATATAACATGATGTCAAAACCAAAAAGTTGTCGTAATTTGTGTAAAAAATAATCAGTTGTTTTGCACAATTAATATTGACATGGTTTTAATTTAACTGTTTTTCATATTATCATGTTTTGTTTTTTTTGTTTTCTAATAAAAATTTTATTATGGATTTTTTATATGTTAAGACTGAAAGTTTGTGTCAAGAGTAAAACAGTGACATCTTGAGTGAAATACAGAAATTAAATCAATGAAATATGGAAAAGTTAGTAATTTTTTTATTTATTTTTTTTAAATCATAAAATCTCACCAGAAATGTCATCCTTTTGATTCGCATGCCTCACAATAAATATATTGAAAACATCATAATCACTGTAGACTTGAATTCATGTTAAGTCTGTGTGACTTTTTAATATATTGAATATTTGTAATATATTTTTGGGGAAAAAAACTTCACTAAAATATGTATTATATTATATTATATTATATTATATTATATTATATTATATTATAACCAAAAATATTTAAGTGTATTATTTAAATTCCCCAAATTGTCTAATGTAGTTTTTGATCAAAAGCTATCAAAAACCTATTGCTTAATGCTGTTATTCTAGAATCCAATGGCAAGTGTTTTGTAATTCAGTGCTTGTTTATGGGGATTTAGGATGATTAAAGTGGGAAAAGCTGGAAATCAGGTGGATTTCAAACCTGTAAATCCAGTTCTGAGTCTCTGAGGTCAAAATAACAAAGGACCGAACAATGGGTGGCAATTAGCGCTGCAGCGTTAGGATCAGAACATGACAGAACAAGTCAGACTGGAAACAGAATTGAGATCCTGTACATCACAGATGTGCGTCAGGAGACTGAATGAACAAACACATTCAAGTGTGTCAGCGAGAGACTGAGGGCAGATCCCGACCTTTGACCCTCAAGAAACACCTGATTCAGGAGGAGATGCTTCAGCGTCATTTCAGTCAGTTTGAGGTCAATGATAACACTGACCATTTCCCTGGACATTTAGAATAGAGCCCTGCATTTCAGCCACAACTTACACAGCTTCGGGCCAATTTTCATCATAGCTCATTGATATACAATTAAAGTTTTTGTTAATATTTTGAATTAAATTTTATTTTTATATTTTATGTTTTGACTTTGACTTTAGTTCGTTTTTGTAATTTTGTTGTGCTTTTGTCTATTTCTATTAATATATGTATAGCTTTTAGGTTTTTAGTTTTATTTTAGCACTTAAACTAAACAAAAATGAGAAATGTTGCTGAAGAAGCTGAAAAAAAAATAAGTTAAAGTTTTTTTGTATATATATATATATATATATATATATATATATATATATATATATATATATACATACAATTATAATTAGTATCATAGTTTTTATTTAAATTATAATATATATATATATATACAGTATGTATAAAATGGATTTTCATATAAAACAATGAAATCTATACAGAAAAGATAGCAATAGATAGATAGATAGATAGATAGACAGACACACACACACATATATATATATCAAAAGCTTTACATGCCCCACAACAAATATCAAAATGAATTTTAATTCAGGTATTGAAAACATCTTCAACATTGTAGACTTAAATTATTTAAGACTGTATGACTTGCATTTTTAATATATATTTTTAATATATACACATATATATGTGTGTGTGTGTGTGTGTGTGTGCGTGCGTGCGTGCGTGCGTGCGTGCGTGCGTGCGTGCGTGTGTGTGCGTGTGCGTGCGTGTTTTTATTATTATTATTTTGTCATTTTTTTGCATTTTTTAAAAACACTAAACTAAAAACAGGACCCTACTGTGTTAGTATGAACAAATTTTCTGTGTTTATTTATTTATTTATTTTGCAATTCATTGCATTTTTGTTTTGTATTACATTACATTGCTTTTGATTTAATTTTACTTAATTTTTTGTTTAATTTGCATTGCATTGTGCTGCTTCGTGTTTATTTTTAAATGTAATAAAATTTGTATGAATTTATTTTGTATTATTTTATTATATATTTATTTTTGTATTTTATTGCATTGCATTGCTTTGCTTTTTTTTTTTTAGTTTAGTTTAGTTTTCCTGTTTCACCTGGATTTTGGATTCTCCATTGCATTGCACTGTGATGTGTTTTAGGGTGCAGTGCATCAGTCCAGACAAAAGCATCACATCATCAAGCATTTCTGACGTGCTCATAATGTGCTGCTTTGGACTGAACAGATTTGGTGCAGAACATCTGAGGTCAGTGTAATCAGTGGCGGTCTGCACGTAATCTCAGAGTGTGTGAAACGGCGCGTGTTTTCCAGACAGTCGCTGCTCTTCTGTCTGGCGCTCTGTTACCTGCTCAGATCAGGTGTCATTGCTTTAATAAGAGAGAGACGGACAGATCTCACGCCGCTATCTGTCTGTCTGTGTGCTGGTGGCCGCGGTCACAGACCCACGTGACCCTCCACCCGCCCGCTTCAATAATTCACACAGCTTCACCCAAAATGACTGACAGCCGCGTGTTTGTCCCGGTCTGATCCGCTCACGACGGCTGTGTTTATGTGTGACCGGGTTATCTTACAGTGATTTAAATACTATTATAATTTTATTTTAAATTTTGAATGACGATTTTAGTTTTATATTTCAAGTCATTTTTTTACGTTTGATTCATTTTTATTAATTTTGTCCTGTGCTTTTATTTATTTAATTTTTTTTTTTTTTTTTAGGTTTAATTTCTTATTTCTTTTTTCTTTTCATTAGTAATTTTAGTGCTTCAACTAAAACTTAATTTAGTTATTTGCCAAGACAACATTTTTTGTTAAATTATTAGTAAATTTGTTATGTGCCTTTTTTTTTCTTTAATATTACTATTTAGGTTTAATCCATTTTTATTTCAGTTTTACTTTTAATTTGAGTTCAGTTTTAGTTTTTCTTCCTTTTTTATTTCCATTAGTAATTTAACCGCTTCAACTTAAACTTACAACTTTTCTAATTGACATTTTTATTTTAATTTTAACATTGCTATTTTTAGTTTTAGTTCAGTTTTAGTTTTTATTTATATCCAGTAGTGATTTTAGTGCTTCAGCTCATTTTAATTATTTGCCAAGGCAGTATTTCTTATTTTTGTTTAGTTTAAGCTTTCAAATAATATTTTGTATTTTTAAGCTTTATTTAAATAATATATATATATATATATATATATATATATATATATATATATATATATATATATATATATATATATATATATATATATAGTTTAGTTTTAGTTAACAATAATAACTCTGAAGTTGGATCATATGCATCATCTTATAAATCTCAAGTTATGTTTCTGTTCTTTTTGTGACAATATTAAAATAGTTTTTGTTGTGATAAGATGTATCTGTGCTATTCTTTCTAGTTTCAGAACATTCACAACAGCTATTAATGAAATTGATTGTAATATTTAATAAAGTCAGTTGTATGAAACAAAAATATGCAACTTTGTTTTCTGAACAAAATGTGAGTGGTGTGTGTAACGTAAAAAATCATTTGCATAATATTCAATAATTTGTTATGAAAAATGTAATGATGTAAAATGCATAATTAATATTCATGATTTAATAATTCTAACATGCTGACGGCTTCTGTGTCTCTGTGTGTGTGCGTGTTTTTGTGTCATATCAGGACACAACTTTGTATAATGTCATGGGTATGTCACAGGTATTACAAGGAGAGGGTGACTTATGAGGACATAACCCCTGTCCCCATTTTTCAAAACGCTTATAAACCATACAGAATGAGTTTTTTTGAGAAAGTAAAAATGCACAAAGTTTCCTGTTAGGTGTAGGGTTGGTGTAGAGCGATAGAATATACAGTTTGTACAGTATAAAAACCATAACACCTATGGAATGTCCCCACAATTCACAAAATAAAACGTGTGTGTGTGTGTGTGTGTGTGTGTGTGTGTGTGTGTGTGTGTGTGTGCGTGTGTGTCCGTGTGTGTGTGTGTGTGTGTGTGTGTGTGTGTGTGTGTGTGTGTGTGTGCGTGCGTGTGCGTGTCTGTGTGTGTGATTGTATTTCTGTGATATCTTCACTGAAATCCCTCTTTTCACACACAGATCCCAGTGTTTCCACTCGCTCACAGAGGATGAGAGTCAAAGAGAGTCACAGACAGCAGAAGGCTGATCTCAGGTCAGTGTGTCTCCACACCTGAATGGAGGATGTGCTCGTGCGGTTGCTATGGAACTCGTCCAATTAGAAGAGCCGAAAAACCCTTGGCTGGTCTCCAGGCAGGATTCATGTGCTCAGTGTTTTGGTAGGAACCGAGGAACTGTAAGTGTGTGTGTGTGTGTGTGTGTGTGTGTGTGTGTGTGTGTGTGTGTGTGTGTGTGTGTGTGTGTGTGTGTGTGTGTGTGTGTGTGTGTATGTGTGTGAAAACCTTTGGTATTATGGGAACTGAGGAACGTGTGTCACAACCACCATAAAACTTCTTGTTTTGTTTTGTTGTTGTTGCTGTTTCTTTTTTTTATTCTTTTTTTTTTTATTGTGTTTTATTGTATTTTATTTTATTGCATTGTATTGCTTTGTTTTTAATTTATTTTTTATTTGTTTTATTTATTTTTATATTACTTCTCTTGTCTATTGTTGTTTTATTTATATTGTCACTGCATTGCATTGTAATGCTTTACATTTAATTAAATTTTATTTTAATTTATTGCATTGCATTAATTTTTTTTTTTATTTC